>CM050516.1:58458141-58868141 GCA_027563665.1 Antrozous pallidus | reverse complement strand
TATGGAGATGTCAGTTAAAGAAAACAGGTATATTTGGACATCTGCACATGAAAAGAATAATTGTAAACACCAAGCACATTAAATGACATGTAGATACATAATGAGACTTTCTGTGTAGTTAATTTTGTGATGAGTTGATGTTTCTGCTATCTACTTTTACCATGGAGACAGGTTGATGTGTTGATACTGAGGAACAGTTTTTCTCCCTCACTTTATGGTTACAGTGTAGTTGTTTTATATAATTACCATGCTTATCATACTACATTTGAGCTTTTATTATTAGTCAAATCTTACAGTGCATTTAATGTACATATGAAAAGGTATGACCATTATGTTCTGTAAATTAGTGATGCTTACTACATGATTATTGAATAAACAACATTTCAAATAATGTAAGGCAAAATACATACTTAATATCACATGCAGTTAATGTATTTTTCAATTTTCAAAATTGGATATGTGCTTTTTATAATTTTAAAATATATTTTTATAATTTTAAAATATATTTGGCATAAAGTAATTTAAAGAAATAAACAATAAAATAAGCTTACAGAAATCAAGTGTCAACAGTTCAAAAGTCATTATGTTGCAATGTAAGTGAAAGCAAATTGAAAAAGAAATACAAATTTGTGCACATATACTCACTAAGAACACTGAGAAGTGTGTGTACATTTTTGGAATTCTTTTACAGCTTTATTACTCAATGAAGACTCTTCAGTTTTTTCTTGATATTCTTTCCTCCTAATTTCTGTGGCAGTTATGAATATTCTATACTGCTGAGTTTAATACTTAACTATATACAATGCTCTTTGTAGATTCTAATATTTTAGCCTTATGTAATTTTCATAGTTCCTAGCTTAGTGTGCTGAACCTATAGTATATCCTAAATAAAATTAATTTTTTTTGATCAGGCATACTGCTTGTCTTCATTCATAATTTGTTTTAAATTCTCTAATATGATGGGTGTTAGCTCACATAAATTCGTTCTAACCAAAGCAACAATAAATTTGAACAATACATTTAAAATATTTTTTATTATAGCTGGTTGTAAATGATTTATGAAAGATGAGATTCATTTAAAAACTAAGAATATGGTAGAAATAGGATATATCTGAAAAGAGATGTACTATATATAATAGTTACTCACTTGAAAATTATCATTTTTCTTTATAAAGAACACTTTTCTGGAACCATTTAATTTTCAATATTTACATTAAAAATTTTGAAACTCAATAGAGTTTTAAGTTGAAGTTTGGGATCCTTGAACTTTAACAGTCTCTGTTGTAATTTTTAGTATAATCAAAATTAGAAGCAGATGAAATTATTTAAGGTATTTGAGGAAATTTAATGGTTTCATATAGGTCTGCAATGCAGTGATACAACCTGTGTTTTCAACACATAACCCAGTATAAGAATCACCTGTGAATCAGCAGTAGTGTAGCTAACCTTGCCAGGGCAGCTTTCCACTTTAGGACCAACATAGCTATCTAGCCTATCTAATAAAAGAATAATATTCAAATTGACCATACCTCTGATCAAGCCATGCCCACCAGTCAATCAGGAGCCAGTTATGCAAATAAACCCCAACCAGGATGGCTGCAGCCACTGAGAGTAGGGGGATTTCTTCGGCAACGGAGGAAGCCAAGCTTTCCACCTGCCCTTGACGGCCTAGGCCTCCACTCAAAGCTACAAAGTTTCAATTATAGAAGATACATAATCCCAACAAAAATGGCGGCAGCCACGGACCTGGAGAGAGAAGAGGCTAGGGTTGCTGGGGCGATGGAGGAAGCCAAACTTCTGCAGCCCTAGCCTAGGCCTCCACTCTAGGCTACAAAGTTTCAAACAGAAATGGCTGTTACCATGGAGTGAGCAGAAGGCTTGGCTCCGCTCCGGGCTACAAAGTTTCAATAGTAGAACATAAATTAATCCCAGGTCCCAGGACCTCCACTTGGGTCGCTGAGGGGCGTGGCTGGCCTGCAAACCACCATAGGCTCCTCACCCAGGCCACCCCACACCCCAAGGGAACCCCCACCCTAATCCAGGACACCCTTCAGGGAAAACCAGCCGGTCCCCAGCCATGCACCAGGCCTCCATCCTATCTAATAAAATAGTAATACGCAGATTGACCATCACTCCAACACACAAGAGGGTTGCCCCCATGTGGTCACAAGATGGCAACCACAAGATGGCCAGCAGGGGAGGGCAGTGGGAGGTTCCAGGCCTGCAAGGGAGGGAAGTTGTGAGCCATCAGGCCAGTAGGATAGGGCAGTTGGGAGGGACCAGGCCTGCAAGGGAGGGCAGTTGGGGGCGATCAAGCCTGCATGAGAGGGCAATTAGGAGTGACTAGGCTAGCAGAAGAGGGAAGTTGGGAGCAAACAGGCTGGCAGGGGAGCAGTTAGACATCAGTTAGGCTGGCAGGATAGTGGTTAGGGGGTGATCAGGCTGGCAGGCAGAAGTGGTTAGGGGCAATCAGGGAGGCAGGCAGGTGAGCACTTTGTAGTTAGCAGTCCTGGATTGTGAAAAGGATGTCCGACTGCCTGTTCAGGCCCGATCCTAACAGTATCGGCCCTAAACAGGCAGTCAGACATTCCTCAAGGGTTCCCAGATTGGAGAGGGTGCAGCTGGGCTGAGGGATCCCCTTCCCCTCGTCCCACCCCCCGGTGCACAAATTTTGTGCACCAGGCCTAGTGTGTGTGTGTGTGTGTGTATGTGTCCATATATATATATATGCCTAAGTGACCATTTGCTCAACCATCTAACTGGTAGCTAGATGTGCAATGACCACCGTGGGGCAGACACTCAATGTGGGAGCTGCCGAGCTGCCATGACTTGGCAGCTGTAGTTCTCAGGTGACTCACCTGGAACCAGAGAGGAGGGAGCCCAATTTGGGGTATGTCACTGAGAAATGCCCTCTCGCAATCTGGGACCCCTCAGGGGATGTCAAAGAGCCAGTTTCGGCCCAATCCCCACAGGCCAGGCTGAGGGACTCCACCAGTGCACATATCCATGCGCTGGGCCCCTAGTTAATTATGATACCTGGTACTTGACTCTTTCAGGTTTCTTTTCTCCTGCCTATTGGAGCAACTCTTTTTAAATATTTAACACCAGCTGTGTACCACTCACTGTACACAGTAACCTACTTGAGAGCCAGTGTGAACAAAACAGATATTACTCTTGCCTTTATGTCTAGTACTTTTGTATAGGCATTTAGTGATTTTTTTAAAATGTAAATTGCTCTTAAATGTTAAATTGTTAACATTAGAACAAAATTTAGTATTTTGTAATACTGTGTTTTGTTCTCATACTATAATGGCATATATGTGTATGTATAGACATAGGCATAGACAGATAAATCATTGAAACCATCATTATAATCAAGAGTTGCCCTCTTCTTTTGTGATCCTTCCTCTCCCTACCCCTAGGCAACACTCATAATGCTATACTATAGATTAGTTCACATTTTCTATTCTATCTAGTAAAAGAGTAATATGCTAATTTGACCATACCTTCACCACACCCATAGTCATGCTCACAGTCATGCCCATCAGCCAATCAGGAGCCGATTATGCAAATAAACTCCAACCAAGATGGCCGCCACCACTGAGAGCAGGAGGAAGGCTTGGGTTTCCCCGGCAACAGAGGAAGCCAAGCTTTCTGCCTGCCTAGGCCTCCACTCAATGTTACAAAGTTTCAATTATAAGATACACAGAAATGGCTGCAGCCACTCAGCTGGAGAGAACAGAGGCTTGGGTTTCTCTGGCAATGGAGGAAGCCAAGCTTTCAGCTTGCTGTTGCTGGCCTAGGCCTCCACTCTAGGCTGAAATGTTTTAAACAGAAATGGCTGCTCCCACAGAGCAAGCAAAAGGGTTGGCTCTGCTCCAGGCTACAAAGTTTCAATTGTAGACATAGATTACTCCCAGATCCCAAGGTCTCTGCTTGGGTCGCTGGAGGGCGTGGCCGACCTGCAAACCTCCACAGGCCTCTTGCTGAGGCCACCTCACTCCAAGGGAACTTTCACCCTGATCTGGGACATTCTTCAGGGCAAACCAGCTGGCCCCCACCCATGTACCAGGCCTCTATCCTATCTAATAAAAGAGCAATTTGCAGATTGACCATCACTCCAACACACAAGAGGGCTGCTTCCATGTGGTCAAAGATCCTGCCCCCATGTGGACACAAGATGGCCACCACACGATGACCAGCAGGGGAGGACAGTTGGGAGGTTCCAGGCCCTGCAAGGGAGGGCAGTTGTGGGCGATTAGGCCAGCAGAGGAGGGCAGTTGGGAGGGACCAGGCCTGCAAGGGAGGGCAGTTGGGGGCGATCATAGGCCAGCAGGGGAGGGCAGTTAGGGGTGACCAGGCTGGCAGAGGAGGGAAGTTGTGGGCAAATAGGGCCTAAACGGGCAATCAGACATCCCTTGTGAGGTCCCAGATTGGAGAGAGTGCAGGCTGAGCTGAGGGACACCCCCCCACCCTCTGTTCACGAATTTTGTGCACCGGGCCTCTAGTAATGTATAAAAGCCTAAGAGTCCATCTGACCTGTATCTGTGATGTGCACTGACTATCGGGGGGGGGAGGGGGGCAGACATTCAACGCAGGAACTGCCATGACGCGTACTGGCCATTTTAAAAGAAATGGATCCATGGACCTGGCACTGACAAACCAACACTTGGCTTTCCCCAGGTGGGACCCCTGCCCCACCACTACCCTGAAGCAACAGACCACCACAACACAGCCAACACTGCAAAGACCCTATGGTGCAAAATGCGGCCCACAACCCATCTGAGCCCCGAAATAGTTGCTATGAGTGCTGGGTAATGACGTCACGTAGCAACAACCAGCTTCCTCTTCCTAGCGACTAGCCTCCTTGGAGTTTCTTCAGCCCAGGAACAGGACTTGATTTATAGCCAGGTGCAAACATTTTACACTTTAACTAGAAGTCTGTGAAGTGTTTTCAAGTGATCCTCATTTGATCCTCACAGAAGTCCTGGGATAGGTAGATAGGAGACTTGGTAGAATTCTATTTTCTTTTCATTAGCAGGAAAATGAACATTTAGAACGTTTAGAAACTTGACCCAGTTGAAGAGATGGTGCAACTTGAAAATGACTTCTGGTTTTCTCACTGCAAAATACTGTCAAACACTCCTGCAGTTAAATGTTTATCCTTTGTTCTCCCTACGTGATTTACAATAAATAATCTGCTTTTTGTTAATATTTACTGCTCTGTTGCTTACATTATCAAAAAGAGAAGTAGGAATGCTTCACTGGGCTCGAAAAAGTTTAGTTAAATCAGAAAGCAGGTCCAATTAAGGAAGTGTGTGTGTGTGTGTATATATATATATATATGTACATATATATATATATACACACACACACACACACATATATATATATATATCTTGTTGGCACCAATTGCATGTGAGTGTTTCCATCTGTCCTTGATCATGAATTTGCTTGATACTTCTGTTATAGAGAAAGGGCGAATAGCGATATTAAAATATTTTTTCTAATTAATTTCCTGTCAGTGTGCACGAATCCTGCACCAGGCCTCTAGTTACATATAAATGGATTTGCCTAGTTTGTACTCTTATTTCTTCTTCTTCACTTAGCCTACTTATTTTGAAATTTATCCATGCTGTTGCATGTAGCCATAGTTCCTTTCTTTATATTCCCAAGTAGTATTCTATTATATGGATATATCACAATTTGTTTACCAATTTGAGTTGTTAGACTTTTTAAAATTTAGGCAGTCTAATAGAAGTATAGTGATATTACATTGTGGTTTTAATTTACATTTCCCTATGTGGATTTATTCCTGGACTTCTTTTGTTCTCTTGCTATCTGGATATTCTGCCAGGATCACACGGTCCTGATTACTGTAGCTTTATAAGCCTTGAGTCAAATTGTATTATTCTTCCAACTTTTTTAGAGTTGTTTTGGAAAGGCTTAGGTCTTTGAATTTTCAAATGTATTTTCGAGTCAATTTGTTAATTTCTATAAAAAAGCCCCGTGTTCTTTTAAAATTGGATTTTGTTGATGAATTTGGGGAAAATTGACATCATAATTGTAATGAGTCTATCAAACCCAGGAAAAAGGAATATCTCTACATTTATTTCAGTCTTTTTTTAATTTCAGCAATGTTTTGTAGCTGTCAGTGCACATATCTTACCCATCTTTTTAAATTTATTCATATGTATATGATACTGTGTGAAGCTATTGAAAATTTTATTTTTACTTTAATTTGTGGTTGTTCATTGCTAATATATAGAAATATAGTTTATTTTTGTATGTTGATCTTGTGTACTGCAACCTTATTTAACTCAGCTACTAGTTCTCTTGTGCTTTTTGGTCATGGTATTGAAATATATATCATTGTATTTGATTTGCTACAACATTATTTAGAATTTTTGTAGCTATGGGCATGCGGACTATTGATCCATAGTTTCCTTGTAAAATCTTTGTCACTTTTTGGTATTAGAATCATGCTAGCTTCATAAAATGAATAGAAAATAATTCCTCCCCATTAAAATCTGCGTAGTTTATGTAAATTGGATATTTTCTTCTTAAATATTTATAGAATTTGGCAGTGAATTCTGGAGTTTTATTGCGTGAACATTTAAATTACAAATTCAGTTTATTTAATACATTAGAGAACTTTCATTTATCATTAGAGTTGTCCAATTTAGTGACATTAGGTTGTTCATACTAATATCTTATTTTTTTAAATGTTTTTAAAAATATGAAGTGATGTTTCCTCTCATTCTTGCTTTGGACTTAATTTGATCCTGTTTTTCTTAAGGTCATTGATTTCAGACTTTTCTTCTAATATCGGCATGTAGTCTTATAAATTTAGCTTTTAAGTACAGCTTTAGCAGCATCCCACACATTTTGGTTACATTTTCCTTCAATTCAAAAATTCTTTCTAATTCTCTTGATATTTTTTATGACCCTCAGGGATATTTAGAAAGGTGTTTGTTTGCAAATATATCTGATATTCCAGATCTTTTGATTAATGATTTCTAATTTAACTCCATTCAGAAAACATAGTCTGTGTTATATAAATCTTTCAAAATTATTAATTTGCTTGAAGACAGAATATAGTCTGTCTTCAAATTATAAAGAATGTGCATTTTGCTGTCATTGGGTGTAGTGTTCTATAATTGTTTGCTAAAATTGGTTGATAGTTTTGTGCAAATCTCATATAGCCTTCCTGTCTACTTGTCCCATCAGCTATTGAGGGAGGGAAATTGAACTCTCTGTTTTAGTTCTCTCCCTGGTTTTGGGTAGTTTCCTCACATATATGCGATGATTAGTACTCTGTAGAATACTTGGGGGCTCCTGCCTTCACATCTCTGCTGTTCTTTCTCTTCTGAGCTCTGCTCTTTAGTACTCTGTCCTATGAACTCTAACCATCTTCTCCTAGACACCTTAGGACTGTCTGCTCAACTCAGGGAGGCTGTTTTGCTCACTGAGGTTCTCCCCTTCCTGTGCTGGGGGCTGGAAACTCTCAAGAGAGTGAGCTGAGAGATGGTGGGGCTCACCTTGTTTGTTTTCTCATCTCTTTGGATCTTCGTCTTTTGTCGTCTGATGTCCAATTTTGAAAACCATGTTTACATTTGTTTTGTCTGGTGTTTTTGGTTGTTTTATTTTGTAGGTTAGATAGCTATTCTATCTTACCTATAAGCAAGTTCTCCCCTTATTTATTTTAGTAAAAATAGTTGATTGGTAGTTTTATGACGCTTTTTGATCAGATATAAATTCAGAGTTGAAAAAGTTGTAATATTATCCTACATAATAAAGAGTTAATATGCTAATTTGACCAAACAGCCAAACGACCTTTTGGACGTCCTTCTGGATGACCTTCTGCTTGAAGCTCGGTCTCCCTTTGCATGAATTTTGTGCATTGGACCGCTAGTAAAGAAATAAGAAACAAATGGAAAAACTTACATATCATTAACCATAGTGTCATATATTGAATACTCTTAAAACTCTTGTATTATAAACTAAATGATGTGACATTAAATGTAATTAGAACTAAGTTTCTAGGAGAAACAATGACATTTAAACTGGGTTTTGAAAGATGAGTGAATTTTGCCAGGTAAAAAAGGAGTACTTTGGCAGGTGCTTTTGTTATGCGATCATTGACCCAACCAGTTAGATTTCTGCTTTAGTGCCTGCACGAAGTTATGAGAAAACCACTGGTTATCTCTATTTCAAACTGTTGTGGAACTTTGCACATTGTTAGTGGGAATGCAAGTTAGAATTCAAATGGTACAAATACAACCAAACCTTGTTTCCCTCTCACATTAATGTTCCTCTCTCTATCTCCCTTTCCTTCTTCTCTCTCTCTCTCTGAATTCCATAAAGGCCTATCTTCTGGTGAGAATTAAAAAACAAAACAGCTATTCTGAATGCTAGTAGAATATAAAAATATCTATCGTATATCCATACAGTAGACCGTTACTCAGCAACAAGAAGAACAATTTACTGATACATGCAACAGCATGGATAAATCTTAAGTGCATTATGCTGAAAGAAGCCAGACTCAAAAGGCTATGTATTATCTGATTCCATTTGTATGACATTTTGGAATAGGCAAAGTATAGAGATAAAAATCAGACTATGATTTATAGACATTGACTACAAAGGGATAAAGAACATTTTTTTTTTTTAGGTGTGCATGTGTATGTGATGAAACTTGATTGTATTGGCAATTACACAACTATGTAGAAGAGTTAACATAGCAGATCCTTAGAAGGAGCAGGATACAAGGTTGACCCCTGAATGGTAAATAGTCCTTCCAGAAATATAAAACTTTGTGTAAATGATAGGAGTGGTTCACTGTGCCCAGGCTATATAAACAATGAAGTTTATGCTAACCTATTATCAGTTTTCCTTCTGGGAGTCTGGTATTACGGCACATGCTAGGTAGACCAGCTCCTAAAAACAGCTTTGGGAGCTGAGTCTCTCATGAGCTTCCCTAGACAAACATTTCACACATGTTCTCACAACTCATAGCTGGAGAAATTAAATACACCCTGTGTGATTCCACAGGGAGAGGACTACTGCCAGCTTGTGCCTGGTTTTCTCCAGACTTTGCTTCATGTGCTGATTTTGCCTCGCATCCTTTTCCTGTAAGAAATCATAGCCATGAGGATGACAATATGCTGAGTAGTGAGTCCTCCCAGTGAATCTTTGAATCTGGGGTGGTTTTAGTGGTCCCAGCATAACACTGTTGTGCATTTATCAAAACTCAAAAAATTGGCCCTAGCCAGTTTGGCTCAGGAGATAGAGCATCGGCCTGTGAACTGAAAGGTTCCAGCTTTGATTCTGGTCAAGGGCATATGCCTGGGTTGCAGGCTGGATCCCCAACAGGAGGCAGCCAGTCAGTAATTCTTTGTCATCAATGATGTTTCTATCTCCCTCTCCCTCTCCCTCCTCTCCGTTTCCCTTTCTCTCTGAAATCAATAAAATGTATTTTTAAAAAAAGACTTAAAAAATTGAATATGAGTTAATGCCTCAAAAACAAACAAAACCCCTTCTTATAATACTTTAATTATGTTTAAAAAGAGAAAGAACCAGATGTTATTAGTCTTCTAAAGTTTCAACCTATTCATGACTGCATTAAATTATCTCATGAAGTAATTCTGGCATACAAGAATAATAATGAATTTTGGCTTTATTTGAAAATCGGCTCTTTAGAAGTTTTTTTGACCTAAGCCTCAGTTTTTCACAGTTGTTAAATGGCAACACTAATTCCTATCTTGCATGTAAAATGTTTTAGAAAAGCTAGACACCTCTTTTCCCTTCTTTTCTCATGCTCTTTTGTGTATCAATGTGCTTCCCATCTTATCTGCTTAGTGAGTTCCTGTTTATTTTTCAAAATCCATCTGAAATGGAAATCCTTCTACATACTTAAAAAAAAGTATTATACAATATATTTGATTGACTTGAAATTTTCTTTTATTTTTAAAGATTCTACTTTTTACATAGATCACTTGCTATTTATTAAATGTCAAGTTCAGTGTATATTTGCAAGTCTTATTTGGAAATTTAAATTTTTTGGTAGATTTTTCTTGTTTTTAGTCTTTGGGGTATTTATTTGATATGTGTTGAGTAATATCATAACTTGGTAACAGCTAATTGAAAAAGCCGGGTTATATAATAATGAAAATAATTTTGGTAGGTTTTTTGGCTTGTAGAACAATCATACTAGTAATAGGAATATGTGACATATACATTTGAAAGAATAATCTGGAGATAAAAGGATTTACCGTATGTGTTTCATATACCTTGAAAAAAAGTATTGCTCTTCCAGAATAAGGTCAAGATAGATCTCGGATCAGTATCAGAAGAAGGGGAGAATCTATTTTCAAACTTTTAAAGAATTCAATTGTTTTTGAGAGCACACTATCTGTGGAGTATCGATCGTTGGGGTCCCGTAGTTAGTCAAAGGCTATCTCCTTTGACTCACCCTTAGTGTGGTGTCATCCTCCCTCATGTGATAGATTGTTACAATCTCAGGCAGTGTAATTACACACGAGCCAAGTGGGTCATTTATTTCTTTACCTTCACCATTTACCAAAAATCTCCTTTATCTTTGGGAGCCAGATCTTTCTTTTGCAGTAAAAGCAAAATAATGGCACATAAAACATTAGATGTAAGAACTAAGCACCATAAAATTATTAAAAGAATAACTTTAAAAAAGCAAACTGTTACATTTTGTATTATTAATTCTGTGACAAATATATGTAAAGCACTTAGAATAGTATTTGTCACATAGTAAAAACTCAGGTTAATTATTATCATCATTTATAAGTTGAAATATTCAGTATTGGGGGAAAATAAAACATAGAAGTACTTTCTTTGTTTTACTTTGTTATACCAAAAAGGCTTAAAGTCGTTTTTTTAAATGTTAATTTTAATGTTCTTGGAAAGCATAGTGTGACCATATTTTTTGGAAAGCCACATTCCTTGGGAACTTCATTATTTTTATAATTGAGATATTAACCTCCAGATTAATACTCTTCTTAAAGTTTACATATAAACACAATGGTAAATGTTTCCATATATCAGAAATGTCATACATATATAATAGTAAAATTATTAATAAAATCTTTATTTGTATGACCTAGAGGCATTTTAGCTTACTTATTAAATATAAAGAAAACCTTGTGTTTTTATTTAAAGTACACAATATTAAGCTTAAAGTATGGCTTGTTGGGATAACCAAACAAAACTAGTCTCCGTAAGTGAGGTCTGTCTTGTGGATTGCTGAGCGTCTTTCCTAATGTTATGTGTTTGCTTACATTAATTCATTCACTTGTATATCTCTCTCGGCACTTTCGTGAGTCCTACATTTTATTTAAAACCAAGTGTTAGTAGGGATTCTACCACTGCATCATGGTATTTGAATTCTATCAGTTTATACCATTGATAGCACCATTCATTTGGCTTATATGTTACATATTTGGATTTTTATATATAACCTATCTCAACCAGACTCACAGTTCCTTCAGGACAGAGACTGTAATGCTTTCATAGAGCCTTATATAAAATGCTCATTTATTTTTTTCACTCAGTACATATTTATAATAATTATTGAGTGCCACTGCAAGCACTGCTCTAAGCACTAGGTACGTAAATAAAACAGACAAAATTTCCTGCCCTCATGGATTTTATTATTTTAGTGTAACGTTTTAGTGCTCAATAAACACTCGTTAGTATGTGATGATTTGAATGCCTTCTGCAACAAGAGAATTTTATTACAGTAAATGATTTAAAGATTTTTTGTAGACTGTCCTGAAAGGTGCTATGGCTGCCATGGAAGACGGTTTGACGTCTGATGGACATAACTCTGTCACATGGGCAGAGGGCAGGCACTTTGAGCCGGTTTTGCTAATATTACCTCATATGTGTTGTTTTGTAAGAAAGGAAGTGGTGCATTTTTTGAGACTGGCCTTATATAACCTCTGCATATAAAAATAGTTGGAAACAACAACAACACACAAATCCAAACCAAATAAGCCTTTTCTAATAAAACAGAAGCAGCTCATGAGCACCTACACATAAACGAATGAATGCCTCTGAGACTGGTGTTGTATTGCCAACATCATTTTGCAACTAGATAAAAATGGGAAGGGTGGCTGATGCTGTTAACTGACAGGCTAGAACTTTCACCTGGGGAGCTGAGATGCATGATGGAGTATAAAAGCAACACCAAAAAGAACAAGAAAATAAATGTGAGGGTAATGGCAGCTATAATTAGGATTAGGAGTGTGGATCGAAAATACAGATATTTTGAGGTACAATTATGACTACACAATTCAAAGCAAATATGTGTTAATGCTATTAGGAACCAAGATATTTCAAAGCAAAAGGAAACAGGAATATATATAAAATTGACAAAGTTAAATAAACCCTGTTATGTCCTAAATTTGAATTAAAATATCTGTATAAACTCACGTTTCCTTTATTAAGAAGTATATTTTACATTTTCATAAACTGGAATGGCCTAGTAACAATAAACAATAGGATAGCAGTAAGCACACTTAAATGTAGATGGTGGTCTCTAAATACCATTTTCTAATAAAAAGTATCAAGGCTCCTGGGAGAAATGCCTCATTTTATGAATTGGCAATGGATCATTCTGGACCAACACATCATACCAGAAGGCCAGGGAGCGATCGGGGGTTCCTGCTGTCAAATAAAGAGATCAACCAATGAACTTATATACATATATACATAACCCATGGACACAGATAATAGCGCAATGGAAGCCTGGGGGAGGGGAAGTTGTGCTACAGGGTGAACAACAATGGGGAAGAAAAGGGAACATCTGTAATACTTTTAACAATAAAGATAAAATTAAAAAAATAAAATAAGAATATATGTTTTCAGGAGCCAAAATGAGAAGCCTCCACTGGCCAAAAATGAGAAAACCTGAAAACCCAAAAGAAAAATAACAATTAGATTGAAGTATGGAAAAATATGTTTCAATCCATGAGTTCATAATGATAGTCCTAAAAATTGTAACAGATTGCCTTCAAAGGATTCTAGGGAACCTGCCTGTAATTCTGAAAACTGATTATTATAGGAAGAAAATCACATATCCATCCCATTTTCCTATATAATCTGTACCGTATAGTGACTACATTGATGAGAGGTAGTTATTTTTAATTGAAGAATTGCAGTTAATAAATAAGAAATAATAATAGAACTTAAAAAATGAGGTCTGGACATGATTATCAATGGCTACTATGCCCACAATGGAATCAGTTATATGAATTCTATAATGAATGGACATCAGAATTCAGAGACCAATATCAACCTATATAATATTTTATATTGATAAATGATTGAGATACTATTTTAGATATATTGGGTTAAATAAAATATTAAAATTAATTTCACCTTTTTTCCCTATTTTAATGTGGCTACTAGGAAATTGTATTGTATTCCTGTTGGACATTACTGCTGTAGATCTAACCATCAGTTTATGGGAAACTCCAGTGAAGGATGCCATGTAATTGATGGTAGAAGGGTGTAAGCAGCAAATCCAGAATGAAAAAAATCTACAGGATAAACAACTCATTTTGTTCAACAAATAGATGACCAAAACCATAAAAATAAGAAGGGCATTAAGAAATAGCAGGCACTGTATATGAATCTTATTTGGTTCTTAATTTAAACATACCAACTGTAAATAAATAAAAACAAAAAACAGGGGAATGGAATTTTGATTGGATTATTAAATATAGTAAGATATTTCGTTCTAACTTATATATGTGAAAATGATAATGGGCCTGGAGTCCTCAGCTAAAAGGAAAGAGCCATCCTTGAGAGCTGCTGCCTGACATGTTATTTGTAAATGTGGCCTTACTGTTTGGCTTTACCTGCTGAAGAATATGATGGTCCAGGAAATTCCATTTGTTGTAGTAACATCCTTTTTCTTCCAGTATTCATTCATTTAGCTTCTTAAAAAAAAATATATATATATATGTATATGTGTGTGTATATATATATATATATATATGTGTATATATATATATAAATAATTGATTTTTTGTAGAGAAGAAGGGAGAGGAATAGAAAGTCAGAAACTCTATGAGAGAGAAACACCAATCAGCTGCCTCTTGCACACCTCCTACTAGGGATGTGCCTGCAGTCAAGGTACATGCCCTTGACCAGAATCGAACCTGGGACCCTTCACTTCTCAGGCCAATGCTCTATCCACTGAGCCAAACCAGTTTCGGCCACTTAGCTTCTTGATTAGTCCTTGGTACTATGATATTGTTAGAAATAAGACAAAAGTGGTATAGGCCATCATGGAAATATTAGAAAGAAAATCAATAATTACTTAAATTATTTTAAAATCTATATAATGGGAATTGCTATAAAAACCGACCAGGGAATGAACTGTGTGGTAACACTTGAAGATCCAGAACCTAAAAGTGAAGAGTATAAGTTAATCACCAAATATATATTTTCATTCCCCCTGCCCCAAATTTCTTCAACAAATATTTCAGTACCTACTTATGCAAGATACTCTGTTGTTGGAAATTCAGTGTTTAATAGAGTCGTCATGCCTCCATTTCTATGGAACCTGCAGTTAATAGGCTATTCTAGTGCTGCATATTTGTGAATTTGTAGCAGGACCCTAGGCTGTCTTCACAATACATAGAGTTTTTCTTTTTGTGATAGAATCTGTCATTGTATCAATGAGAATTTGATATTTTATTATTTACTGGAGGCCCAGTGCACAACATTCGTGCACTTGGGGAGGGGGTGCCCTCCGCCCACCTGCACCCTCTCCCAGTCTGGAACCCCTTGAGGAATGTCTGCCTTCTGGCTGAGTGGCACTCCCCCTGTGGGAGTGCACTGACCACCAGGGGCAGCTCCTATGTTGAGCTTCTGTCACCTGGTGGTCAGTGCACATCATAGCCACTGGTCATTCCACTGTTTGGTCAATTTGCGTATTAGGCTTTTATTATATAGAAGGATTGATTCCATAATAAAGTACATATAAACATGTGCTTTACAGATTATTCATTAGCATATAATTTTTAGCATTTCAGTCAACTTTTGCCATACAATTTAAGTGGATTTTAATTACAAGTAATAAGAATTGCTTGTTAATAGGCTGTAGATAATTAGGGAGCTATTTGCATTCTCTCCCCACAAATTTTCTTAGTATTCTGAGCTTCATTTAATTCATAACTTTATCTCATGAGGATTAGTTCATCCCATTTAGTCACAGTAATAATAGACATGATGTTTTCATCTTTAATCCTCTCCCAGAGTTCTAATGATTCTTTGGAAAGATAATAACGTTGACTCATTTTATTTATTGTAGGTGGCCTTTTACTCTAATGAAGTAAAATATTGTGACAGTGATATTCATGACAGTTAATTTTAGTTTTGCTAATATACATTTTTCTTTTTGATATTTTAATATAAACTTCAATTCAGATATTAACAGGTTGCTATCTGACTAGATCTCTTCATAGAAAAGTTCTAGCATCAGTGAGTTTGTACAATTTAAGCCTTTTATTATTATCCATTTGCTGACTCTATAGCTGTTTTCAAAAATAAGGTATTTACAATGTTGTTGAGTTTCTGTGTGAGATTCTTACTGTATTTAGTCACTGAATATATACTTATTTTTTTGTTTTCTGGAAACAAGTATCATCCACAATTTTTATTATGTTTTTTTAGGATCTCACACCCCAAATCTGCTTGGAGATATTAGGAGAAAGAATTGTTATAGGGCATATTACATTTAGTAGATGTCCATTTCTTAATAGAACTAAAAAGGGAAATCATGTGCCCAAATTTATATTTCTTTTGTTTTTCTTTTTTCCCCTCAGGCTTAGGCTATTTTGGCTGGCTCACTAACTTCATAAAGGCTTTAAAGTCAGAAAGTTCAGATTTCTATGTATTTTGTTTTAGGGACTTTGGTCTAGTGATATAACATCACTAAGCCTTGGTCAGTGAAAACAATATCTGTTCTAAAGAATCGTTATGAATATAAGATAGCTTAGCACATGGAAAGTGCTTTACACAGTGCTGGCAAATAGAACGTGCTCTGAGTAAATTGTTACTGTTATTATACTTAAACATAACCTCTTACCTATCATATGCTTTCACACAGTTTTTATTTGTAGAGCTCTGCCTTTGGTTTTCATAAAGTGACACATATTTATATATTTGTAAACATTTAGAGTGATATTTTAGCTTGGAATAATCATTTATTAAGATAAAAAACATTTGAGTATTTGTTAGTCTATGTAATTAATTTCTGAGCCCCTATTGTAACATGCATTAGATTAAGATAACTCATAAAGCTATTAAGGTTACATGATATACTAATATGTAGGTCAATACCCTATCCTTCCAGGGGCCATTTAGAAATGTGTGTGTTGGGGTATTTTTTGTTGTCACCATGACATTTGTTGGAGCTGAATATTCTTTTTTTTAAAATATATTTTATTGATTTTTTACAGAGCGGAAGGGAGAGGGATAGAAAGTCAGAAACATCGATGAGAGAGAAACATCGATCAGCTGCCTCTTGCACGCCCCCTACTGGGTATGTGCCCGCAGCCAAGGTACATGCCCTTGACCAGAATCGAACCAGGGACCCTTCAGTCTGCAGTCCGACTGCTCTATCCACTGAGCCAAACCGGTTTCGGCGGAGCTGAATATTCTTGAGACAGTTTTCAGGGCCAGGAATTCTTCTCTCTACCAAATGCCAATAGTATTCCTTTGAGAAAGACTCCTGGATGGTCTTTTTTTGCTTTCACAGTCAGGTTTTTCAAAGAGTTTTGGACTTTCTACTTGCTCATCCTACTTATTTCCATGCTTATTGCAATCCTTAGAAAAATTGCTTTGGCAGAACTCTGGTGACCTCTTCAATGTCAAAAGTGTAGTATAGTGTTTTGTTTATGACATTTGTTGAGTTGAATCATTCCTATCTTAAGTTGTTTTTTCTAATGACTTCTGCAACATACTCTTCCCTCGTTTCTCACCTACTTTATGATGCTTTCTCCTCAGTCATCTTCATTTCCCAAATTTGTGTGGCAATGATGATCTCACTTATTTTAATAGAATAGAAAGTATTTAAAAGGTTCTTATTACTTGAGATTCAAACAGTGTTACTGAAATGACTTTAAGTTTCTATAAGGGCTGTTTTGTCTTATAATTTAGGTTAAATTCATTAAGAAATTATTAAGTGTACAGCAAAAACTAATGTCTAAAACTATCCAGTATTTGATAGTAATTGTTAAATGTGGCTTTTCTTATTTAGAAAAAAATTTAGTCTCAGTCATAAGCTAAAATAATGACAAATTTGACTACTGTTAAGCTTTTAAATTGCTGTATGATGGGTCAAGTTAGTATATTCAGAGTGTATTTCTGACAAAAATCTATGGCACTAATGAAGGTTAGGTCCATGAAAGTGAATGCAGTTCACCGTTGACAATCTTGGTTCAATGATACACGATAAATTAAAATTTATTTTATTTGCAAAAAGTATGTGCTAATGAATAATAAAATAAGTAACCCTAATCTTAATATACCCTTCATTTTCACAAGCTTTGTAAATTTGTCTGACTTAACTTTCTCTGCTTCATACATTTTTACTACATCAGTTGTAACACATCTTAACCAGATTCTACTTCTGCTTGTTTTAAATTTCTCTTTTCTCAGCTTCATTGAAAACATTCTTCCATATCATTGTTCCATACAGACTATTCATAAAGGGTAATCTTCAGTTACTTTAAAAATTGTCATTGACTCCTTGAATAAATACAACTGAGCATATAAATTATTATATCTGTTGATTCTTCGAGAGCCAGTGAAACTACATGAAATTATTTGTCTTGTTTTTTAATTGTCTATTGATATTTCTCCCAAACGTTCTCGACTCCTTGAACAACTGCTCTCACTGAAAGGTTAATATTCTTAAACAAGTTTATTTCCCTGAAATTAGTTCTGTGACTTTCAAATCAAATTTCATTTAATTAACTCACCATGTATAAATGGCTTTCCTTGGTTGCCTTAACAAAGGTGCTCAGAAACTTTTGTCATAGCCTCATTTTCATATTTTATTTATGTGAGGGAATTCTTTTGTAATGAGATACTTTGTTTTAAATTTCTTGGGTTTTTTTGTTTGTTTTTTCTGACTTGGTTTCCTATGCTTTGGCAATGTTATACTGAGTTCTTTAGTAATGTTGACGTATATTATATTCTTTTATCATAGCTATAGAGGCATTGCATAATAAATAAAATGTTTTCTCACTTAATTTTAAAACAAAGTAGTTTATACTCCACTGAACTTCTAAAAGCATGGCATTCAAAGTCTACCTTTAAGTTCTTGTTTAGATATGATGGCACAGAGCGGTAATAAAAAATAAAAATAAAAAGGTGTTGTAGTCACACCTGTGACGCTGCAAACACTGCCATGTTTAAACCTGATCACTGTGATTGAGAGCGTGACTACAGCCAGACACTGGCAGGGCATAAATGAACCAACATGCCCATGTTCCAATACAACTTTGTTCATCGGAACTTAGATTTGAATTTCATGTAATGAAATCATCACCATAATCTTTTCAGTTATTTAAAAAATTTAAAACCATTATTAGCTCATAGGCTGTGCAGTTTGCTGCACAGTTTGCTGACCCCTGTCTTAGTCTGCTACCTGGTCTCACTTTTATCCCTGTAATATACCATATCACAGCTGAGTGATCTTTTTATTAACCAGAGCTTAGGACTTTTAATTTGTCCCAAAGCTACTGAAGCAAAATCATGCTAAAACATTCTGCTTTCCTTTATACCCCAACACACACACACACACACACACACACACACACACACACAGTTTGTCGGAGAAAAATGATTTTGTACATTGGAAGAAACAATATAAATTCAAAACTTACAGATAAGGGTAAGCTCTATCATTCATCACTTTAAGAAGTTTATACAAATATCCAGTCAAAACCAACAGGGTATCTCCCTTGAAAGTTATCTATATGGATTTTCAAGTAGAACACAGAACTATGTACTGTCCTGGAATGTCCTTAGAAGGCTCTATCATTGATCAGGAGAAAAACCCAGTTCTTTCTTTCAAATGTAAGAGGGGAAAGACCCAAATAAAAAAAATATTCAAACTTCATCTTTTTTTTATGGCTTATGGTCTCTTTCTCCTCATCTTCCTCCCTGTAAGCCTCCTCGACCTCAAAAACCTCTCTGGTCTGTGCCACCAAATCTACCTCAGCCTCCAGAGCCACCTCTGTCTCTGCTGTGATCCTGAAGCCACCTTCACCCTTAGGTTTGGGCAAGTCCAAAGTAATTTTGTTTCCTTCAATTTCACCGTCTTCCATGGCCTCATTGGTGGCTCGGGCATCTTGCTCACTGTTGAAGTTTACAAAACAAACCCTTTGGAAGACATGGTCTCCCTGTCAGTAACAATCCTTGCCTGAACAGAGCCATCGAATAACTCCTTCGATGTCCTTTCTGTAGTTTCTTCAGATGGACCTGTGACAAATAGAGTTTTGGATGGCTGTCTTCTTGCATTAGTTGATTCCCTGGGTCCTTGCAATTTCAGTCTGATTGCTCTGCTCTCAATTTCTCTTTAGCATATTCAAGTGAAGCAATTCTATAAAAGCATATCCTTCGGATTTGCCATTTTGTTTCTGGGGCACTTAGATAAAAGTACCTTCTGACCTCCTTCTGAAGATTTTTTTTCGGCTGCTCTGTAGGACATGCTGCTTAAAAACCAGAGATTTTATTTACTATTCCAAGTGCTGTCTTTCCACTTGTATGGTCTTGACTTTGACTTTTCTCTCAGATATAGTACAGGGAAATGGACCGCACATCTATCCATTTCCCTGCTTTCTTCCAAGGTTCTCTCTATATCAGCTCCATCTTAAATTCAATATAAGCCATCCTTTTACTTTTTTCACCCTTGTCATTAATCCAATCTCCATAGCATCTTTGAAAACTTCTTTAATTCATCCTGAGTAACTTTAAAGGTCAAATTTTATCCCAAAGTGTTCTTGCATCTGGTTCAGTTTTTGTTGTTATTTCCCCCCCCTTTTCCCCCCTAGTTTAATTTCATTGCCAAAAGCCTTTTTCAGGTCTCCAGCAAATTTAAAATCCACATAGCCAAATTTTCTAGACCAATTCTGACATCCACAACAGCAAGGTCATTTTTAGCAAAAATGTCATTGATACCTGTTTTTAATTCAGCAACCAGTTTACTGAAGTTCATGTTTCCAACAAAGAGATTGAAAGCTCTAGTTTATTCGGTAGTTGGTTCTTTGCCCGTGTGATCATGTATTTAAAGTGATTTGACCACAAAAGATTAATTTTGATGAAATTTTGTGTCCATTGAATTTGATGGAAATATTTTTCTGTACGTTTTATGTAAAGTGAAATGAGAAAATAATAAGAGAATAGATCTTTGTTGTAATTTTGCCTTGTGTATTCTGCCATGTTTCAAGTAGTCCTTCATCCTATCTAATAAAAGAGAAATACGCAGATTGACCATCACTCCAACACATAAGAGGGCTGCCACCAGGTGGACACAAGATGGCCACCACAAGATGGCCAGCAGGGGAGGGCTGTTGGGAGGTTCCAGGCCCTGCAAGGGAGGGCAGTTGTGGGCGATCAGGCCAGCAGGGGAGGGCAGTTGGGAGGGACCAGGTCTGCAAGGGAGGGCAGTTGGGGGCGATCAAGCCTGCAGGGGAGGGCAGTTAGGGGTGACCAGGCCGGCAGAAGAGGGAAGTTGGGGTCAAACAGGCCTGCAGGGGAGCAGTTAGACATCAATTAGGCTGGCTGGGGCGTGGTTAGGGGGTGATCAGGCTGGCAGGCAGAAGCAGTTAGGGGCAATCAGGGAGGCAGGCAGGTGAGCAATTTGGAGCCAGCAGTCCTGGATTGTGAGAAGGATGTCCAATTGCCCGTTTAGGCTTAATTCTACCAGGATCATCCCTTGAAGGGTCCCAGATTGGAGAGGGTGCAGGCTGGGCTAAGAGACATCCTGCCTCCCCCTCCCCCCCGCCCCATGAATTTCGTGCACCGGGCCTCTTGTTTAGTTATAATCTTTAACTTGGGATTTATTTTGTAAAAGCAACATTAATTTACCATCAGTATATTTATGTATATTTCCCAAGTTATTTGTCTGCTGCATCGATTTCACGTGCTACCATATACATTTGAAAATGAAATATATAAAATTCAAAACATAATGTTACTTGATGGAGAACCTCTTAGGTTCCCGGGCTGCATCTGAAAAGCAGCCTGATAAAGACATTGGCAGGAGAAAAAGCATACAGATTTACTTAATATAAACTTTATGGAATCCTCCAGAAGGAAATGCAGACTTGAAGAAACAGACCTGTGCTTTTATGCTAGGTTTGACGAAGAGTGACCAGTTGTGCCAGATTAAAGGAGTATGAGGCAATTGTAATAAACCAGGGAAAACTTAGCAAGGCCTATATATTAGAATTCTTTTGGGGTCCCTTTGTCTTTGGAGATAAGGATGCTCCTTTCCTCTGGGCATAGACAGGATACCTCTTGTATGGGGCTTCATGCCTAATTAAGGGAGGAAGGAGGTTAGGGGAGGATGATTACTTCTGCCATTTTCATAAACTCCTTCAGCTTAAAATATTTAACATGCCAGGCTGCTATATTTTTGGGTAGCGTGACCTGAATTTCATCATTTTCATAAAAGAAAAACAACCACTTTTAAAAACTTACCTTTTTGCTTCTTTATTTGATGGCCCAATATTTTATAGCTACATTGCTTTCCCCATCCTTTAATTCTTTAGCATTTTTTTCATGAGAAATACCCTGCAGAAATAAGAAAACCAAATAATAAAAGTAACTTTGAAATGCATGCAGAATTTACATATAAATATGTTCCTTGTGCTTTGAAATTGTTCCTTGGTGCTTTTAGTATCAAAGTGAGATTTTATTTTTACAGCATATTTATTTTATTAATAAAAATGTCTGAGGCAATTTTATTTTTTTAAACTTAGAGTTATAAATGTTTGCATTAAAATATGACAGTGTCAGGAAATTTTTAAAAAATGAATCATATTTATATAGCAAATACCATCTAGTGTACAAGTAGATAAACATTGATATTAACCTTTCTTTCTGAAAGGCACTAATACCCTAATGCCTCTTAACTCTGAACCTTCAGAGTGATTTGCTTGATCTGATAAATTATGCAGTCCTGCATTTTGACCTCATAACCCTTTTGAATTTACTTAAATTGATTCTTAATATTTGCCACATTAGAGCATAATGACGGTAACTTATTTTTGTACTTTTAAACTTTTTTTCATTGTGCATATAAAGAAGAACATACAGGGCAAGGCAAAAGTACATTTACAGTTGTTCATATGGAACAAGTAGGTTTACTGTTCCTATGGAAAATAATATAATTAATAAATATTAATACAAGAATAAATTCTGTTTCATGTACTCACAACTCTAAACCTACTTTTGTCCCCCTCTAGATAATGGTATTGATTGATATGACATGATGTTTAGATCCATTTGAACTTGAGCATTGAAGAGCTAGATTTATATATATATATATATATATATATATATATATATATATATATATATGCAAAGGAAAAGAAATATGCTAACAAAGGTTTATTTGCAAATTTATTTTCCTTTTGTGTGAAAAATGTGTTGTTTCTGTTTAAAAAGTAAATGAATATCAAGTCTAGCCATATTATTCTGCATGCATTTGTGCACCTCGAAAGGAACTGTGGACTGTGAGGCTGCTTCGGGCGGGAGTAGGCCGATCCTTTGCATGCCTACTGGCCCCTCCCTCCGTGGCCCCTATCCCATGTCTGCCAGAAGCGTTGCTCCCACCACTGCCGCTCCCACACACTGATGGCACCAGCCCTGCTCACATCCACTTATGGCACAGAGCGATTGGGGCCAGAGCCAGCAGTAGGTGTGAGTGGGGCCAGTGCTGTCAGTAGGTGTGATCGGCCACTATTGCCCTGATCTCCCCTCAGGAGCAGGGGAAGGTGGAGAAGCACGGGGGCGATCAGGGCTGGTAGCCGCCACTCGCACCTGCTGACTGTGCCTAGTGCTGGTCTGCAGGTGTGAGTGGCAGCTGGTTCTGGCAACAGGTGCAAGTGGTGGCTTCCAGCCCCAATCACTTCTCAGGAGCAGGGAAAGGTGGAGAAGCCCTAAGGGGCAATTGGGGCTGGCAGCAGGTGTGAGCTGCATCTCTGGCACAGACAGCAGGTGCGAGCGGGGCCAGCACCAGCAGCAGGTGTGAGTGCCAGGTGGAATCGTGATACACAAAGAGCAAAGAATTTTATGTAGCCATCAGAGTCTTGCCTCAATGACAGCAACACCCTGCCTTGGTCTGGTGCCCCTGCTCACCTGCTCCACCATCCCGCTGTGGCCAACACCTGCCATGTTCCGCAGTGCTGCCCGCCATGTTCTGCGCACCCCCCCCCCCCCCCCCGGAGGTCAGTATATGTCTTACTAACCAGTTTGGTTGTTCTGCTTTTTGGTCTATTTGCATATTAGCCATTTATTGTATAGGATAATATATTAAAGAAAGTAACCATTTTTGTGGAATAAGTTGAATTATGTTTTGTGAATATTTAGATACTTGTGGCCTCTTTTAAGAATTTTAATAAAGAAAAATTGAGAAAACTCAAAAATTATCAAATATCCACTAACTCAAGAAGTATTGATTAAGCACCAATGTTAAAAAATATTATTAATTTGGGGCATAGAAATGTATTATTGCATTTGAGAATATTGTAGTTTAATTAGAAAGTCATACCTATAATTAATTACAATGGAATATCTATGCCAAAGGACTTGAAGGTATGCTTTCAGACTTTTCTCAAGCAGGATGTGGACCTGGGGAGGTATTCACATAGTTCATGAAGTCCCAACAGACCAAAAATAGGAATAATTATGGGAAGTTATGTCAGACAGGGAATGGGTTATGCAAAAAACTGCCATGAAGGGATATTGAAATTTTGAGGAAGTCAGAAAGAAAGCATGATTTCAACTAAGTACATGTGGTACAGAGTAGTTGTAGATAAATCTAGAAACAGATTAATCAGATCATAAGGTGTTCTAAATAGTACTTTGGAGAATATGGACATTTTGTGGAGGAGAATGGGAATCTAGAGAAATAGTTTGCATTGTGGATAATTGTATTTTTAAAGGAAAACAATAACATTTTTGCCAATATGAAAATTATTTCAGAGGGAAGGTTTAAATGATGGATACTAGTTAGGAGGGTTTCAAAAGATTTCAGACGACTGATAGCAGAGGCATAAATAATGGCAATGCCAGTAGCTATGGTAAGAAAGGGACAGATTTAGGAGACAGCATAAAGTAGTGGTTCTCTATCCTTTCAAATGTAGCACCTTTATATAACAAACTAGAGGCCCGGTGCATGAAATTTGTGCATGGGTGGGGGAAAGTTGTCCCCTTAGCCCAACTTGCACCCTCTCCAATCCGGGATCCCTCTCACAATCCTGGACCATTGGCTCCTAACTGCTCACCTGCCTGCCTGCCTGATCACCCCTAACTGCCCCCCCCTCCCCATAGCCTTGTAACCTCCAACTGCTCCCCCTGCCGGCTTGGTCACACCCAACTTGCCCCTCCCACCAGCCTGGTTGCCCCTAACTCGCCACACACTGGCCTGGTCACCCCACGCAGCCTGCTGTCCCATCATTTGGTCTCCCCTCACTGCCCCCCCTCTGCTGGCCTGGTCACGCCATGCAGCCCAGTGCTCAGTCATTTGGTTGTCCCTCACTAATCCCCCTGCCAGCCTGGTCACCCCTCACAGCCTTTTCGGTCATCTCTTTGGTAGTTTCAGTTGCGACAGTCACTAAGACTTTTATATATATAGATACTTTGTAATTCTCCCTTATTTATGAATTTTATTTTTAAACAATAAATAGACATTTCCTGTATAAATGATATTTTCAACTTACAGTGGGTTTACCAGGATGTAAACCCACTGTAAGTTGAGGAGCATCTGAATTGTATGATTGCATTTATATGAAGTTTCTAGAAAATTAAAATAAGTAAAAAGCAGATCATTGTGTATCTGGATTGGGACTGGAAGCAGAGATTGATCTCAGGAGGACACGAGGGATTTTGGGGTGATAGAAGCATTCCAAAACTGTATTACAGTGGTGTTTGTACAAGTACTTGAATATATCCCAAGTCTCCAAACAGTACATTTAGAAATAAATTAAACACACAAAAAGTTCCTTGTTCTTTGTCTCCTATGATTCAGGAACAACCTACCTGCCAGCTAACATGCGTCATCCACCAACAAACTCTCAGTTTAGCTCTTAGCTCTTATAGGTAATTTAGATCTCAGGAATCTGTACTTCCTTTTTATAGCAGTTTACAACTGTTTTATAATTGCATATTTTTACCCATCTAAACGATTGGGTTTCTGTTCTTTGTAGCTGATCATCTTAATCACTAACTATTAGCGTTTGATCTTAGGCCATTCTTTTTCTCACCCAGTATTCTCTCATTCTGTATTCTCATTCATGCTTATAGTTCTAATTGCTCATCTGAATGAACTTAGAAATGTATATACCCAGTCAAGATCTCTTTTGAGCTCTAATAAGTATATCTAAATGCTTACTAGCTATATTTTACCAATTAAGAACACAGAACCTAAAGTGAGATATCTTCAAATTCTAGTTTTGCTGATTATTAGATGTGAACTTGTGGACAAGACAGTTAAAATATTTGTGCTTCAGTTGCCTCATCTGTGAAATGAGAATAATAATTAAGGTACATAATTCATAAAATTATTGTGAAGATTACACAACATAGTATTTATAAAGTGCTTGGTACAGTCTCTGAAATTTAGTAAGCACTTTTGTCTACTATCACAGTAATGTAAACTCAACAAGGTAATGATTTTCATTCAAAAGTTCACTGCCTAAGCCCCACATATTTAGACAATGTCTGACACATTTTAAGAACTCAATAAATATTTTTTAATCTATCATAAATTCAACATAGAACCAAATTATTAACTATCATCTCCAACTAGTCCTCTTCAGTTCTAGTGTTGCTTGTTTCTGTGACTGTCACCTTAATTCACCCACTTATGCTATCTTACATAATGTGTTCCATACACTGAATTCAGAGGATTTTTGAAACACAAAACTGATCATTTTTCTCATTCCTTCCTTCATAAAACCTTATGGTTCTCCATTCCTCTTTCGATAAAGGTGAAACTCCCCATGTGGCCATCAGACTTATTCCTTCAGGGTGTGTTTATTATCAGCATATCCACAAACCACAGTCTCCTTTGCTAGCCTGTGTCCAACTACATGTCTTGCTTCACTTGTACTCATTATGCTTCCTTTTAAGACTTTTGCACATGCTGTTCCTCCTACCTGGAGAAGAATTTCTTCCCATCTTCGCGTAGTCCTACTCATTCTTCAAATTTCAGTTCACCTGTTACTCCCAAGAAATCTTTCCTGAGCTCATTATCTAGGTTAACTATACCAAACTGAAGGCTTGCATAATACAGTTCTTCTCTTCTTTATAAGTTTTGTCACAAGAGCAATTTTATACCTGGTAGCATTAATAGCAGCCTCTCCCTTTGAATTATGTGGACTGGGAACAAGTCTACCTTTGTTTAATATGGATAGTGACTGGCACATAGCAGGAACTAAAGAAGTATTAAATGAATAAGAAAAAATTAATGTATAATGTTCTTTTCCTTTCTATTCCATTTCTTCTCAGTTTAGTCCAAAAGACATTAGGTGGGCCGAGAAAGGTAGATACCCACAATGTTAAGGGCCGGCAGGGAGGCAGCACCAGGCAGGATAAGGAGGCTATCTTTTTAGAGGGGATGGTTTGACACAGGATTAGAGCCTAATCAGGGAAAGGAGAATGTCCACACTGTGGGATGGTCACATGGAGCTAGGGTGTAGGGTATCGAAGTCTGAACAAATGAGGAGGATATCTGTGTCAGTGATCCAACACAGAATGTTGAAGCAAGAGTCGGGTGAGGAGTTGTCCATGTAGTGAGCAGACTGGTGCGGTGCGTGACATTGGAGCCTGAGTGATGTGTGGAAAGCATCTGTGCAGAGTGCAACACTGGCTTAGCACCGGATGATGAGTCCTTGTGAGTTGAATAGGTCGTGCCTATGTGTGAAGAGGCTGTGGTGGTGAGAGACTTTGGTTATGTTCTCAGTGATCGAATAAGTAAATATGTTAAGAATGGTATTCAGGTTTCTCTCTGTTAAATGAGGGAATTACAAATAGGAAATTCAGAAATGAACCCATGGCTCATTCTTGGTTTTGGTGAGACACATATATATTTCCTACATAATAAAAGCATAATATGCAAATTGGCTGAATAGCGGAGTGACCATCTAGACCACCAGCCGAATGACCATCCAGACAACCATCCGGGACATTGTTATGAAACCCTCTGGCTCCAGGCCAGTCAAGGCAGGTTTGATGCGATTGGTTGGAGGCCTGGCCATTGCCCCATGATTGCCCCACGAGGGACGCCCGGGCCACCAGCTGGCGGGACGATCAATTGGGGGATGGGGAGCCCTCCATCATTGCCCCAAAAGGGAGGCCCAGGCCACTGACCAGTGGGCTGTGGTGGGTGGGGAGGCCTCCCTCTGCGAGGGAAGCCTGGGTGCCAGCAGTTGGAGGGAAGCCCAGGTCCTGGGTGCCAGAGGAAGGAAGGTCTACTCTTGCATGAATTTCATGTATCGGGCCTCTAGTATATCTATATATGTATACATACTGAAATAAATATTGATAGTTATAGAAATGTGTGTGTATTTATACTTAGATAGTTTCCTAGCTCTCTCCCCTGAGAGTGTCAGGGAGCAGTGTCATCCCAATAGCAGTAAAATACCTGCCTCTTGCGCCCTGATCTTGATTTTGAAACAAGATTCCCCATTGAAACCAGGGCTTTGTGGAGAAATGGTTACTTCCAGGGCTGTAAGAGGAAAACTAGAAAATGAGCCTGCAATACCTTGTTGTGCTAGAAAGTAAAAGAAGTGCTCAAAGAATGCTTGAGACATGTACGAAGGAAAAAGAGTTCATTTGAAAAGACTCTTACTATTTATATCAGTGGAGATTTTAACATCAAAATAAATAATGATAGCAATGGATTACAACCCACTGAATTACCAAGAAATCAAAAATCCACATCATTTGATGACATCTCTGCCAAGTAGCCTTGACCTGAGTCTAATCCTGTAGAAACATCAGAGAAACCCAGATTGAGGAACATTTTGCAAAAATAACCTGTAATATTTTAAAATGTCAAGGATTTGCTATTTCAGAAAAGACTAAGGGACTTTTCTTTCAGATTGAAGGGGAATAAAGAGATATAGTAATTAAGTACAAAGCATGAGTCTGAGCTGGAGATTATCAGGGCAATTAATAAAACTTGCATGGTGGTTGAGAATTATAGGTTGTCTTGTATTTTTACTTTTTTGTTTTCGACAGTTATATTATTACTAGAGGCCCGGTGCATGATCGTGCACAGGTGGGATCCCTCTGCGTAGCCTGTGGGGATTGGGCCAAAACCCGCAGTCCAACATCCCCTGCCATTCTCGCTCATTCCGGCCTTGCTGCACCTGCTGTGGGTTTGCACCAAGTCAGTCCTGATCAGGAGAGGCTCGAACCTCCGTAGCTGTACTCGCCAGCAGTGAGCCCATCTTAAGGGGGTTGGGGGAGGCAGGATGTGATCGGCCCTCCAGGTGAGCGGTGGGACTCCCTTGCTGGCCTGGGATCTGGATCCATCCTTGCTGACTTTCGCACCAGTTGTTAGGAGCCACCTGGCGGCTACTTTTATATTGTTTCTTCCTTGTGGAGCATCTAGGGAGGGGAAGCGACCACAGTGCCAGAGGCCAACTTCTGGGAGGCTGGCAGTGCTGTCGGGATCTTGCTGGTGGCACCATTGATGCCTGGCCTGTTCTCTAGAGATTACACCTGCAGGACTACTGAGGGAGTGAGTGACTGCCATCGGGCTCTTGGGTCGCCAGGACGGGTCAGGCAGCTAAGCACGCTCCAGCTGTGGGAGTGCACTGACCATCAGGGGGTAGCTCCTTTGTGTAGTGCCTGCCCCCTGGTGGTCAGTGCATGTCATAGCAGTTGGTCATTCAGTTCTTTGGTTGCTTAGACTTTTATATAGATGGGCCTGGTGCACGAAATTCATGCACTGAGCGGGGGAGTTGTTCCCTCAGCCCAGCCTGCCCCCTCTCACATATTGGGAGCCCTCAGGGGATGTCCTACTGATGGCTTAGGCCCGTTCCCCATGGGGAGCGGGCCTAAGCCACAGTCTGGCCTCCCTTTGTGGGAGGCAACTGGGCTGATCAGGGAAAGGCACCAGTCCCATCACCCCACTGCTGCAGCTACTGCCAGTCACTGTAGCCACCAAGGTGTTTTCATCAATCCAGACTCCAGTCCCTTCACCATGAAAAAATGACAACTTTCTTTACACATTTTTAAGATGTGTCTTTCATAGGATATAATATTTCTTTATTTTTCTTTTTTTATCCTCACCTGAGGATATGTTTCCATTGATTTTTAGAGAGTGTGGAAGAGAAAGGGAAACACAGAGAGAAACATCAAAGTGAGAGGAACACTTTGATTGGTTACTTCTGGCATGAGCCCTGACCCGGGCCCTAGACAGGGAGGAGCCTGAAACCTAGGTGCATGCCCTTGATCAGATTATAACCCAGACCCTGTGGTTGGCAAACGTAGGCATTATCCAATGAGCCAAATTACCTAGGGAAAGGATATGATATTTTGTAGCCCTCCAGCAGCAGACCTTTGTTTCTTTTCTCCAGGAGTGTGGTGGAAGAACCCTAGATTACTTTTTTTGGATTCTTATACCCAGGTTACTAAGAATATTACCAGTGGCGTACAGGGAGCTTAGCCAATGAGCAGTCAGAAAAGGTGTTTCCTCTACAGTGCACACCTTTCTCCTCTGATCTCCGGCTCCACCCCTGCCAAGGCCTACGCCTCGCTGCCTGACCCCTGCTCCTGATTGGCTGGTAGTGTAGCAGAGGTATGGTAATTTGCATGTTTCTCTTTTATTAGATAGGACTAGAGGCCTGGTGCATGGATTTGTGCCCTGGTGGGGTCCCTCGGCATAGCCTGTGGGGAATGGACCTAAACTGGCAATCCAACACCACCTGCCACTCCTACTCATCCTGATCTTGCTGTGCCTGTTGCCGCCATCACTCTGTAGGCTCGCGGCCGCTCCACTGTGGTCTCCAGGCTGCAGCAGCCAGCCATTAGCCTTGTCTCTGGCACCTGTAGGTCAATTGAGAGGCACTCCTGCTATGCACCGACCACCAGGGTGCAGCTCCGGCATTGAGTGTCTGCCCCCTGGTGTTTGGTGCACCTCAGAGCAACCAGTTGACCAGTTGTTCAGTACTTTGGTCATTCCGTTGCTTAAGCTTTTATATATATAGATAGGACAAAGTCTTTTTTTACAGGAATTACACACTAATGTATTTGGAACTGATTGAGCATCATGTTGGCATATTTTTTTTTAATATACTTGTAACTTTTTTTGTAAATTTTAGATGCTTCCAAAACAAAATAAGATATGGCCGTCTGGAGATGAGATCTACAAGTTCATATAGTATATCAACAGGATTTAGAAACTGGAAATGAGAGAGAAACCCTGATTGGAAGAAAAGAAGGGACATTCTGTGTGAGAGAGGCACAGTGAATAATGATAATAATATAGAAAAAATAAGTTAAAAATGGAAGATATTGTTTTTATTTGGGGGCATATTGATGTTATGGTGTCTGTGAGTAATCAGAATGGAAATGTCATTAGGCAGTTGGAAAATGCAGCCTAGTCAGCAGGGTCTGGATTAAAGAGATACTCACATTCATGGGAGTCAGGATGATCTTACTGGTTTGGGAGAGGAAATTAACAGCTGGCTTTTGGTGGAACACTGTGGCTGAAGAATGCTGCAGGGATCCCCAGGACTAATGGTATTCTCAGTCTTTATCTGATGTGACATGGCTTGTCTGTTTCTTGTGCTCTTCTATTCTGACCGCTCTGTCCCATTTTCTTCCTTAGTTCACTGAACACCAACTCCAAGCCAGGCTCTTAGCCAGACCACTTTGATGTCTCTGGATCTTGCCTTTTCCCAATTCAATGACTTAAGAGTCATTCCAGGAAAATTCTGTTGCTGGTATTTTTCTCTATTTTTTAAAAAGTAGTTTTCTTGCCCTAGCTGGTTTGGCTTAATGGATAGAGCATTGGCCGGTGGACCGAAGGGTTCTGGGTTCAGCTCCGGTCAAGGGCACATCTTGGGGTTGCGGGCTCAATCCCAAGTAGCGGGCAAGTAGGAGGCAGCCAATCTATGATTCTCTCATCATTGATGTTTCTAACTCTTTCCCTCTCCCCTCCTCTCTTGGGGAGGGGGGGGAGTAGTTTTCTTTTGTGATTTTAATCTCTTTTAGCACTTTACCACTTTTGTGCAGGTATCTGAGATGAACCTCTCTGCTTCTTACCTCTCATTTAAGCTGCACATAACTATTTTCAACAACTTTTTGGATGTTTTTAGGTACATGTACTTCTGTCCTCTCAAACGCAGCATGTATAAAAACTAAATTCATCTTCTCTTATAAGCCTTCCTATATTTCCTGGTTTTGTTATGAAATTATTGAAATCTAAGCTTAAAACCTGAGATTCCTATTCAACACTATCCTCTCTCTCTCATATCCTCACCTGTAAGTTTGGCATAAATTAGTAAGGCCAATAATTCCCGGTGTTGATTACTGTTAGGAAATAGACACTCTCATACATTCTTAGTGGAAGAGTTAATTGTATCTTTTTGGAGGGTAATATCTATGGAAATTAAAAACAATTTTTTTCTCATCTTAAAACCTCTTCATAGATACCACTCATCCAAAGGGTCTTGGTGCTTTGCTGCAAAAGGAGAAATCCATTTTTTTCCTTTAAAAACCAACCTTTTTCTGAGATTAAATGGTTTTAACATCTGTTTTCTTAAAAATTGACCCTAAGATTGTACCCTCTTATTCCAAGAAACAAATCGCTTTTTGTTTGCTACTACTAATAATGTCAGGCATTATTAGAGATCACTTTGTCAAGTTCATGAGCCTTATTAATTACTTTATAAGGTAAATAATATTAGCCCCTGCATTTACTTGTTTGCTTTTTTTTAAACCTAAGAGCAAGAATAGTCTAAACACTGACTTCTCTAATACAATTGTGAAAGATTGTCACTATTTCTGTGAGAAATCGAAGATAAAATAAAGCGAAAGAAAATATTTTAAAGACAATTACCGGTATACTATTTAACAGCACAAAAACTCTCAATTCTATTATTTTTAATATTTTTATCAAATGGATACAAAACCCATTGAAACTGTAAGTTAGGTAGCTCAGTTTATAACTTATTTTAATTGAGAGTGCAAATTTCAATTTTTATAGTTGATATAGTTTTTAGCAACAAAAATCACATAATGAAGCAAATATTTCTAAACACTTGTTTCTATAGCATATTTCAAAAGTAGTTACATTTTCATTGTTTAAATGCCACCTTTGTGCCAAAGGGATATATTAAATGCGTTTATTTTCAAATAGCTGTTATGTAACACATTACTGCCAAGAAAAGTTTAACAAATTTGGAATTATTATCTTTTTATAAGGAAAGTAAGTACCATTATTCCATTCAACCATAATGTTTTAGTCCTTCTCATGTTATTATAAAGTATGGCAAGTATTCTACTTAAGAGAGTGAAATCTGTAAACCTGTTTAGTTAGGCATAAATAGTCAACAGTATGTCTCAATAAGCTAAAATTGCACAACACATAAAATATGATTACTGATTCTCAGATTGAATAAAGGTCCCAGAATTAAACTATATATTGAATATTAGTAAAGCTTAATTTCTTATCTTTTTTTACGACAAGTAAATAAAAGTAGAAGTTATACTTTTATCTTTTGGGATACAAATGAATTATTTTATATATCCCTTGGATATAAATGGCACACTGCTTAGATTTTTTTATATAATACTGTTCTCTCATATTCCTCACTGCAAGTTTGGCAAAGTAGATCAATGCTCAGAGGGATGGGGTGCTATGGAAATGTTTGGGTACGTGATGGCGAACCTGTGACACACGTGTCAGCACTGACACGTGAAGCCATTTTCGATGACACGTGGCCGCATGCGGTTGTATACAAAGAAGTATGGAGCCACATGCCGAGAAGGACGTTTCATCCTCAGCTACTGACGGCCAGGTGCAGTAGCCAAGGATGAAACATTTGCTGCAGTGTAGTGTAGACATCCTGTGCTGGAGGTCTGTAGGCCAAAACAACAGAACTCCAGCACAGAGCGTCTAACTCTGGGACTTCCAGTTAGGCCGTTAGGGGACCTTTGACCTCACTCCGGCTGGCAGAGCAGGGAGCAGCGGAATGCCAGGGGGGATGCATCTCTGGTGACCCTGTGATCGCCATTACCTGCAACCACATAACCACAGCAACCATCTTCCAATCTACTGTTCTGGGGGATTGTGGATTTCTAATTGACCATCATTACTGAGATAAGTGAGGAGGAGGCTGGGAGAGGCGAGGGCCTGTGCTATGGGTGCCATTTCCCACCATTAGAAATAGCAGAAGCCATCTTAATTTATATAAGGAACATCATTTTGCAGCATAGTGCAGACTCCATATCACCACTATTACTGTTGTGCATCTTTATTAACCCCTATTTCTGCTTATTAACCCTGCTCTTTCCTAAAAGACAGTTACATGTGCCATCTTGTGGTCAGTTAGGCTAGTTAACCCCTAATTGCCTGCAGGGCTAACAGGCTCTCTATAATTCTATCTTCTGCCACTGCCCCCCTGATGGAGAACCCAAAAAATAAAAAACAAGGTTAAGTAAAGGAAGTGGTAGTAGCAGCAGCCAACCCTTTCAAGAGACATTGACCAAGATGTATGGCATTATAGAAAAAAATGGCAGATCATTTTGCATTCTATGCACTTTAACGGTAGTAACTAGAATGTGGAATATAAATAGACATTTTGAAACTAATGATTCCCAGCTCTTGAGAAAAAGTGAGGATGAAAGGAAGGAATACATTTCCAGGCAGCTACACCTTTATAAGAGCCAATCTAATTCCATCCTTAAATTTATAAAAGGCTCTACAAATTTAACATCTGCAAGTTTGAGCATTGCTCACTTCATAGCTCAGCATGAAAGAGCACTCAGTGAGGGAGAATTTATTAAAGGAACTCTCCTAAGATGTGCACCAGTTCTATTTCACGATATGCAGAATAAAGATGCAATTATTAAGAGAATATCTGAGTTACCACTCAGTAGAAATATCATAAAAGACTGAATAATGAGACTGAACACAAACGTTCATCATCAGTTACAGAGAGACATAAGTAATTGTAAATATTTTTCGATCTCTCTTGATGAAACTACTGATGTCACGTCACATGCTCAGTTGGCCATTATTGGTCGATATTCTGATGGTCTCACAATGAGAGAAGAGTTGATAAAGTTAGTATCAGTGCCAACAAGTACATCAGGAAGCGAAATATATAAGGTTGTTATACAAAAATTCCATGACTTAAGCATTGATATTTCTAAAGTTGTATCAGTGACTACAGATGGGGCGCCAAACATGGTGGGGAAAAAGTCAAATTTGTCAAATTGTTTACTGAAGCTATCAGACATCTGATTTTGCCTTTTCATTGTATTATCCATTAGGAGGTTTTATGTGCCAAGGCAATATTCACCAACTCAAACATCTTAATGTCAGTTGTTACAAGAATAGTTAATTTAATAGTTGCTCACCCCCTTCACAAGTGAGAATTTTCTGCACTTTTACTGGAGGTTGATTCCACCTACAGTGGACTGCTAATGTATAATAATGTAAGATGGCTGAGCTAAGGCAAAGTTCTTGAGCGCTTTGTAGAGTGCTTGAAGAAATTAATGTATTTATTGAGGATAAGGATCTAGGAAACTTTTCTCAGCTCAATGATGATAAGTGGGTCAACACCCTGATATTTTTTACAGATCTCTCTGTTCATATTAATGAACTGAAAGTTACAAGGTTTTGACTAAAGTATTGACGTTATGTTTGGATACATAAAAGCTTTTGAAACTAAACTTAAAATTTTCAAGCGAGATGTAGAAACTAAAACATGTAAGTATTTTCCCCGAGTAACAAAGTATTTTGAGAAGGCCAGTGCAACTGTACAAAATGAAATGGAACCCTTGCATATAAAGTACCAGCGTGTTTTAGACTCATTACTCGACCATTTCAGTGATAGATTTAATCAATTTAGAAGCCTAGAACAGACCATAAAAATAATTAAATATCCTGATAATTGTAGTCTACAGTAGTTTGGAATTAAACGGTTTCCAATCCATGCAAATGATGATTTGGCGATGCGACTTGCAGAATTTCAAGAGAGCATCTGGGCTCAGGTGTTTGTCAACTTGAGGTCAAAGCTTGAGAATCTGGAAAGGTGCTGCTTGGAGAATCAAGAGGAGTGCCACTATGAATAGGAAATTTGGAGTGCCTGTAACCAATTACCAGACACTTTTAGCACCCTGAAAAATATAACAATGGCTTTACTCACAATTTTTCCCTCTATGTACTATTGTGAGTCCTTATTCTCAGCGTTAAATAATATCAAAACCAACAAAAGAAACAGATTGACAGATGAAGTTAGTAGCACTTACTTGGGCTTAAAGTGTACAAAATACCAACCTTCAATTAAAGGTTTAGCCAATGAAATTCAGCAACAAAAATGTCATCAATAGGCAGGTTAGTTAAAGAACTCCCTCTCCGCCTCATTTATCTTAGTTTATGGCACCCCACCCAAGTTAAATACTATCAAGACCAACAAAAGAAACCAACTGACAGATGAACAAAGAAGTCACTAAGCAGGTAAGTTAAATAATTAGTTTTTGGATTATTAAATACAGTTATATATTATACATTGTAATCAGGTAAGTTAAATAGTTTTTGGATTATTAAATACAGTTATATATTACAGTTATACATTGTTGTTACTTAAACTATAAATATCGCAGAATTATGGCTATTTTCTCGAACTGACACACCACCCAAGTTTTGCTCGTTTTTTTGCCATATTTTGACACACCAAGCTCAAAAGTTTGCCCATCACTGGTTTGGGTTAAGCTGTTGATGTGAACAGATCTTATGTTTAATAGATTATTCTTGCAACTCTTTTTGATTAAGGATTTTAAGAAGAAAAATTGCCAGGGTTCTTGTCCCAGCATTAAGAAAGGGTTCAGCAATCTGGAGAAAGGCTGTGCATAAATGATTAAAGAGTCCAAAGACCAAAGATTGTTTTGAAATGCATTGGGAGTCAGAGGAGCTTTAGATAAAGGAGCTAAAGACTTCTCCTTGACTCAGGACCCTGTGCTATTTATTAACACAATTTGTCCTAAGCCAAGATGGAGATAATACATTCCAAAGGGTAGGGTTTATAGAAGCATTGTCAAATTGGGGAATAGCCTATAGCTGTTCAGGTGTTTGGCCAACAGGAGGCAATAACATGTAGATTAAGATACCCTGAGGTGTCTGGCAGTAAACAATCATCCTACTCAGGCTTGGGGGAAGTGGCTTCTAGCCACTGTAACAGGTAATTACATATGTGATTCAGCCCTTGATGATCTCCCAAGTTACATCAGCCTTTTGTTAAAACTCTTGTAATTATATGACTTGCTGGAATTGGCTCCTGGCAAAAAAATCACCAATAATCAAACCACAGAACGGTTTCACAATAGGCAAAAGATATGATACTGTGGTAGTAGACATAGATATAAGATTTTTTAGGAAGAAAAATGTTTGGGTCTTGAAATGCATGGATGATGGTAAATGTGAGACAGCTAGGGGATATAACAGAAAAGTGCTGATCTTGCAATTTGTGTTTCTTTATATGCCTTTTTGAAAAAGAGCTCTTTTGTAAATGGTAGCTATTTTCATATTCTCTATTTTAAGATGGACAGAATATATTTCCACTCCTTTCCTCATTTCATGGACATTTTTTTGAACTCTTAAGATTTTGAATGGAAGGATTTATGCACTGGTATTAATATTTGTTATCCATTAAAATTTACTATTAATTATTCAACATGATTTGGGTTTATAAAATGACTTTAACAGTAACTCAAGAATGAAATAGATAAACCAAGTACATATTTTTGGAAGAGTGGGTTTTGTTGCTCTAATATGTTAAATAGAAGTAACAGGTTAGAGGAAGGAGAACTCACAATGATCACAGACAGGTACTTCATGCCTTTCTTTCAAAACTTTAACATTTTACCCTGAACATTATAAATGACTGTTTTTATTGAGTTGTTTTAAAATGACGCATGAAAGAATATGTGTTTTGCATGTCCTGTTGTAATGATAAAGGTCATATAGTATCATTTACATAATCTCTAGCCAGAAATGAACTCAGTAATATTCTTGGTATAACATATACATTATCTGAGGTTTAAAACTCATTATTCATGAAAGTTAATTTTACAGTGGGTGTGAATGATCTGTCTTATGGCTTTTTTTTTTGATCATTCTATAAAATAGTATGGAGCAAAGCCTGTTCAAATAAAAGGAAAACCAGTAAAGAGTGATGCATTCGCATGACTCTCTGTATACCCGATTGGATCTTGATTGATGGCAATCATTTGTCTTTGTCAAAAAAGGGAGAAAAATTCAGACATTGAAATAGGAATGCTATCAAACTTTCTACAATGGCAGAAAGATTCTATTAATGTGGCCTTAGAGTATTAACTGTCTCTGTTGGGAAATGATAAAGAATGTTAATTTTTTTCCTTGAGCATATTTAAGTATAAAATACATTATTTTGTCTACTGTAGGGATTAAAAGAATACTTTTGATTTATGGAAGACTGGAATTGATGAAAGGAAAAAAAAAACCCTTAAATGATGAAGAAAGCAAATAGATCTTAATTCTTTTTAATTTTTATCAATAAAATAAAAATTTAGCATAATGTAATAAAATTCTTACTGCTGCATTTCAGTTGATAAGAGACCTTGAAAGGCTGACTTCTTTGGAATTTCCCTTCCCCCTGCCCCCAAATATTAGAGCAAAAAGACATTTCAGACAATGCTATTTAATATTTTTAAGTATGTTACACGATCTTGTTATGATTTGGAGATGGAAAGAGAATGTTTGAACTATAACATATTAAAGGACAGATTGGTAAATAGGATTTTGTATCAAGACGAATTCTGACCTTTCGTAATTCCTTCCAATAATAAAGACCTCATTTATTATTATATAAATAGTTTGTAGATGATATATAGGTTTAGATATATTTTCTACTTAGTTCTGAATATTTTCTTTTTTAATTACAGTATTTTAGATTATTAATTTCAAAGTTATATATGAAAATAATTCAAAGTAAAATGATATTCTGTGAAGAATATTTTAAAAATTAAATAGCCTTGCATTTATAGTAATAATGATTTGACATTTATATAAATTGAAATAGTACTTGTTATATGTCATATAGATTTCCTTTGTCAAAGTATTTTGGAATATTGTATTGAAGTTTTATTATTTGGGAACTTATTGATTAATTTTCAACATAAAGTTAGGCTACCACTTTCTATTGTGTTGAACTGAGACCAGTAATGCTGAGCAGCCCCAAACAATTTGTACCTAGCTTTGAAATGTGCTTTATTTATTTATTTTTTCAGACTGATAGGCTTTTTTTAAGGCTAATGTGAGATGAAGGTAAATTTGCAATTTTTCCTAAAAAAACCTTTTTGTACCATTTGCTATTTATAATATGTTCTGATAAATGAAAGTTGATTATATATTGTAAATTTCACCATCTTAATATATGCATTATTTTAGAAGAAATTAATTTTTAAAATCAAAATTATAGCCATCATATTTTGAAAAAGATTTATTATCTTTTCAAATAAAATGTATGTTGGTCTCCAATTAGATGAACTTGAATTTTTTTTAACTCTAAGTTTGGGTTTTCATGTTTTTTAAATGGTAACTTTATTCTAAATATTCAAGCAGGAACATTTGACTCTTGTCTATTGTAGGACAATGAAATGTTGATTTGTTAAAAATGGCTTTGTTGGTTTTTCATACTAATACTTCTACACATGTGCATTAAATTCCCAAAGTCTAGCACTATTTTTCTTTGTAGATTAGTTGTTGATTTAGATGAAAACTGTTTACATGAAAATGACATTCTCTTATTTATTTTTTGGGTATCTGTTAAAACAAAGAATAAATGCTAATGGTGTGTGAACTAAAAATATATCTTTAGAGTAAAGTGATGATTTTAGAATTCTCAGTGTATAGGTTCTTATAGTAATTAACTTTGTTACTGTAAAATCTATTCACATATGTAAAATATAGTCTCTCTGCCTTACTCTAAGACATTGTGACTTCATTGTTAAGAGCATAGCATTTTATTGGAATAGTATTCTGAAGTTTCCAAAAAGGTGTTGAAGTTGAGTTTTGTACTCACCCATCATGGAGAATTTAGGTAGGAGTCAGCAAAGAGTTCTAAAGAAAACAAGCAGGATGCATGATATAGTTATCATTATGATTGAATTAGTTAATATTGAGGCATGGTAATGTTGATGGATAGATAGACAATTTTAATTTTGTATTTATATTTTGCTAATTATTTAACTCCATTATCTCACTTTATTTTTATTATAATCTGTGAGGAAGGTGCAATAGTTACCCCTACTTTCAAAATGACAAGCCAAGGCTTAAAGAAACTAAGTAGCTTTATCAAGATTATTTAACTAGTAACTGGTTGAGCCTACATGAGAAAAATGTTAGAATTTTCTGGGGTTTTTTTTGTTTTTGTTTTTTAATAAAAGTTTACTGAAGAATTGCTGGTGCAGCAAAGTTACAGACCTTTACCAATATTTGACAGTATTTAGCACAATTTTTCTATGAGAAAAGCTGCAAGATTTTTTTTCTTAGTTAAATCTTATTTAGTATTGTCACAGTAAGTTTGAAAATATGGGTAATTGAATTTAAATAATGACTAGTGTTTGCAATTGAAATGTCAATAGGTTTTCCATTGATCATGAACTCATAAACTGTTGATTGAATGGCACCTTGATGATAGCTTTCTTGTACCCGGGTGAAAACGTCTATCAAATTTGAGGTGTGCATGCCTACCATTGTGTGACTTTTTGTGAGTTAAAGTCAAAAATTTTTCCCCTGGATATTTGTTTCAGATTTTTCCTGTTAGATGTCAGAATCAGTCACATAAATCAAAGGCATATGAATGATTGCATTCTAATATTCTGAATTCAGGTTGCTGGGCAGCCCTACAGGTTTACAAACATGTATGTTTCTTGGGTTTTTTTCCCTCCACAATGAGAATGCAGAATTAGCCCATAGCTGCCACAAAAGAGGTAGTTACATTACTGACATGTAAACTCAAAGGAGATACAGATTTTTAAGATATTTTAATCTTGAATGCATTTACAAAGTGAAAACAATAATTTACTTTGTTCATATAGCTTTTTGGTGTGTGTGTGTGTGAGATGTGATAGAGGATAAGTCTAGTTATTTATGATATACTGAATTTAATAAAGTGCTGTGGAGAGAGACTGTTTCAAAAATTCCAATAGTATCTAAATTTTATAAAATTTCCTTATTTAGGTGGGGAAGATTTTTCTCAGGTCAGGATTAAAATTGGCAGACTTTGTTTTCATAGGACATACATATATTCTTGTAAAATATTTAATCATTATGTGAAAATCCCCTTCACTGCCTATTCTACCCATGAGTCCTACTTTCCTCCAGGACTGAGGAAATGAATAGTTTGATATATTGTTTCCTGTTTTCTTTTTTTACATTTCAGAACATATGTAATTTTTAAAAATATAATTGGGGTCATATCATATGTATTATTTAGCTACTTACCCTTTTAACTTACATTTGCTATTTCACATATTGCTACCTCATTTTTTTTAACAGGTAAATTTCACAATATGAGAATTTTGTAATGTATTTGAACTTTATCTACTTGTGAACATTTAGCTTTCTAATATTTCCTTATAATAGAAAAGCAACAATCAGGACAGATTCATCTTTGTGAATGTGTATTTCCATAGGATATAGGCCTAGAAATGAAATTGTAAGGCAATAGGTTATTATATGCAATCAAAACTTCACTAAATACTGTTAAGGTGCCTTCTTCTTGTGGTTTAAGGGTAGAATAAGCAGCCAAGCAGGCTTTGCCCGAGGTCCCATTGTTCCTTTTCTTTTTCTTTTTAAAACTTTATCTTTATTGCTGAAAGTATTACAGATGTCCCCTCACTTTTTACTTCATTGACCCCCTTCACCACTCTATTGTCTTGTCCCTGGGCTATAGGTATATGCATGTATGTTCCTCTGTCAATCACTCACCACCCTCCTCCTAAGCCCCATCTTCCCTCTGAAATTCCTCAGTCTGTCCCATGCTTCTATGTCTCTGGATCTAATTTGTTCATCAGTTTACTTTGTTCATTAGATTTCACTCACTGAATCATGTGACAGATGTGAGGTGATACCCCATTGTTTTAATTAGCATCTCTTGGGATTATTAGTGACTTTGAGCATTTTTTCATATGGCCTTCTGTATGTTCACTTTGGGGAAGTGTCTATTGAACTCCTTTGCCCATTTTAAAATTAGCTTTATAGGGATCTGTCTACTAACATAAGAGTCCATACCCCTTTTATCCAAGGATGGACAATTTGTTTGCCTGTTGTGCAGAGTCAGGGGAAAGAAGGGAGAGGTGAAGTCAGCTTAAAGATTGTCTTAGGTAGCCACTGCCTCTACCTTTTGCTTCTATCTGTTGTCTTCAGACTGGAGCTTCCCCTGTTTCCTCTTCAGAATACTCCCCTTCTGAATATGTCTGTGATTAGATCCTATCAGCTTTGAACCTATCGGCTTTCTCTCGTTTAGGGATTCCTTCTTTTGATCCTATTATCGTTCTGTCTTTAGACATTCCTCATAATTTTTATTGTATTAATTATACTTTTTTTCATATGCTTAGTATTCCATCTCTAGCCCAAGTCTTTAGCTTACGTATTCAAAACAAAGCCAAATTATAAAATTAGATATTGAGTTTCTTCAGCTTATATGTCTCCCCTTAATTTCAATGTAGTTCTAGACCATGGCATTATAAGGGTGAAGAGGAATAAACATGCTGCCACTTTCTTCCCAGTATGCCTACTGAAGTTTAATATTTAATTAATTTATCTATTTATTGCCTTTTATTTTTTTTAACATTTCTTTATTGATTAAGGTATTACATATGTGTCCTTATCCCCCCATTACTCCCCTACCCTCATGCGCTCACCCCCCTGTTGTCTGTGTCCATTGGTTAGGCTTATATGCATGATATAAGTCCTTTGGTTGATCTTTCCCTCTTACCACTACCCTCTCCTATCTTCCCTCTGAGGTTTGAAATTTATTTTCTCTTATTTATTCATTCATGTCCTACAGTGTTGGGTGGCAAGGAGAAAGAGAGAATCCCCCAAACGTTCTTGGTTTTCCTGTAGAAGTGTTCATCTATGAACATTGATGTAAAGAGTGCAGCATTTCCCTCAGTAAAAGCTCAACCCTCCTACAGTTGCACACACACATGTATTTTATTGCTTTATGTCCTCCTTACCCCCAAGAGAAATACATGGAAGTTAAAAATTGATTCCATGAATTTCCTTGCTCTAAACAAAAGTCTTTAAGATTTTTGAGGAAGTGGAAGTAATAAGATTTTGAGTATACATAGAGAGGTGTACCAAGTACCTTAATAGTGGGATACATTTTTTAAAAAATAGAATAGCAAAAAATAGCATTTTGAAGGTGGTAGAAACATACATATTATTCAATTCAACATTTTTATTTCATAGAAGAGGAGACTGAGTCCCAAATAAGTTAAGTGGATTTGCTCAGGAACCAACAGCTAATTTAATATGAAGTCAGAACTAGAATCTAGATATTCTTTCTCCCCATCTGGTACTGTTTTTCACATACCATCTTGCTTTTACAGTACTCTAATATAGTGACATAATTTTTTAAAATGTATGTGTGGAAACATAACCTCAGATATACAAAAATTTGTATTTGGAAAGTTTACACATTTTCAGAATAAAATTTGGAAAGATTAACAAATTAGATTAGTGATAGAAGAGATCAGGTATAAGAACATTTGAATCATAAAGTAAAATCTTTCAAAGCATATGTTTGGAGATCACTTATGGCAGTAATTTCCATTTTTATGCAGTATTTTTTCAATTGCTTTTAGTGAGAGTTGTTTTTCTTTAAAAATCCTTTCCCTTCTTTATGCTATATTCTAGTATATTTTTTTCTAAAATAGGGAAAGGAGTTGGAGAGGTTGGAGCCACTATGTTAAGTGGTGGCTTTTGGGCACGTTCACCTAACAACAGAATAAAATTAAATTTCTTCCAAAAAAAGCAAAACCAATACAGTGGTAGGCAAAAGTAGGTTTACAGTTATTTAATAGAAAAAGACATGCAGATTGCCATTATTACGATAGTTTTATTAACTCTGTTTCACATACTCATAACTGTAAGCCTACTTGCCCATATCTGTATGTGCTTTTAAAATTATATATACCTTGTTTCCCCGAAAATAAGACAGTGTCTTATATTAATTTTTGCTCCCAAAGATGCACTAGATGTTATTTTCGGGGGGATGCCTTATATTACAGTGAGTAGGTCTTACTTTCAGGGGATGTCTTACTTTCGAGGAAACAGGGTATGCTATCTTAGATACTTTAAGTTTAATATAGTTTTTCTTACACTAATTAAAACATAAATGTGTTTAATGGGGGCATTTAAAAGTTTGTCAGCATACATTACCAAATTGTCTTTCACATAATAGGTAAGCTATAAAAAATGTTTAGTTAAATTGCTTAATCCGGAATTGTGTTTATTAGGAGAAGAATACAGTTTATCCAATGGTGCTATATTGAATAAAATTGAGACTCCTTTAAAAACTGTAGCCCTTGCCCTTCCTGGTTTGGCTCAGTGGATAGAGCATCAGCCTGCAGACTGAAAGGTTCTCTGTTTAATTCCAGTCAAGGACTCATGTCTGGGTTGCAGGCTTGACCCCAGTAGGGGATGTGCAGGAGGCAGCTGATCAATGATTCTCTCTCATCATTGATGTTTCTGTCTCTCCCTCTCCCTTCCTCTCTGAAATCAATAAAAATAAATTAAAAAAAATCAAAACAAAACAAAATCTAGCCCATTGTCAACCTTAATTTTAGGACAAAAGTCTTTTTAACTTTGAATATCAACTTTGTTTTAGATCTAGGCAACAATAATTAGGATAAAAAAATTATTTACTTTTTTGGTGGTGTTCGAAAAAGCTGAGGGTTTATACAGAGTGGAGAAAATAGCCCCTACCCTTAAGTCTTACAGCCAAATAGTATTGCAGATGTATTTGTATTTAACTATATCCTACTGTTACAATCTTAATAATAGAAGTAATGAAATTACATTGGAATATTTATATCAATAAGAAAAAAACTCATTGAGAGAACGCTAAAAAGAGTAGAATTTGAAATATAAACAGACCAAAATATGTATAGCTATGACCTCTTGAACTAAGCTTATAAAAGTATCATACGCTTAGGAATAAGCGTTCATTATAAACCATTATTGTAAAATTCTAAGACTTACTAAAATTTTGTAAGTAATTTAGAGTTAAATAGGTGTTAAGCTTTGCTACACTTGATAAAGATCGATTTCATTCCCCCTGAGAATGATTCAACTCTTCATGGAGAGAGAAAAAAAAGCCACATCAGCTTCCAATTGTCAAAATTCAGTTTTTAGAAACTCAAATCTTTTTCCCAATGGGTTTCCAGATTGAAGAACATATGGACTCTATCTATGAGTAAAATACTTTCATTTTCCTTTTGAATTACTTTTAAGACTTCACCCTGATATGAGAAGTGTAAAATGAAACCATAAGGTATTTAAACACCATCTACTTCTCTATGATTTTTTTTTCTTTTTCAGCTTGGATTGATATAACTATATAAAATTTTGAAAGAATGGTCTCTTTTAAAATGTAATACATTTCCCCCCCTGGTAAAACTGCATTTATTTTTCTAGGATATGAAAATGTGTGGGTTATTCTTGGTGTTATTCTCTACTGTGATCACTTTATTGATTTCAGTGGATTTTTAAGTAGATATTTAACTGTTTTTTTATTTAAACTGCTGGCTTGGATATATACCATGTTTGCTACGAATTTACTATAGAATTGAAATAAGTACTATTTTAATGTCTTTATAATAAAAAAAATACTATAGGTTAGTCCATATTTTGCCTCAAAACTAATAAGCTGAATAGGACACAATGAAAGAAGCTTAACAATCATCATAGCTTACTATTATTTGAGAAGATCAAGACTGAAAAGATTGACCTATTATTGAGAAGATGCTGCTAATTTCTTTTATACAGATTCATTGAAACTTAAGGGTTTATAGCTTTTAACTTTTATCTTTTTTTCCTTTTTAAAATTTTGTCAATTACCCAAATTTTGGGAGTTGGCAAAGAAGAGTCACAACTCAGACAACTTCATGTTTCTGCTTCTAGTGAAAACAAGGTGGACCAAATCCCATGAACCCTTTTGAACATTTCTACCTTTTATTTATATTTTTTATTTATATTTTTGTTAGCCTGCATAATCCTCATTTATAGTAATGTTGCTTATTAGAAGTATTTCAGCTCCCATTAATGAATTTTGAAGAATAATTTTCTCTTAATCTTTCTCTTCCTCTTCAAAGTTGAATTCTGATACCTGAATATCAATTGTGGAAGGATAGGCCCTGGTTATCATGCTTGCCAACAAGATGCACTAAAATCCTGGCTTCTGCATATTAGTGAATTGAACATGCATAGGTGTCCATGCAGCCTTTATGATTTTGACTTTTTTCTTTTCAAATTAAACTTATTCACACCTAGGGTATTCCACTGACGTATCCAGATCTAGTGGAACATTTTGATATTGTACAATATAAAATTAATATAATGTTATTTGGTAGGACTGCTTGCTATTTGTGATGATTTCCCCCAAAGGTTTATGGTGTACATAATATGTCCAGTATAGAATATAAATGACTTCTTCACTACAGTAGAAGTGCTTTGAAAGATTTGTGTCTACTTGCTGAGTTTCTCTTCTTTCATTCTCTCTTAAACTCACTTTACTCAGGCTTTTGTCTCACCATTTTATTGAAAATCATTTTCACGGTCAACAGTGACATCCATATTGCTGAATCCGATAGTCACTTCTCAAGTCTCATCTTCCTTGACTTTTCCGTACTGTTTAATATCACTGGTTACTACCTCATCCTCAGAAGACTTTTCCATTTGGCTCTGGGATACCGTTTTTTTTATTTTTTATTTTATTTTCCCTACTAATAGGCACTTGTCAAAGTTCTTGCTAGCTTATTCTGATGTTTTCAGTGTCATATTATTGAGATTACTCAGGCCTTAATTCTTGGAGTACTCCTTTTCTCTTTTCTTTTTTTGGCTCTACCTACCTTCTTTAAGATTTCAGCTAGTCCACACCTGTGTTATATATACACATTATATTGAATACTCCAAAATTAAACATCCTGTCAGGTCTTTTTCTTTGAAAACTAGTCTAAATAAATTCAAGAAGATTGAAATCGTACCAAGCATATTCTCTGACCACAATGCTTTGAAATTAGAAATCAACCACAAAGGGAAGTAAAAAAACCCACAAATATGTGGAGATTAAACAACATACTATAAAGAATTGAATGGGTCAAAGAAGAAATAAAAGTTAAGATCAAAACATATATAGAGACAAATGGGAATGACAGTACGAAATATCAAAACTTTTGGATGCAGTGAAAGGAGTAACAAAAGGAAAGTTTATATCATTACAGGCCTATCTCAGAACAAAAGAGAAATCCCAAGTAAGCAACCCAAGTTTACATCTTATAGATCTAGGAAAAGAAGAACAAAAGCAATCCAAAGTAGCAGAGGAAAGGAAATAATAAAAATTAGAGCAGAATTGAATGAAATAGAAAAAAAAGATTATAGAAAAAAATTAATACAACAAAGAGCTACTTCTTTGAATAGATTAATAAAATTGACAAACCCCTGGTTAGATTCACTAAGGATAAAAAAGACTCATATAAGCAAAATCAGAAATGAAAGAGAAGTTACTACTTATATCACAGATATACAAAGTATGAATTGGAAGATCTAAATAGACTGATCTATGGTGAGGAAATTATCTTAATATAGAAACATGTCCCCTTTCCCTTCCTGGTATTTTTTATTCCCCCTTCCATGTTTCATTTTTCTCTGTGGAACTTACTGTCATCTGTGACAGTCATGGCTAGCTGATCATCATAATTTCATGCTATCTTTTTCTAGTGTAGAGCTGTTCCTACTCATTTCCCATGTGTGTCAGGTGCCTTGGTAAGATCAATGGAATGTGAGTAGAGGACATGTCCGCCATTTCTGGGTTGAGTTGATGTGGCATCTACTGAGCCATTCCTTTGTTGTTTTTTCATATCTACTCTTAGATTCAGGACTTTGATCTCTACTTTAGTTTTAGGCCTATATTGTTCTATGTAACATTTAATTAGCTTTGCACAGCGTATTCTTTGGAACACATTTTTTAATATATATTTATTAGACAGAAATAAGTTCATTCATTCTTTTATTCTTTCATTTATTCATTTATCAAAGTTTCCTTGAGTACCTTTTACAGGCCTGGCTCTGTGTTAGGGGCAGAGGATACAGACAGAGTATAATGAGATGTGGTTTCTACCCTCCTGGAACTTCTATTTCAATGGAGTGTATTCAGCTTTTCAAAATATTTTGTTAATTTAGTTAATAATCATTGGATTTCTTACAAACAGGGTTTCTCCAAAATTTTTTTGTATGTATTTTCTTTTCTTTTTTTTTTTTATTGTTTAAAGTATTACAAATAGTAGTACTGGATGTCTCCTCCCCCCCCACACACACACACATTTGCCTTCCCCCGGCCTCCCCTACCCCTGGACACATGCCCTCATTCCTCCTCCCCCTTCCAGTGTCTTGTGTTCATTGGTTATGCTTACATGCATGCATACAAGTCCTTTGGTTGATCTCTTACCCCCTCCCCCCAACTCTCCCAGCATTCCCACTTTAGTTTGACAGTCCGTTTGATGCTTCTCTGCCTCTGTATCTATTTTTGTTCATCAGTTTATAATGTTCTTTATTCATAAATGAGTGAAATCATAAGGTATTTTTCTTTCACTGATTGGCTTATTTCACTTAGCATAATGCTCTCCAGTTCCATTCAAGCTGTTTTGAACAAACTGCTCTGTATCTCCGAACTTTCATTTCATCTCAGATTCATTTATTGCCTACCTTATATAATAGAGAATTTTAGGAAAATTGAAATAATGACTTAATGGAATAAATCAGAAAAAAATAAGAATCTTAAAAATTAATTTTGATGATTCTCTTAAATTATTTTGATAACCTCTTTGTGTACTCATTTCAGATGTTTCTTCCCTCTAATAATTGTGTTTTTCTTAGTTATGTTTTGTAGTCACAATACCTTCTATAAAACTTCTTCAGTTTCCCCTCACTGTTCCAAATAGCACACAAACTTTTTAGCACAGCATAGATGATATCAGGAGCTCAGCTGACCTGGGAGCAAAGGAAAGGAGCTCAGGTATAGGGTGAGTTGATTAAAGCAACAAATCAAAAATAAAACAGTTAAGCCTTTAATCACTCATTGCAGTTGTATAAGAAAGAGTCTAAGCCTGCAGGACTTCCCTGTTCCATTTTCTGCATGGAGTGGCACCCCGGTGGAGGGTACGGTGGATCAGTAGTGATCAGCATAGGTGTGGGGGTTGTTTCACTGTTGAGGCAGCCCTGAATGAGAGGCTCCAGCAGTTTTTTGGACCCCAGGGTTCAAAGGAGGCAAAAGGGAAGGGCTCAGAGTAGATTGAGAGTGGGGAAATTTTCTTCCAAGTTTTTCTTTTCTCCATGTTAAGAAGGCCTCCACAGAGGCTCCTGAAGAGGGCCTCTGTCCAAGGCTTCAGATAAAGAAACTTAGGATTGAAGGTGCAGGGACTAAAAGTGCAAGTTGGCCAAGGGCATGACTGGCCAGTGGCATTTGAGTTCTTGACTGCAGCTCCCTTCAGAGACTGCGGTGTACTGTGCACTAGCTGTGCACCACGTCTGGTATGGAGGGAAGGGCAGCTTATCCCATGATGCCTGGCAGGTAAAGCCTTTGTGATTGCCGGTGGTCATACTCGAGGAAAATCTCACAAGTTTTTAACCGTGAGTCAGACTCCTCGGATAGTTCTCCATAGTCGGGCCCTTATCTGCTTCTATAGCCTTTTCTTTGGCTACTTTCTTGCCTTATATTCTCCCAAAATTCTGGAAGCACTTAACTTTAGCATCTATCCAATCATTTCTTATTTACTTGGCTTTGCTAATGCTGTTCCCTAAGAAAAAATGTTTTTCCTTTTCTTATTCTCTTGGTTAATATCTGTTAACTCTTTGACACAATTTGTGAGTTACTGCCTTCCATGAAGCCTTCTCTTAGTTCGTATAATGCCCTTCCACTGTGTTCCTAAGGAATGTTTTATATATTTTTAATTATATCTTCATACACCTATCTCATTCTTCTATTTGACTGCGAAGTCCTTGAGGATGGCCTTCTTTATCACCACATGACTAAATCTCCAGTGCCTGGCACTGGTCTTTGTGCCTCAGGGTTTGCTGATTAAATAAATGGGTGAGTGAATGAGTGAATTATAAACTCATTAGTGTTTCATTCTTAGTCTTTTATGGCATGGCCAGCCCAAGCCTCTCTTCTATACCTCATTTTCAACATTTTACTGCTTTTAATTTTTTGGCTTTTTTGTTTATGTTCTCCCAAAAGCCTACAATGCCATCTTTTTCCTTGTGTATTGATTGAAATTGGACCTCTTCCTAAAGGTCTTTCTCAAAAATCTCTTGCTCTTCATTAATTTCCTGATTTCTTTAAAATGTAAATTTCCAAAATTCTAGACTTGACTTTTCTTAAGGCTTGGATCTTAGGCTACAAAATTCTTTGTTGCTTGTTTTATCCCGTTTAATAGGTTGTAAGTGCCTTGAGATTAGAGACCAGTATCCCTGATGGCACCTCAACTAATGCTTTCCAAATTGTAGGTAGAACGCAACAATATTTGTAAACAAATATAATTAAACTGAAGCAGAACTGATCATTGAGAGCAAAAAAATATATAAAAGAAAGAGAGGAAAATAAGTCACTTCAGAATGTGAAAAATTGCTTCTAAATTGAAAGTACTAGAAAGTTTCTAGGAGATGACAGCAGCTATTGAAAGAACTGGCTTCCAACTGTCTTTAAAACCTGGAAGTGTAACATAATAAGTCTGTTCTCCCCTGTGGTTAAGGAGTACATACTTTTTGATAATTTATCTAGCTTGCAAAGCACAGTATATATTTTTTCTTTAATGCTAGTAAAAATTAGTTATTTGTTTTCGTAAGTATTTTCCTGAGAATTCTGCATGAAAGGCAGCAGGTGTTGGATTATACTGCATTGCTGCTGCATTTAAGCCTTTAAGTTTTTTATTTAAAGATAAAAATGTCATACTATAGAGGCTGATATTTCTTTGCCCTTTCCTTCTCTCTCTGTAACTTATAAGCTATCTTAAGAACTATGACAACAGAAATCTGATATAAGGCTTAAGTGTGCGAAAAATTGAGGTTCTAAATGCTAAAGCAGTGGGTTTGGGGTATGAGATTGCTTCATATATATATGCTTATAAACCATGTAGTTCTTCCATATTTAAGGCAAGTGATGGAAGCTACTAGAACCATTTAGTGAATATTAATTGCTTCCAGGCGTTTCAGTTACAAATGCTGACCTGCACTACAAAGTACTTAGAATTTACCTCAGTTTTACTTTACTTATTCTTTAAAAACATCAGACCTTATAAACCCGCCCCCCCCCCCCCCCACACACACACACATCTCTGCCCCTAATCTAATGGCCTTGCTATTTTAATTTTGGTTTATATTAATGTTGGAAAAATTATATTTTGTAATTGTTCTTTCTTAAAATATATATATTTCAGAAAGGAAGGGAGAGGGAAAGAGAGAAACATCAGTGATGAAAGAGAATCATTGATTGGCCGCCTCCTGCCCACTGCACAGGCAACTGAACCATGACCTCCTGGTCCCTAGGTCAGTGTTGAGCCACTGAGCCATGCTGGCTGGGCTATCGTTATTCTCCATTGTAATGTGCCCATAGTTGTTTATGTAATTTATAAAATATTCTAGGTCCCATTCAGATTTGTCATTTTATAAAAGAGGTGTTTAAAGTAAATCTGTAGAGAAAGAAAGTAAGCTAATCATTGCCAGGGACTGTTACGAGGCCTTTTAATTGGTTTTGCGTTTGTTTAAATGGAGTTGCAAGTCAATGACGATACCATTTTAAATACTTGGTTTAACAAAGCAAATGACATGTAGAAGTATTTAGACACTAAAATTCTTTATCAACTGTAAACAATAGCTTCCCTTTCATAGCATTTTACTGTTGTCAAAGCAATCCCTCATGACTCCATTTTATTTGATTGCTCACTATAGTCCAATGAGATGGACTGAACAAGTTGTTATTATTTTATGTAAGGCAGGGGAGCCCAAAGATGATGAATGAGTTACATAAAGTCATAGATCTAGTATATGGTAGAGACAAGGTGATGAATTTGAAATACTTTAAAATAAACTAAATCAAAATATTTTTGTTATGTACAGATACTAGTCTTTCAAATACTAATCTTTAAAATGCCAGAAGTTTTAAAGACTAATATTTTGAAACATTAAGTACTCCAAAACTTTAGTTTCTATATATCTTATAGTATGAATTAGTTGCTCATTTGGTTTTAAAGAATCTCCTTTAAAAGGTTAGTTAAACTCAATTCTTTGGTTCCTTAGCAGTATTGGAAATGTTAAAAGAAAGAGATATGCATTCTCATAGCCCTTAGACTCTCTAAAAAGTTCCAATACTAATACAAATGCCTTTTATCATGCACTTACAATATAACTTATTTTAATACTAGAGGCCTGGAGCACAATATTTGTGAACAGGTAACGTCTCTAGGCCAGCCTGGCCTGTGATTAGGGCCTATATTCCCTGGCTGCCAGCAGCCGGCCCCAACCCCCACTGCCACTACTGCTGGTCACCCTCTGTGTGTGGGGCGACTGAGGGTGATTGGCGCCTGACGCCACCTGCATCTGCTGCCACACACCCCTGGTTCCTGGCTCTCCATTGGGCTTTTGGAGCCTGCCAGCTGAAGGGAGTGACCAAGAGGTTGGCCAACAGGCTCTGACCAGCTGACTGGTTATTCTGCCATCCAGTTGATTTGCATATCACACACACACACACACACACACACACACACACACACACACACACACACACACTAGAGGTCCAGTACATGAATGTCCTGCACCCTATCCAATCTGGGACCCCTTGGGGGATGTCCGACTGCCGGTTTAGGCCTGATGTCTGTGGGATGGAACCTAAACTGGCAGTTAGACATCCCTCTCACAATCCAGGATCACTGGCTCCTAACTGCTCACCTGCCTGCCTGGTCACCCCTAACTGCCCTCCTGCCAGCCCTACTGCCTCTGCCTACTGGCCTGATCACCCCTAAGTGGCCCCCCTGCTGGCTTGGTCACTCTACACAGCCTGCTGTTCAGTTGTTGGTACTCCCTCACTAACTCCCCTGCCAGCCTGGTCGCTCCATGCAGCCTGCTGTTGAGTCATTTGGTCGTCCCGCACTAACCCCCCTGCTGGCCTTGTCACCCATGCAGCCTGCTGGTCATTACTGTTACTGTGATGGCATCCAGGACAATTTCCATATTCCTCTATTATTAGATAGATATATATTGGTTCAAACTTAAGAAGCTCCAAGTCAAAGCAAACATATGCACTGACTTTTTTATCCTGCATAGTGAGAAATCTCTGCATGGAAGGGAGAATGAGGAATGAAGGGTAATGGGTGTGTGTGGGATTGCTTTTCGGGGAGGTAAAAAATCTATAATTTGATTACAGTAATAGTTGCACAACTCTATCAATACTAAAACCCATTGCATTGTACACTTTAACAAGTGAACTTTATAGTGTATAAATTATATAATTGCTTTTAAAACACCGAAACATAAAAGGTTTTCTTCCTTCTTTGTCCTTGTATGCAGAATTAAATATTTTTGCTCAGCCACAGCTTTGAAGAGTCTGCTTCGTTGTCCTTTACGGCCCCCTTCTATTTGGATTTTCCTATTATCTCACTGACTGTAAGAAGCAGTTGCTTTCTTCTCTATTTCATTGATCCCTTTCTCTTCTGTAATATTTTAAATAATGGAATTTCTCAGATTTTATTCATACTTTTCTCCCATCCTTTGGATACAGTTTTCTCTGGATCTAGAACACAGCCTAGCTTATACTAATTTCTTGATAAACTTTTGTTAGATGAAGATCTAATTTCACTGACTTCCAAAACTGATAAATCTCTTAATTTTATATCTCTAGCCAGGCTGCTTTTTTGAATTCCCAAGTTATATTGCTTATTTATCAGACTTTTCTGCATGGATGTTATTAGGTATCTAGGACACGATTATTCTTCCCTACCACACCTACTTAACCTGCATCATTTCAGTTAAGTAGCATCTTTATCCCCTCATTGCCCCCTTTGTCACAAACCTATTTTATTCTCATTATCTCCTTTTCTTCATCTCCCATGTTGAATGTCTCAGCAAATCTAATCTATCCCGATTCATATATGTCTCTGGAATCTTAGCCTCTAGGCTCCAAACCCTCTGCCTTCTTTTATTTATATTGCTGCCATGTAACATGCAAGGCTGATTGGATTAATCCTGTTTTATTGAAGAAGCTGGGTTGTCTCTTGACTATAGGATATAAAAGTAACTATTTCAGTTGACTGTATAAGCCCTTTTGAAATTTTGGTTCTAAAACTGTGTTTCCTATCTTAGCTATTGCTACTCTAAGGCTGCTTTTTAAAATAATTATTTTATTTTTTTATTTCCATTACCATTTATCCCCTCCATGCCCTCTTCAATCTCCATCGCCCTCCCAAATGTGCGCACTCCCCCTCCCCCCAACCTCTCCTGCAACCACCACACTGTTATCCATGTCCATGAGTTCTCTCTTCTCTTTTTTGCTGGATCCCTCCTCCTTCCCCTCCCCCAACCACCAGACCTGTTTGCCTGCTCTCTGTCTTTGAGTCTATCTCATATGTGGAATTTAATGAACAAACTGAACTACTGAGGCTGCTTTGAAATGATCATTCTTACTTGAACTTCTTTAGATAAAAATGCCTTTTTAGGCCCCCAGGCCTTTGTTTATGCTCTTTTTTCTGCTCCAGGATGTCCTTTCTATTTTTCCCAGCAGATTCCTGTTTGTCATTTATGTTTCTTTAAAAAGTCATCTTGTTCATTCTTTAATCGGTTATTTACTAAGTTCCAGCTTTGTTCCATTTACTGTGCTTGGTCAGTGAATTAGACACAAACCCTTGTCCTCATAAAACTTAAAAAAGAGATCTTCATTGAAATCTTAATGAAATCCTCAATCCTCCCAGGCAGGGTTCATTAGTACTTTGTACCCAAAACAGTGTCCAATAAGAATTTCTACTGAAAATGTCATGTGAACAGCTCATTGGCTTTGAAGTCCGTGGGCTTATTATTTACTACTAATGGGAGAGACTTAGTTTCTTCCTTAAAATGAAAGTACCAGTATTTAATCATGGCAGGGTTATTGTGAGTCTTGGTGATAATGAACATATGAAAGAGCCCAGTAGCTAGCATCGAGTAGCCCAATGCAGTAAATGCTGTCTATTTCAAAATTATGTTATTTTTTTAAATATTTGATCATTTTCCAATCCTGATTATAGCACACAAAAAATTCTAGGCTGAGTCCAGTATAATTCAGTTGTATGTAGCAAAATCTAGTACTTAGTTGGCACTCAAGAAATGTTTGGTGAATTTTGAAAAAATTAGATGCTGGGAAAATAGATCAGATTGTCTAAATAGTATGGCTATGAGGTCAATTTTAGGGCTTTTACTAACCAGCCACATAATTTATTTAAATTTTTTTTTCATTTGTGTTTTGTTAGTTTTAATTGGTAGTACTATTAACACTATAGATTTATTTTCTCATAACTTTTTTTATTGGTAAAAATGCTGACTGAATAAGGAAATGATTAACAGCAACTATGAAAAGCTTGGAATTATTTTTTGAATAATTGACTTTGTTGCAAAATTGTATTTTATAAAATACTCAAAGTAACAGCTAATTGATGGTGGGTATCCACATGCCTCTATAAGCAAATGAGGAAATGCACTGAATAGTACCATGCAAATATTCATAACTACATAAAATACTATTTTACATAAGTAATAAAATGATGCTTTAGTGACTCAACTTAATATCAAATACCTATGTCTGGCCTCAATAAAGAAAGAATTCTGCTGTAGAACATGTCTCTTCCCCTGGAATCCATACATTTTAATGGTTTTCCTTTTGTTTCATTAAGACAGCACAGTTCATAGATCGCCTGCCTTTGACTTATGGTTGGTTCTTGGTAAACAGAGGTTTTAGCTAATATTTTTTTCTGCTTATCTGCATGATGGCACTGTAGAATTCAGTTTGTGAGATAAAGTATTATTTTATATTGTATGATACCCTATGATACCTGAACATTATTTCACCAGAATTTACTAGTATGCAGAAAGTGAAACCCCTGTAGAACTTAAGCACTTTTATCTTCCAGCAGAAAATGTTTACTATTTTTTTTAGAGGTTGCTATTTTTAGTTGTAATGGCTAGCATGCATTTTTAATCTAAAAATATGAAAATAGAAGCTAGGCAGATGAAGGACTTATTAAAACAGCTAATATAAAAATCCTATATAATAAAAGAAATATGCAAATTGACTGTACCACCACTCTGCCCGCCGGCCACGCCCACCAGCCAATCAGGAACAGTATGCAAATTAACCCAACCAAGATGGCAGCAGCCACAGAGCTGGAGCAAGCAGGAGGCTTGGGTTGCCCCTGGTGATGGAGGAAGCCAAGCTTCCTGCCAACCTGGCCTGCCCTGCCTCAACTCAAGGCTACAAAGTTTCAATTATAGAAGATAAATAAATCCCAACAAGGATGGTGGTGGCCACAGACCTGGATCAGGCAGGAGGCTTGGGTTGCCCCTGGTGATGGAGGAAGCCAAGCTTCCTTCCGCCCTAGCCTGCCCTGGCCTCTACATAAGGTTACCAAGTTTGAATTATAGAAGATAAATAAATCCCAGATACCTGCTTCCAGCTGTCCCTGGACTATGTTTGGGTCACGGGGGGGGGGGGGGGGGGGGGGGGGGAGAGGGGCATGGCCAGCCTGCAAACCACCACGGGCCCCTCTCCCAAGCCATCCTATGCCCCAAGGAAACCCCCACCCTGGTCTGGAACACCCTTCATGGAAAACCAACCAGCCCCCACCCATGCACCAGGCCTCTATCCTATCTAATAAGATTAATATGCAAATTGACCATCACTCCAACACACAAGATGGCTGCCAGAAGATGCCCAGTAGGGGAAGGCAGTTGAGAGGGACCAGGTCTGCAAGGGAGAACAGTTGGGGGCGATCAAGCTTGCAGGGGAGGACATTTAGAGGTGACCAGGTGGGCAGAGGAGGGAAGTTGATGGCAAGTGGGCCTGCAGGGAAGGGCAGTTGTGGGGGACTCTGGCCTGCAGTGGAGAGCAGTTGCTGGGGGGCACCAGACCAGCAGGGGAGAGCAGTTTGGGGTGTTGAGGCTAGCAGGGGATGGCAGTTAGGGGTGACTGGGTCTGCAGGGGAGGAAAGTTGGGGGAACCAGGCCTTCAGGGGTAGGCAGTTGAGGGCAACCAGACTGGCAGTGGAGGGCAGTTAGGGGTGACCAGGCCGGCAATCAGAGACAATTGGGCTTCATGGGAGCAGTTAGGCATCAATCAGGCTGGTGGGGGAGTGGTTAGGGGGGTGATCAGGCTGGCAGGCAGAAGCAGTTAGGGGCAATCAGGAAAGTATACAACAGCGAGCAGTTGGGAGCCAGCAGTCCTGGATTGTGAGAGGGATCACAGATTGGAGATGGTGCAAGCTGGGCTGAGGGACATCTCTCCACCCCCCCGCCCCCCCCCCCCCCCCACACACACACAAATTTCGTGCACCCGGCCTCTAGTTTAAGAATAAATATGAAGTACTAAACTTTTCTAGGACTTAGAATTTTTCTCTAGCCAAAAGAATCTATTACTGGCTTTTGTAAGGTCATAAATATCTATCAGGTATTGTCACAAGAAAGTGGGTAAGGTGGAAAATGGAAAATTTTTCTAATATAATTTCTTTGTGATAGTTCTTTTTAAAACTAGCATTCTTTTATTGATATAGATCCAAATCACATTAAAATGACAATAAAGTCATTGAGAAGAGGGATGTATATATATCTGGCTAATTTGAATAACAAGTGCCAATATATTCAGACTAAATAATTAGTGGGATACTTATATAGCCATCACTGATTTCAGTAATGAACATTGTTTTATTTTAATATACTACCAAGAAAGTAATTTTCCTTAAAGTAATATGAACTTCATTGAAATAAATGTTAATGTTTTTCTTTTGTTTTTTTTTTATTCTACATTTTGAGTTTTGCCTGTTTTTTGACAACCATATCTGTTCCTGATGTGAACACCTTTTCCTGTAGTAGAGGAATAAGTACTGACCATGTGACTGCTACTGATAGCATTAGAAGGACCTTGTTCAGGTTCCTGTCTCCAAGATTAAATTTAACTGTCAGAGAGAGGAGCACATGAGCATTGTATGGAGAGGGAAAAATATAGGCATTTTCATAGCATCCTATTGTTTTCACATAGTCTTTATATAGCAATGCAAGCCAAGCATTGTACAACTCCAGAAATGCCACTTACACATCTTGATGTGAACAGTATTCCCTGGAGTTGATAGCCACTTAATAAAGTTCTGCTCTATCATACATGTGAGGTTTTTTTGAATTCTTATTTATTTTCACATTTGTTTTGTCCACCAGGTCAGTGACAGTATCGTTTTTTGAAGTCTGTATTTTTATTTATTTTTTATTTTTCAATTACAGTTGTCATTCATTACTATATTAGTTCTAGGTGTGCAGAATAGTGTTTAGACATTTATATAACTTTAGAAGTATTTCCCCCATAAATCTAATAACCACATGGCATTACATAGTTATTACAATATTACTGACTGTATTTCCTATGTGTATTTTACATCCCAGTGACTATTTTGTAACTACCAGTTTGCACAGTTAATTAATTAATTAATTAATTAATTTCTTAGCTGAGGATATTTTTAGAGCCTGGAAAGGAGGGAAGGAATATTAGAAGAGAGGAGGGGAAGAGGGAGGAAGAGAGAAACAATAGGGATGAGGGAGAGAGAGACAGAAAAAACATCAATGTGAAAAAACATCCGTTGGTTGCCTTCCCTATATGCCCTGACCTGGGCTGGGGATCGAATCTACATCCCAGGTATGTGCCCTTCACTGGGAATTAAACCTAAGACCCATCTGGGTGCAAGACAACACTCTTAACTACTGTGTCCCAATTGTGCTTCTTAATTAGGGACAATATCTTAATAGTCCTTATAGCCCTAGCATCTGGTTCATTGTTATTATAAAATAGTTTGGAATTCTGTTTCAATGTTAATCTATTCATACTGGCTTACCATATATGAATGGTACTTTGAGGAAAACTAACCTTTAAAAAACCTATAGTTTACATGTGAAAATAATAGATTAGTTTTGGTTGAATCATTCATCTATTATAGGAAGAATGTAAGTCTTAGTTATTGATTCTCAGTGAGGTTTGTTTTTAACTGTCACCTGAGGATATATGTGTATTTTTTCCCCCCAAAATTGATTTTAAAGAGGGAGGAAAGGAGAGAGAGAGAGAAAGAAAGAGAGAGAAACATCTATCAGTTGGGGATTGAACCCACAAACTTTTGGTGTATGGGACGATGCTCCATCCAACTGAGCCACCTCACCAGGGCTTGATTCTCTCTTTTAATACTTTTACATTTTAGAACTGATTTTCACTTTGCTTATTCTTATTCATATGTTTTTTCTGATCAATTCACTAGCCACAATGGGCCTAGGAAAGGGAATAAATTGCTATTGATGCTTGAGTTATGTTTCCTTCTAAGAGTTATTTCAGCAGTCAGTCCAATTCTGTTTGTGGAATAGAAAATATATATTCTGTATATATAAAATGGCATCATCTTGTATTCTTTTCTGTATAGATTGTAGTGATATGTTAAAGTGTGTATACAAACACATAAATGTAAAAAATTTACATTTAGAAAGATAATTAGATGACTTATAATTAGAAAAAGATAATTAGGACTACCTTGTAGTTTTAATCTCAGATTTTGACATCAGGCCAAACATTGTGGAGAAATCATTGGAAATAAAAGTTAGAACATTTCATTTTAGTATCATCCGCAATTTTCAAAGACATATCTATTCCTAATAGTCAAAGATTTGAGTACTTGAAGGCTGTGTATTGATAGGGGACCTAATTATAGCCCATTTTATAGAAGAGGCTTTATTTTCAGATCTTATAGATCCCAGGCTCACATCCTTAATTTGAAAAATTTTTGTGATCTTAGTTTTACTTATTAGTGGAAATAGATAAAGATGAAGTTTGTGGATGTTGGCATCATGTAGTATTAATATAATTTTGGGGAGTAGATACATCCTGCTAATAAAAGAGTAATATGCAAATTGACCATGCCTCCAATTAAGCCATGCCCATCAGCAAATCAGGAGCAAATTTGCAAATAAACCCCAAGGAAGATGGCTGTGGCCACTGAGAGCTTTCCGCCTGCTGTTGCCAACCTAGGCCTCCACTCAATGCAACAAAGTTTCAATTATAGAAGATATATCCCAACAGAAATGGCGGTAGCCACGGAACTGGAGAGAGCGGCTTGGGTTGCTCAGGTGATGGAGGAAGCCAAGCTTCTGCAGCCCTAACGCCTAGGCCTCCACTCTAGGCTACAAAGTTTCAATTGTAAAACATAAGTTAATCCCAGATCCCAGAGCCTCTGTTTGGGTCGCTGAGGGGCGTGGCTAGCCTGCAAACCACCACAGGCTCCTCACCCAGGCCGCCCCATGCCCCAAGGGAATCCCCACCCTGATCTAAGACACTCTTCAAGGCAAACCAGCTGTTCCCCACCCATGTACCAGGCTTCTGTCCTATCTAATAAAAGAGTAATTTGCAGATTGACCATCACTCCAACATACAAGACAAAGCATTACACTCTAAGGCCCAGTTTTGTTACTGTGTAACTTTAAACATGCTTGTAATTACCCTCATCTGAAAAAAATGAGTATGACTTCTATCCAAAGAACATGTGTTATTCTCACCAACAGAAATTGGGTGATAAATGCTATTGTTTCAGATGAGGCCAAGTAAGTATTCCATTATGAGTAACTTCCCTGAGGGTTTCATCCTGTGTCACATAGAACAGTGCTTTTATACAGAGAGACTCTCAAAAATACATTGAAAGTGTTGGTCTCTCTATGTGATTTTCTATTTCATTCTAGATTTGTGATCTGAAATAAGTGGTGTTTGCTTTGTCTTTAGATTACTTTAAAGCATTGTACAGGAAGTAGATGACTTGAATGGAGAAGGCAGTCTGAGGACATAGCTTATTGTACAGATTATGTTGAGGTATAAAGTTCTTCATTCTGTTTGGGTTATATCTTGAGTATTTTTTAGTTTTGGTAAAATATTTACATTTGAAGACAGAAATATATAGTTAGTGCAACTAAATCTTATCTTAAACTTTTTTTTTTTTACTGTGCAAACAAGTTCTCAGACCTGATGTGTTAGGGCTTTTGTTTCAGCCAAATGTCACCATTGTGACCATTTTTTGTTAGTGTCAAAGATCACAGAAATAAATGTTACAGTTTTGCTTGCTTCTAATTTTGATTATTATTCTTATACATGCTATCTTTTAGTTACTTGGTAATTTGTGGATGATTTTATAATTCCTCTGTTTTTTTCTACTGTATGACAAAACCACTACACACACTTTATTAGCCTTCAGATTGACTTTACTCTCATGCATTATACTACAATATGTTGTTATCTAATTTAGTAATAATTTTATAATAGCAGCTTAATATCTCTTATAATTTTAATTGTTATCAAGAAGAATGACATCGTTTAATTTGATTCAGAATTCAGAAGGATGGATTAATGACGAATTAATAATTTACCACCTTTGCATAATACTGAAGCATGGAATATTAGAAGGATTGATGGCAGAAAAGGTTAACAAATTTTAACAGCTTTCATTAGCTTTACATGGTCATATGTTTGTGGTGCTGACTGAAATAGGCCTTGTAGGGGTTCTCAGTCTAGGGAACTAATTACTTGTGCCGATTGCTGCACTGATGAATAGACCTTCATTGTATCATTCCCCTGAAGACGAGGAGCAGCCTGTGATTCACGACTGCATCCTGGCTGATATTTGATAATAATTTTAACAGATAAATGTAGGTGGGCAGAATGATGAAGTGCCTATCCAAGCTCCAGGACTATCAAAGCCAAGCACAGAGCCATCTGTGTGCCTTCCCTCCTCTCACCTAAGAAGAATTTTGTTTCATTAATTGAGCTCAAACAACTGTTGTCTTTTACTGGTGTATATATTCTGTAGGTATCCCTTATTTATTTTTAAATGATAACATTTATTTTCATTTAAAATTTAAACAGCAAAATAACAAAGAAGAATAAAAGCTTTTTAATTTTTCTTTTGAGGCCTGTAATTCTTACACTCTTTGGCATTCCATTTTGATTGCATTATATCTCCTCTTTACACATGATCAAAATCAACAAAGGAAATTGTTGGTCTTCTCCGTGTCTATACAGCATTCTCAGAGAAGAGCATGGATTCCTATTATTTTTTAAAAAATATTTTCTTTAAATAATATACTGTTTGTTACCTATGCTTTTATGAATCTGGGATAATTTTTAATTGATTAAGTACTTATTTATAAATCTTTTGAATTTTATACCATATTTAAAACATCAAAACGGGCGTAACTTTTATGTGAATATTTTGGGACTGTCAATTGGTCAAGACTACTAATTTGTCAAAGCTGACAAGTACAATTTTATTAGCTCATGAAACACAAGTGAGATTAGACATTCCTTGAAGAAATTTTGATTATGAATTTTTAAAATTTCATTATTAAGACCCATAGGTTTTCATGCTGTGTATCTTTAGTGAATAAATACATTCTGCAGAGATTTTTTTCTTTACTATTAGTGTTTTCTTTATAAAATATTTTCCAGCATGTTAGTTCACAATTAGTTAATAGGAGAGAAAGTTGACATTTATGCATTGCCATGTACAACATCTACATAATTGGGGAAAATATAGAACTTGAATTGAGTGAACCCTTTAAAAAATACATTTCTAAAAGTATGCTTTTGATATAGTAATTATTGCACATCATATAGCATGTAGTTTTTAATTAAATATAAAAACAGACTACATAAAACAGAAATCCAATCTGATTTGCTTGAAAATAGATTGCTATTTCACTCTATAGGAATGGTTTATTTAAAAACAGTAAATGGAAAAGAAATGCATTTTCTTGTGTTGTTCTAAGCCTCAGGGGCTAAATGTAATGAATATTTTAAGAGATTATTTTAATTAAATTCCTGCACATCTAAACAGAGTAATATTTTATTATCACGTACATAACCATGTAACTGAGATATTCATTAAAGTTAACACTTTCTGGACCAAGAATTCATGGTATGATTTACTGACCTTGTGCAAAAAGGCACAAATTAGGAAGAAAAATGAAGGGGGACAGACTTTGATTAATATAGGTAATGCTATACCATATTTATAATAGCCTTTTCCCTATTCTGGTTTATAAATGCAGCCACAGAGAAAGGTGCCCTGCTGAGGCTGAAATGAGGCTGAAATCAGAGCACATGCCACTAGAGTGTGGGGAAACTGATCACACTGTCAGCAATTCATTTCAAAATGATGTATTTAGTGCTCATTTCACCTTCCAAGAAAAAGGAAAAGGAGTTCCTTAGACTGGAAGGTGATATTGTTATTTTCAAGGACATACCTAAGTTAAAGATTGCAGAAAGGGGAGTGTGAGGTGGAGGGAGAATTAAGAGGAAAGGGAGAAAAAAAAAGGCAGAGCAAACAAGGAGAGCTTTATGCAGAAATTCAGTGCTACCACGCTGTTTGATAATTGCTAACATATGTGGCTTCTCTGTTTCATTGTAGTCGTCCTCGTGAGTTCTGGCGCCTTGACTACTGGGAAGATGACTTGCGGCGCCGGCGACGATTTGTGCGTAACCCTCTAGGATCGACACATCCTGAAGCGACACTAAAAACAGCCGTGGAACATGGTCAGTGTATAAACTACTTCTTGCCAGTAGCAGCAGGTACAGTACTTGGTAATGAAGAGCATACCTTCATTATTACACGGCATTGTAAAATGGTCCAACACCACACTTCCTAGTTACCCCAGAAAGTGAAGTTATATTTTTTAATAGTTAGTGTAGGGTCCTATTAAATTATGGTGTCAAGTGTATTTATTTATTATGTTCACATAAAACTTAATATAGATCCTTTGTTTCAGAGCAGGAGGATAAAATATTTCTCCTTTTAAATGGCACATTCAGCTTTGAGTGGATTAATCCAAGATGCCCACCTTAAATCCATGAATAACAGAAAGACAGCATTTACAAACCAAATAGGTTTCCAGGTTCTGTTGTGTGCGTATGGTTTTCCCTCAGCCGGGGTATTTTAGCATGAGATTATGAAGTGGGAGATGTGGTAATAAATGTCCAAATGGCTAGATACATTCTGAGCTTTGATTTGTAGGTAGTTGTGACAAATGACTCCTGGAAGAAGAGAATAGGCATTATTTTCAGATGTTCCTGTTCTGCATCATCTTCTTATCGGAGCTTAACAAAAACACTTTTCCTATTTTGATATAATACATATCATTATGATTCAGTTTAGGTAGAAGCCTGATGAGCAAATTGGAAAAACTGAATAAGTCGTTTGGATTTGATAATTTATTCTCTTTGGACATATGGTTTCACTTAATACTTTATAATTTTTGAAAGTCAATTAAGATATATTGATTAAGGAAGAAAATGTTCCTCTCCATAGTAAAATTACATTGATTTTATAAAATAAAAATTGGTTATTTTTTAATAAGTTAAGAAATAGTGTTATTTTCTCATTTGGAAGAGATTAGTTTAATATGCAGCAGTTTATGGTTAAATGAAAGTATCTAGTATACAAAATACATGTTAACTTACATAAATAAGGATATTGAGAATTTAGATTAAAAGTCTGTGGTCTTAGATTTGGCCTCAGTCAGGCAGCTTAACCTCTTGCACTCAGCCTTAAAGAGCCATTTCTGGAAGAAAATGTCCACAATATGTCATCAGATATAACACCAAATGTGACATCAGTCCTTTAAAATAAATGATCATACAGAGACTAGTCAATAACAAAGTGATCTAAAAGCAATAATAGTCTCAGACCCCTACATCTTCAACTACAGGAGGTGGAGAAGGAGAAATAAGATGTAGAATTAATTAGGCCACTTTTGCTTTTAAGGTTCATGGACTTTTTATGTGGTGTTAGAGATTTCACACACACACACACACACACACACACACACTTTCCTGTTTTTGTTTTTTTTAATGACCCTTACATTGAAAAATCAGCCTTTTTGTGGCTTTATCCTTTTCAGTAACATGTACACTTAAAATTTCATAAGTGTTTTTCTGTCTTCTTAACTGACATTTCACATTGAGTTGTGAGTTCTGCATCAATGATTAAAAAAAATGCTCTTTTGAAAATTTTTTGTTTTATATCTAGAGAGAGGGATTGTTTTCTAAAATTCCACAGAGGTGAACTGTTATTCCTTTTGTCTGAAATATCAGTAGCTAAATTTAAAATTTGTGGAGTATATTTAGTTACAGAGCTTATTAAAATCTATATTTTTCAAAAATAGTATATTTAGCTATTTTGGGGACTATAAGCGTCTTCATAATGAATCAGTTTATATCTTATTGTTGAATTTTATATTTAAGCATAATTATCATGACAACATTTTTAATACTAAGAGGCTGATTTTAAAAAGGTATTAAAAATGCTTACTATCATTTAATGAAGACACTTTAAATCCTATATAGAAACAGATTTCACTTTAATGGCTCTAAATAGTAATTGAAAGATTAATATAATATTAATTACTTACCTGTATTTTATTGTATACTTCCACATTGAGAGAGAGAAGTACAGTTAATCATTTTATGCAGTTTTCATTTTACTTGATAACATTTTACATTAATATTTAAAAGGCTTTGAAAAGATTAAAAACAAGAATTTAAATCTGAAATGTATATTTAAAAAAAACTAATTAAATGTGTAGGAGATTCTTCAGTGGTCTTCCAATTAAGAAGATATGTCATATTTAACATAAATATGAAAAAGATACAAACTCTAATCATATTTTGTATGTCACATTTATTTTAAATAATAAAGAAATATTAGAAAGTTTTGGAACTCAGCACATGGATTGTGCTATAGTATTGTTTGATATTGTCATAATTTATGCTAATATGTTATGTAAGCAAAGAACTTAATTTTAAAATATTTTTAAAAGTATTTTATAGTTGACATTCATTTTTAATTTTGTGTTAATTATAAAAGTCTTTGTTTTTATTCCTAACTTAATAACAACAGAAAGCTAATGAAAATAAACATAGTAAGAGTCAAAAAATGCAAAATAAAACAGTTAATAGGATCAAAAAGCAGTTGAAATTACAGAATTTAGCATGGATAAGTACTATGCTCTAACATGGAATTTGATACTTAAAATAGATATTACTAGCTAATGTCTTGGTTTTATAACTTCTCACTTTTTTATAATTGATTTAACTAAGGAGACAGGACATTTTGAAAATGCAGTATCTTAAAACATCACAAATTATATTATCTGTATTAAAGAAAGGCATCTAAATAAGAAATACCATTGGAGATTAGTTATGTATTGTAGTAGTAAGAGCCATCTTTTTCATGGATTGATTTGATTTGAAGGAAAGCCTCTGGTGTAAAGGTGGCAGAGTAAATACCTGAAGAGTGATGTTCTCTGTTCGGGCGATCAATACTAGCCCCATGACTCTACTTCTGGCTACCTTCTAGTTAAAAACAATTTTTTTAATTCTGACAATTTAATTGCCCTTCCCAAGTTCACATTAACTTGCTTGGGGAAAAGGGCTTTAGGTAATTTTTCAAAGAGAGACCCTCCAAAGTGGTTATTTATAAAAGTCATTTTGTAATGGGAGATTTCTTTAACTTTGCAGAAACTGAGTCATATTTTAAAATTAAAACCAATACTTCCTTCTATGGTTAAATATTCTTTATGGAAATTAGCAGCAGCAAGCAGAGGTGGATATTTGATTCTCCAGTGCATTTTGGTCCATTTTATAGGTTTAATTTTTATTAGAAATGAGTTGTAATGATTTGTAATATTCTCCTAATGCTCAGAGGTCAGCTTATCAGTTATTTATTTTCACTGCATTTTAGATTTGGAAAGAACTTAGGCTAAAGTTTAGTCTTAACTTTATTCTTTACAGAAAAAAGAAATGGAGGAATTTTGAAAAGGCCAACATAATTTTTGGTAAATGTAGGATTGAACCCCGGTTAACTGATGACTAATCAGATTTTGAGGACCATTGTGCTATGCTATCTTATAAAATCCATTGTTAAATATAATGGGCATTTTATATTCAAATTAAAGCCATATGAAACATGTTTTAAATGGTAGAAAGATTGGGTTTAATTTAAACACTGAACAAATTTAGCAGTAGAATCCTATTGAATTCAAGACATTTTTATTTTGTAGGGCTGTGCATGTTAATACAAATACATGAGGAGGATTTAACATAGTTTAGATAGTATGTTGTAATCATATAGAATGATACAAGTACCTCATCTGGTTTTGTAAGGATGACACATCATGTAAAGGTCCTAAATGATACCATTCTCTCATAACTTCAATAATGCCAAATACTATTTCTTTCTTTTTACAATTCAGCTTCTATTAGGGTCCCTAACACTTTCCGGGAGCCTGGGATCATTAGGAGATGAACTAGGTTTGTTCTCCTCATCCTTTGTAGTTCCACCAATTTTTCCTAGGGTAAATCTTCTTAACTTGGAATCCTTTGGAAACTGCACAAACTAAAGTGGGATTATTTTAGGAAAATAGTTGTGTATAAGATATCCTATTTTGTTCTGTACAGAATAAAAAGTTATGCTATGTACTTCACACCACACTAAGTGGATTCCCGTATTTAATTTATGTACATTTGAGGTCACTGTTATTTCAGCAGTAATTTAAAAAAAATAAGATAATTCTTAATGTTTAAACTTTTACTGTAATATGAATTATTGATTACTAGTTCACTGTGCAGTGGACTTTTAAAAAGAGATTTATATTGTAGGTGGGACAGTTTTCCATGTTTTCATTCTGTTTTAATTTTACTTAGTCTGTGTTGAATGAATCAATCAACTCATGTACAGTGCTAGCTTTGAAGAACCTGAACTTTACATTTTGAGGACCAGCTTCTCTCTGATTCCTCTCATTGCTCTTAGCTTCAGTGAGTCTAAAGTCATGACTCAAAGAATGTATTTTTTGACAAATTTATCCAATTTATATAACAATTATATTCTAGTTATTAAGTTAGTATAAATATTAAACCAGAATAAAATGTGAGATTAGAAGAAGGCAATATTTTAATAGTGATATAAAAATTTAAACAGTTACCATCTTTGGCAATAATTTGATTAGGCAGAAAAAGATCCAAATCAAGTTTTAAAATTGAACCAAAAATATGTTCTGACTTCATTCAATGAAACTTTTATAAAGTGTAGAATATACTTACATCAAAAGAGTTGATACTTGTTTCAATGGTTGATTGAGTACAAGGCAAACTAAAGTTAAAAATATACTTTTCCCAGCACATAAACATGGTAATTATCTTTTATTTTATGTTTGGGGCATTTTTGTTCTAATTTTGAGGGGGAAAAAAAGTTCTTTTGCAGAAAGCTATTAGACCATTGAGAATTGAATGCCAGCGCATGTGGTGTGTATTAGAGTACTGTTGGTAATTTTACTGCTGCTAACTTAAAATCCTCAAGGGGGAGTTAATTACAGGAAAACCATTCTAAATATCAGTAAGCTGCATATTTTCCATTACAAGAGGTTTTTCAGTTGAGGTTGAACAATTCCAGAATCTGAGCTTGTAAAAATAAGTAAATAAATAAAAAGTGCGTGTTTGTCTGCGTATAGTAGGACTAGAATACTTTAAACTTCTTTTTATAAAATTTTATTCAGTTCAAAAGTTTCTGTGTTTTAATGTGCCAGCATGATGAAAATCCAGTTGCAAGGGGTAAAAAATTATATTTAATGGTCATTTAAGTGAATGTGAATTTATTTACTGAGCTATTTTATATTGCCACTGGCTTCTCTCATTTTTTTTTTTTGTACATGTTTGCAGATTAAATGGGTTTTTCTATTGCTCTCTCACACTCTTTTTTTTCAAATAGGCTTGGCATACTTTACAACATTTATGGCACTAATCAGAGAAGTAATGAGGAAGGTGTTGAATTTAGTTGTTTTTGAAGTGTTTGTCATATGTTCATCAGATTTAGGTTTGGAACTGAACATTTTTTGTTCTTTACTCTTTTGTTATAATTTTGACTTACCCTTTTAAAATGCACTATGAGAAACGTAAGAATTAGTAAGGTAGTCAGTAATTGCATATGCATTAATATTTGTAGAGTGGTTAAAAGCCCAGATTCTGGGGCCACAGACTCCTAATTCTACTTCTCATTAGCTGTGTCCTTGGACAGGTTCTATAATCCTCTCTGAGCCTGTTTATTCACCTGAAAAGGAAAAACAGAAGAGGTTTACAATAATTAAATGAGTTAAATATGTAAAGTGCTTTAAACACTCCCTGACACATGATAAGTGTTGTTTAATATTAGAATTATTATTATTTCAGCTTAGAAGAAGGAATTTAAATTCAGGAAATGAGAACGTAACATGTTTATTTTATACTAAAACCTGGCTGGTAGTTGTTAATTTATTGTAATGTACTTTATAAGAAAATATAGAAAATAGTGATTTCTCTTGTATTTATCAGTGACCAATTTATTTTTAGTAAAATTGATATAAATTGAAAAAGGTCTTGTTTGGGCTTAAGGGCCAGTGTTTATGATTTCAAGTAAGGAAACATAAATACTTGAAATATAAGCAATGATATAAAAATATATACTGATATGTTCTTTAAAACTATTGGGTTTGGGTATATTTCTTTGTAGCTTTAAAAAATACAAATCCATTAAAAATGGATTCTTAAATTGTTTTCCAAATATTTATGAGACCTTCATATGTTTGCAGCATAGGAAAATAAGATTTTACTTACCCATAGAAGGTATTCAGAGCTAAATAATGAAAACTTCTTTCCATGACTTCGTTATTTAATAGAAGGCACCTATATTATTTTAAGAAGTGCCATACATATTGTATGTAAATGATATACATGGTGAACTCAACAATAAACAATAAAAATAAACTTTAACCTTTTAAAGTTATCCAAAACTATGCCTATTTATCTCAACGACCTTTGATTTCCCGGGTTAACTAGGTAACATATATATATATATATATATATATATATATATATATATATATTGTTTAACTATTTGGCATACATGACGTATGTAAATTTTAGTCATGTTATTGCAAACTGAGGGCTTTATCCTATATGGGTTTTGGGCCTTATGTCTGGGCAGAAACTGCTATGGAGCGAAAAGCCGTCCATCTGATTTCCATATCAATAGCTGCTGCTTGGGCAGATCAGGTGCTTTGCCTCTGGGATTTCCCTAGCTGGAAACCAGGGATGGAAGGAGGATGCTAAACTTTCCCTTCTGTGACACAATGAGCTTTTAAAAATCAGAATCCAGCCGTCAGTGTCTGCTTTTATGTATTTCTTAGGGAGAAAGCTGCTCAAAGCAGCGGAGTCTCTCAGAGGGACTTGAGGTTTTGAAGTCAGTATTTTGAGTATCAGTGTTTTTTCCTTTTGGCTGCACCTCTGCTTCTGTCTGTGGTTCCATTGTTGGCTGAAGGTGCTCCGCAGAGCTGCTTCTTCACTCCTCGGATTTCCTGCAAGCTCTCCCTCCCTCCCTCGCCTCGAGTCCAGCAGCCTGCAACGCTGCCTCCGAGTCTGTGCTGCTCTCCACAGGCTGCTGCAGCTCAGGCAGCGTGAGGCTCTTGCCCAGATGCCTCTCATCCCAGGCTTTCTGTTATGTTTGCCCCCGGGGTGTCTTAGCCCTTTAGTTTAAACACAGGGAGGAGGTAGTGTTTGAGTCTCCACTTAGTTTCCACATTGCCTTCCTCTTGGATATTTGTCTAAGGGCCGAAGTGGGGGTGCGGGTATGGTGCGGGGGTGGGGCAAGGACAAGGTGAAGGGAGGAGGGAGGGTGGAGTTAAGAGGAGAGAACACGGCCTCTAAGCTAGAGCTTTATGAGTGGCAGATATGGCTTCAGGGTCTGGCCTGAGTCCCCACTTGGCTGTGACTCTCCTAGCTCTAACCCTTCTTCCTTCTGGATTCTTTTTCACAGCCATTCCCCAAACATTTCAAAATGTCTATCAATATATTAGCCCAGGAATGTGAATCGGTCTTCCTTATTTTTTATTGTTATTTAGGTATTATTTGTAAAAATAGGTTCTGATTTTTTCTACTGACAAATTTCCAAAACTGTGCTGCTTTTGAACCTTCTCCTGCCCTAACTATAAGCAAATAAATGGTTCAGCGAGGGTCAGATTTAATGGGATTATGGTGCTTGTTCAGGGTACCATCAGACTAGGTTTGGGGAATCCCTTTGGCAGCAGGATCATGCGCGCCATCCCAGTCACTTTCCCCGTGCGGATAGCTCCGTGTGCAAATGAGTGCCCACCTCGCCTCACCACAGCTCCTCTGCCAAAGTGCTCTTCGGGGGCTGATGGACAGCTTTGTTTCCTTCTCATTTCAGCTGCAGATGAAGATATCCTTGCTAAAGGAAAACAGTCCATCAGGAATCAGGCCTTAGGAAATCAGAACTCAGAAAACGAGATCCTCCCTGAAGGCGACGACGATACTCTGTCATCCGTGGATGAGAAAGATTTAGAGAATTTCACCGGTAAATTCAGTGCGTGTGCAGATATTTCAGCTTGCTTTGGCCAATAAGCATCTAATTACTTACTTTTTCAGCTGTGACCACTAGTACTTCTAAGTTTACACCCACAATTACACAAGATAAAAAATTTTTGTGCCCTCAAACATTTTCCACTTAATCTGCAACACTTTCGCCTTTATTTTCTTATCCTGTTCTGTCTTTACCCTGCTCATTGTAATAAACTATTTTCACTGAAAAAGAAAGAAAAAGTTTAAAAGCAGCAACAACAAAATAAAATTGCTTCACCCATTCCATGGGAGTTACCTAATCTCTGTAAAGTGAGAGTTCTAAGTAGAATTCTGCCAATTGTTTTGTAAATAAAGCTTGGAGGCAGATAAGCTGTTTGCTTTGATATACAGGTCTTAGTGAACATGCTGCATATACCTTTAACTATCTCAAAAACCCATTTCAGGAATGCTGTGGCTTGATGTAGGAATTTTGATTTGTACTCTGCAGATTTTCACTTTTACTTCCCTTATGGGAAAAATTCTCTTGTTTAGCCTGAAATTTTGGGCATTCATTAAATGGCTTTTTTTTTTTTCCTTTTAATGCCTGTGGCTCTGTCCCTATATGAGGAACATCTGAAAGATTCTATGATTTCTTTAGGGAAAATTATATAATCTATTTTGATCATTTTCATTTAAGAGAAAAGGCATTAGAAATATAATAATGACATACATATATGTTCAACCTGTACTACTATGCATTGAATGGCAATGAGAAGCCAAAATGCATAATGGCATCTTCCCTGATGACCTGTGGACTTCTATGTGAAGTAAAGTAAAATTAATTGGAGCATAGTGTGAGGGACTTAGGACAGGAATGGAGAATAAAGTGGACAATGCTATTCTCTAGTCTTTTCCTTCATATCCATTTACCCATTTCCTCCTCCTTTATGTTGCTTCTATTCTTGCTACTAGTAATACATTCATACAGTAATAGAGGTGAAAGGGGAGTTTAATTATATAATCCTGACAATGGCAATAGGATTAGGAAGTAATCCACACTAATAAAGTGGTGTGGGTTAGAAATGAAGTGGAAATTGTCAGGGGTCTTCTTTAGGACCTAGGCTGCCCTAGCTCCTGCAGCTGTCTGCTTACCCCGTAATTGAATGTCTGAGAGTGATTGAAAAAATGTTATTTCTTCTCAGGATTACATGCTAATGTACAGAGGGCAAAGGAGACAGCAAAAGAACACATAGCTGCTTATTTCATCCATTTATAGGGATGAGCTTTGGGAAATCACGGCTGTTCCGTAGCTATCTGCTGCCCATCTGCAGACACAATGTATTTGTACATTGGGAATAGAGGGCAAAACCTGCTCTGATCTCCGCAGAGCATCCCTCCTATTGTCCTACTGGCACACATTAAGATTGATGTGAGATTAAGAACCAACACCCTTCTAACAATTGATGGAAATGTCAATTCATCTGAATTTTGAAACACTTATTCACTCATTGATTACCTGAATAGGTGTGCTGTGTTTATAGGCACTGTATTAATTCAGACCTCTAAGTGCCAATCTTCTCTTGCTATTTTCTTTACCTATAGGATTTGTACAATGAAGAATTGACATGGGATTTCAGTTTCTTACTCCATTGAATCTCTACATAAATCTATATGTATATGTAATATAATCATTATTTTTAGTTATTTTAGATTTAGCTCCAATATACTTTGTGCTCTTCTATCTGTATTGAATCTATTGTTTTCAGTAGCAGGCTGATTTGTCTCTTTGATAAGCCCTGTGGAGATTTGATTATTCCAATAAAAATTCATTCACTTGGAAACCCACCCTCCAGCTGTTTACTCCCAGAGTCCCTGAACTACACTAATATTAGATTTGGAAGCACTGAACAAAATTTAACAGTGGAAAGGCAGGCTTAGAAAATAAGTATTTTTACCAATCTTTCATGGCGAAAGTTATTACGGAAGAGGCTTTGTGTCAGCCTGGCACAAAGTCCTTACCAGAGAATGTGGTGTAATGTTTCTCACTTTGCTAATAAGCTAGTGATCTTTTTATAATCATGCCTCAGCCAAACTCTAAACTAACCTCTGGCCTTGAGAGCCTATTGAGTCCTCCTTGCTGCTGGTTGTTGTTCCATGTTGTTTGATAGCCTGAGGCTTGTTTTCTAAATGGAATGTGGATGGACTTATTTAGGCAGAGCTACCCTTTTTTCCAGATTAGACCAAAGCTTTGCAGACTCCCAGTAAAATAATTGCATGCTAGCTTACTGTTATCATTAACCGCCTGTTATAAATCTTTTAGTATGAGAACCTTAAATTTGCATTTTCAGAGGAAGTTTGGGGGGACCACAGAATTGTAAGTGTAGGAGTTGGCAGACAATTTGGTGCTAGAGATGAGAATTTTTAAATGAAATAAAATTTCTGCTTGAATCTATTTGAATTCTTAAAAAATGTCATTCCAACTTGTGCAACTTGCCTTTTCCTTTTGGCAGGTCCTGTTAGCCTGAGCACACCAGCTCAGCTTGTGGCCCCCTCTGTTGTAGTGAAGGGCATTCTTTCTGTCACCTCCTCCGAGCTCTATTTCGAGGTGGATGAAGAGGACCCCAACTTCAAGAATATCGACCCCAAGGTGAGACGATGAGTTACGGGCTTCATTTTTATGGAATTGTATTTTTCTCTGGATGGGATGGTGCGCTGCTTTTAAGTAGGATTGGCATTGGTAAAATCTGACAGACTTATTTTGAATTTCTTGCTGATTTTTCTGTCTCTTTGCAGGCAGCTATTTTCTTTAGTTTATGACTCCCTTACTAGTTAGTTAGATTATTGAAGTTCATTTAGATTCAAAAACAATTCCCACTTAATTGCATTTATCATTAGCTCATTCAAAGGTGGGGAAAGAACCTCAGGGAATATCTTCTATAAATATATTTTGCCTCAAAGGGTCTAGGGTGAATTAAGCTACAAAATTCAGTGAGATCGAGAGACGAATTATTTTGTTTAGCCTTTCTGCTTTCTAGGTATAATACCAATATATCACTCTCCTTGCTTTGTCCTCATGACTTACTACTCTGTTGTGCATGCGTGTCTCGTGTGTGTATGAGGTACTCTGTTTCCCATTACCTGAGTCGATTTTACAAGGCACTGCATAATTTCCTATTCTTAAATGAAAATGTAATTTCCCCTTTAAAATGTATTTCTGATTACTTTTCAGCCTTGGCAACTTTATTTTACTAAGAAAATTTGTGGCTAGGCCATAAAGCCAAAATTATGTTTATTTCATGAATGTGAATGGTAGGATTTGTTCTGAGAGGAAAGTCTCATTGAAAATGAGCAAAATAAGCATCCCGTAGAGAGAAAAGTGGTTTAAAAAATTGGAATACTTTATTTTACACACAGATAGCTTTTGTGTGTGTGCATGCTACATACATAGATACATGCATACACACATATATACATTCTGAGTTTATTGGTAGAAGGTTCTTTGGTTTTGTGATCATGTGAATTATTAAGTTTTAGTGATTTAAAGTATTTCAAAGTAGTTCTTGATGAAAATATAATTTCATCAAAATTTTATAATCATCTCTTGTTTTATGTATGTTTCTAACACAGTGTTTCGAAATTGCTGCCTTTATTAACAGGATTTGATAAATTGTACAAAAGGAAAGCTACAATGAAACAGCTCATTTTGACCTTGATAATTCAGCTAATCCAGCATAGAGAAAACTTTAATTCATATTTTTGCATTATTTTTTTACTTTGTTACAGAGCTGAAATATCTAAAAATGTATTTTAGTTTCTTTAGGAAAGAAAGTTAACCAAAATGAATTACATTCTCTAATTTATGGTAGTTTGTGAGTTTTAGAGGCTGAAATTTAACTCAGAATATCGGTTATGCTTTTGGACAGACATGGCTTAAAATCTAAATTGTGATTTAAAGGTGTCTAAATAATTGGAATTTTTGCCAGTTTTTGCAATTAGATTCATTGAAGTTGTTTGTTCCTTTGGGAGAAGTTATAACTTTCATTTTCCTCTGATTTTACTCTCTGTAGCATTAAGTTAATTTTTCCCCTGTTGCTTGTGCAATGCAGGTATCTTTTACCTTAGTCACAGAAGTTGTTTTTTTACCACAGCAACCTGCCTAATGTAACAGAAATAAAAACTTCTGCCAATTCATATTGAACAATTTATCAGTCTGTTTTTGGAAGAAGTTTTTATTTTGTATAGACATTGCTGCTTTAAGGTTGTTTGTAGTGAGGACACTGTGTTGCTGCAGTGGTTTTCTTTTTCAGTTGTATCAAATTAAATAAGGAGGGGAAAAGATACTGAATTGGGGGAAATTTTGTTTCTTCTTGTCAAAAGTTAAAAGCTTTTCCTGGGATAATTAGAGGGAGATATGTGTCTAAAGCTGTAAATACTTTTTCGAGTGAAAAAATGGTCATTTTAAGATGTTATTTTAATCTTTTAAACCAAACATTGTCTTTAAATCATTACTTTGTAAACACGCACCTCTTACTTGCTGTGAAAATGTTCTTACAAGTCAGAACATTTCCCCCAGAGAATAAATTCATTTTTATTATTTTTTTAAAAAAATAGTGTATTTGTCTGTACCACTTATTCTTACAGTGCATTTGTTCTGCATCTACAGGAAGAGAGACCAGAAAAGACACATAGGTTTAGAGTGGAGATGATTTCAGAGCTAATAAGATTAAAGTTTATATTTCTAGACTAGAACTATTTTTACTATGGGAATTTCATCAGGGAATCTTATGACTGAAGCCTGTTTGGTCAAGTGAACCAGAGCTCTAAGTACCTTCCTTGTTTTTCATCCATCTCTCCTGTTGTCCTGCTGCTCATCTGTCCTTACAGTCCTTCCCCCACTTCTTCCTCTGTTCTTTAAAATTGCTTTTTTAGAACATTTTTTCTTTTTATCTCTCATTCTTGGACTTTCTCATTAAATTAAAAACGGGGATAATTTAAAGAATAAATTCTACAGGATAACATCTGACATATATTCTGTACCTGTGCCTCATCATTAGCATATCTAATGGAGTACATAGTTGCCTCCAATATGAAGAAGAGAAATTAGTTCGTTTCAGATACTTTCAGTTTCACCAATTACTTTATTTTATAATCAGTTACTTCCTTGTTTTAAAAAGAAACCTTTCTTAAAGTTGAAATGTAATGGGTATATTGGATTGTTACCGTACAATGGCAGAAAGAATAGAAAGTACTTTTTGTATTTGTAAATTCTTGAAATAGTAATATTCCTTTGGTCAGAAATATTGTATTCAAACCTTTTTTTGTTTGAATTGTCTATAAGAAGCTTCAGAAAAATCATGAAAAATTCTGTGGATTTAAAAAAAAATGACCATAGTATTGACGTTTATAACTAAGCAATTTAAAATATTGAAGTAATTCATAAATCTGGATTGTTCATATCACCATTTGCTAGGAAAAGGACTATTGCTATAACCACTTTATTCATTTTTTGTTGTGATTGATTTAACTGTTAAGCTTTTATTATTTAAAACTCCAAGAGGACAAATGATTGAAGGAAAAGTGTCCACTGATAGTGCTAACTCTTCAGAAAAGATCCAAAAATATTTCCTTTGTATTGCAGATTCAGAGAGAATTTTTAAAAATTATGGCATAAAAAGCAAATGCCTTCATTGTAAATGTGAAATAATTTTTATCTTTAAAAATTAGTGTCAAAATTTGTTTTTCTATATAAAATGTGTTCTTTTTTCAAGTGTGAAGGAAGATAATACTTTTAATCTTAAACTATATAGAACAAACAGTGGGGTAAAAATTAAAACTTTCTCTTTTCTAAAGATTTTGTTGGAAACTGCAATGATTAAACCTACAAAATGTGCTCCATTTGTGATTTTGCAAATTAGAGTTCAAATAGCAGCTTCTTGTGTTTAGCTGTTCAGATTCCCATCTTTACATTGTGAATTGTAAACTGTGCTCTCACCTGCCTTCATTTAAGAACAATCCACAAACAATTACAACATAAAGTAATATTTTTATTACTGTTTTCAACAAGACTGCTTAGGGGGAGGGTAGAGGTGCAAGAGAGGGAGGAGCACAATCTGACATTGGCACTGAGATACATTTAACATCAGCAAAACTTTTTTTAAAAGAGAAATTTTACATATAATTAAATACTTTTTTTCACTTGGTGACAACATTCAGGCAACCCAAAACAAAATGAAATGAGGGAGGGAGGGAGGGAGGGAGAGAGAGAGAGAGGGAGAGAGAGATGGGAGAGAGAGAGAGAGAGAGAGAGAGAGAGAGAGAGAGAGAGAGAGAGAGAACGAGAGAAGGAGAGAAGGAGAGAAAGGGAGAGAAGGAAAGAGGGAGAACTACTATACATTGATTTGAAAATGTACCTTGGGTTTCATTTTGTGGTGGCAAAGCCCGATTGCTTCTTTTGTGTGACCTCTTAAATTCACATTGTTTGGAAGAAAACGATCACTTTGTGCAAGAATGTGATTCTGCGTGGTTTGGTTTGTTGGTCGGGTTGCTCTCTTTTTTGTTGGCTTGTGCGTTCGCGGAGGTCTGCTGCTTGGTTCCCGTTTCTTTCAGGTGCTTACATAAAAGTTTGTGTCCAGGAGTTCCCGCTGTTGTTTGTCGTGGGCTGGGCGGAGGAGAGCATTCCCGTTTGCATCGCTTTTCAAGCAGTCCCCAGGCACCCTTATAGTTTGTCTAGGCTTTTGGGATTGGTGAGAATTTCCCTGGCCAACCTCCAGGTCTGCTTGGCAGCACTCTCCAGGGCCGAGTGGGGCTTGCCCTGGAAAAGGTCGAGGTTGGGCAGAAAGTAGTGTGGGCAGCGGCGGCACTGCAGGCAGGAGATGAGCTGCAGCAGGATGCCGTTGAGCCGGTCGCCCAGGCAAGCCTCGTCCCAGTCCGTTTCCCGCGGGTGTTTCTCGCACTCGTACAGCAGCAGCGTCTTCATGTGGTAGTTATTGAGTGGCTGGCCTGGCAGCTCCAGGTGGCGGTCCCGGAGCGTCTTCAGCACGGACAGACACTTGTTTCGGCAGCCGCCCATCAGCAGGCGGTTCTCCGCCTCCCCGAACTGGAGCACCCAGGCGTCGCTCTCGGCGGAGCTCTGCTTGCCCGTCAGCGAGTAGCACTCCTTGGAGAGCAAGTTGAACCCTTCGGCCTTGACCTCCGCCACCCGATTGGGGCCGGGCCAGGGGATGTGAGGCATAGGCCACTGTGCCGCACTGCGAGGCCAGATCCCAGTGCACTTGAACGCCGGGGTGATCTGCACCACGTAGCGCTCCCTGATGCGCAGCTTGACCTCGCTGGTGTCCGCGATCATCTTGACCACATCCCGATAGCTGCACTTGTCCACCGCCTGAGCCACCAGCGTCTGGAAACGCGAACGGATCTTACGCGCCGAGAGGTAGCCGGACGCCGTGATGAACTCGACCCAGAGAGACATGCTCCGCTTCCTGCCGTCGCTCAGTTTGAGCACCGCGCAGCCGGGCAGAGAGCCGTCGTCCACAAAGTTGAAGACGCCCATCTGGTTGAGGTAGAGCACCACCTCGAATTCTGTGGGCGAGATGACCTCCAGCCCCTCGTAGCGGGCATCGATCTCGCTCAGGGAACTGATGAAGCGAGGCTCCTGCACCTCCACTTCCTTTAGCACGTCCGAGACCACCTTACAGACCTCTCGGATGGTCTTGGCGATGGCCGCCTTGCGCGCTTGGCAGCGCTCCGTGTAATATTTATTGAGCTGGTAAACCAGCTTGGCCTGAGCGGCGATCATGTTGGGGCACAGGTCCGGGCTATACACCGGCGTCTCGCAATACGTTGAGGGATCCAAGGCTCACACACTGGTGGTGGCCCTGCGGCTTGCGAAAGAGGCAGTTTGCTCCCCTTAAGCCCCACTTTCACTCTTGTTTTCCACCTGGGCTGACCCGCTGATGCTACAGCCGGCCAGATCTCTCTTTCCCCTCCTTCCGAAATCCTTTTCTTCTCCAGAAAATTAGAGGGGGGAAAAAAGGTGATCTTTCAAAAGCAAAGTACCTGCTAGGACTTTCTTGCTTTCTCTTGATATGTAAAATAAAGATGTGCTTGCCGGAGAGATAAGGGGGAGGAGGGAAACGAGAAGACCAGAAAACTTCAGGTTCACAAGAGGTTGAGTTTAGATATCTGCTGCCGAGATTGTCCAGAAATCTGGAAATGAGATCTTTTAAGTGCCAAAGTAAATCTAAAAATAAAAGCGAAACATTCAGTGTTTCATTCTGAAACTTGTCTCCCAAGCTGGTAGGACTTCTTCACTCAGCCTGGGTGAGTGCCTTCCTCACCCTCCCCCAAGTGTAGGATGAAGGATGTAATTAATGTCCAGAGAGCAGCGAAGTGCCCCGAGCCAGCGGCACCCTCGGAGGTGTGCAGACGTCCTGCGCTCTCAGCGGGCTGGGCTGGTCACCTCTCAGGGGGTCGTGTTGTAGCGGGATTCCTCTTTTTCTGCTGGAGGCGTTGTTTGGACTGGACTTGTTTGTTTGCAGTGGGTTCTTCTTGTTTTTCTCTAGGTGCAAACCGCTGGAAGTTGTTTGATATTCATTTCTGCTTCGTAATCTATAATCTTGGCCCTCACAAAATGTATTTTAATGTGACGAAGTCTTTGCTTGCGTTGCATCTGGGGTTTAGTTATAATGATTCTAGGGTTTTTCTTCTCCTTCCCCTTTAGGTTGCTTGTGCAGATTCCACTTTCTGAGTCCTCTCTCCCTCCTCCCCTCTGAGGTCTCTCTCCCTGTCCCCTCCTAATCTCTCTTCCCTCCCTTGCTCCCTCCCTTCCTCTCCTTTTCTCTCCTCCCTCTCTCTCCCTCTCTCTCTCTTTCTCCCTCTCCCTCTCCCTCTCCCTCTCCCCTCTCTCTAAATCTTTCTAGCTCTCTTTCCGCTCACCTCTCTCTCCCCACTCTCCCCTCTCCCTGCCTTGCTGTTTCCTGGAGTTATTTAGTTTATGAATGGTCCAGGGCCATCATGAGGGGGGTGGAGCTTCAGTTCGTACAATCGCTATCCAAGCTGTCACTGCTTTAGCCAATCCGAGAGAGAAGACAGGCATGCTTGGCCCACAGTAGCAGCCACTGCTGCACTTGATAAAGAAAGAGGGTAAAGGGAGAAGTAAGAAAATAGGAGGAGATGGTAGAAGTCAAATGCTCACACACATTTTACAGCCCCCTCTTCTTTATCCTCCTCTCTTATCAGTTGCAAGGAAGAAAAAGAGTCTATATAGAAAGGACTTCCTGGAGATGACGGAGTAACTGGAGGGAGAGTAGCAGTGGTTCAGAAAGGTTTACCTTTTTTTTTTTTTCTATCAACATAGTGAAGAAGGTGCAAACTAACAAAATTACTTTCGCTTAAAGGCAAATGGGAGGAGGGCGGGAATTTGGGAAAGGACCTAACATTTTCTAGATTTTCTTCTCTCGTAAAGTCTCCCCACCCCCATTGTTGCCAAGAGTCAAAGCAATTGCTGTATAAGTGTAGCAGTGTGTGTGGGGGTGGGTATGGGATGAGGGTTTATGACTATAAATCTCTTTTCAGTAATTTTTATATGCTGTTTTAAAAAAATGGGGCAGGACAAAAGTAGTGATAATTGATAATTGATACTTCATAATTAAGATTCAGATATATGCTATTACTTTATTGTTACAAGGACTAACCATAATTAACCATTTATTAGAAAATATATTTAAGTTGGGAGAGATGGTGCAGATTTATAGATGGTAGAATTTTGTTGGATATATGTTTACATCAAAATAAGTCACTGAAACTGTTTTAAACTTAAAAACGAAAGGAAGTAAATGTGAACCTGAATCAGGATTTTCTTAAAATGCCAATGTTGTAAATCTAATTTTGAATATTTTCGAAGGTAATAGAGTTTCATTTGTAAAATGAATTTATTTTCATAATTGACTTTTGCTTTTAAAAGACTCACTACTGCAATGCAAAAATCTATAACTATCCTGTTATTGATTACACAGATGGCTTCACTCCTCCCTTGGCATTTCAGTGAAACACATGCTTGTGCTTTCGTGTATGTATTGTGCCCATTGTAGCATTCCGGTACTTTTGTATGAAAAAGCTCTAACAGTGTTTGTGATTTGCTCAATATTCAAGGTTTATGTTTGAACCTTGGATTCTGTTTGGTTTCTAAGTTGGTTTTTTTTTTAAGACAAATCAAATAGGTGGGGTTATTATTATTATTATTATTATTATTATTTTAAAGTCAGTACATTGTATTTTTTGATAATGCTGTAAGGATGAAACTCTATGAAGCCCTTTGGGGAAGACTGAGTTTTGCAAAACCTGGCATGCAGCTTTTTAAAAATCCCTCGGGAGGGCTTAACTTGCTTTCTTAAAACGGGACCAGGTGAACCTGAATTCATTTGCTTAGGGGAAGTTTATTTCTCTCCTCCTTCATGCCAGATGCTTGGACCTCTTAGTTCTTTCTTACGTGGCTGATGTAGTCCACCACCTTGTCACCCATATACTTGGTTGTCCTAAGTCCCTTTCTAAAGAATCACTGGGACATTTAAAAAAAAATAAGTCGAATTTATTGCGTGGAATCTGTGTACAGTAGTGAGGAGTTGGGATGAACACTTGCAAGTAAGCGTACTTGAAATTCGGACACAGCTTTAGTCAACTGCTCAGGAGTGGCAGAGACTTGGGGAGGGGGGGGGGGGCGGCGGGACGGACGCTGGGCTGCCTGAGGATCCTGAGTTGCGGTGCCTTCGGAGGTTGACATGTGGGAAGCCCAGACTCCGTGGATAACCCGCCTATTGCCTGTGGGTCACACCGGCTCCCTGGGAAATGTTAGTGGGCAGGAGGGACGCTTTGGTGCAGGGAGTTGTGTGAAGAGCCAGGAAAGGCTCCTTCTCCTCGTCTCCCGAGGGCAGTTACTGGGGAGAGAGAGACTCTTGGCAGAGCCAGAGGGGGCAATGCTTTCCCTTCCCAACCCTCGAGGTGGCACTTCTTCACTGCCCCTGGGCCTCACGGCCTGAGATGCCCCTGGAGTGAGTGTTTGCAAAAAGGTCTGGGGGTGACCGCGGTAGTGCATCCTCTGGGCCATGGCGCTGCTGCCTACTGCCGGCCCAGGGTAGGCGCCCAGGGACGCCGGTTCATGCCTTCTTTGCCTAGTAAGGCGGCCCAGGCCGTGCTGAGCGAGACGCCATTGCCTGACATCCCACTCCTCTCTCCCTCTCTCTCTCTCTCTCTCTCTCTCTCTCTCTCTCTCTCTCTCTCTCTCTCTCCCCCCCTCCGCTCTGTCAAGCACAGCTAAGTTTCTTGCACCCTTTTCCCAGCGTTTCCCCACATTTACAACAGAGGCTGAGAGTTGATAAAACATTACAAATGTTTTGATTTAAAAACAATCCATTACCAATTTACCCTGTCTAAGGTAGATGCTCTAGTAAATAATAAATCAGTTAAACAAAGGCGACTTTAATTTATTGTCGCGGTACTAATTAGAAACATCATTCGAGCAATAAACTTAAACACTTCCAGCAAATAATGCTCCCTCTTGCCAGTTCCCTTCTCCCCCTCCCCCACCCAACTCCCTAGGCCGCCTCTGCTCCCCGAACTGAACTGTTTCTGCTCTGTTTGGGAATCCGCTCTCCCTCTGGTTGAATAATTGAAGGGGGAAACGGTATCTGAGGAGGCTGTAATTGAAGAGCCCCTGTCACCTCTGCTTTTATGTATGTTAGTATAGAAGTCCATCAGCAGCTCCTTGATGGTGTATTAAAACGAAGTGGCAGCCCCTTCTGCAGGAGATACCACATTCTATTAAAGGAGACCAAGTGAGAGAAAGAAACTCTAGAGGCTAAAAGCCACTTCAAGTCTTCAGGCCGATTGATCTGTATTCTCTTGTTATAATCCATCTCATCATACTTGAGTTAATGAGGCAAAAGAGGGGGAGCGAAATCTGATGGTCCTTGACAAATTCATTAAGGAGGCTGCAGGACATTTTATTTGACTGTTAAACATCTTGTTTGTTTGGTTTAGACAGTGCCAACATCAGCTTGCTTCTGCCCAGACCTGTGATGTTAGGATAGCTGCAGACATTCCTGAAAAGAGGAGGACATTCAGGGTGTGAATTTTTTCTTTTGGATTTCCCGTAGTCCATAACCTTCAGACTTCTCTAGGCTTTGTCTTCATCATCGTTACATTCAGTACGTTTTATGATGATGTAGAAGGTAAAACTGAGGTGGGGTGTTTTTAGTTAACTATAAACTAAAGTGTGTATGTTTAAACTTTAGTCTGAAATTTCCTGTATCCTTTACAAAATGAGTCAAGTTTTAGCAAATACTATACTAGTTATTAAAAAAATGTGAATGTGTAAGTTCCAGATTACACATTACATCCTGTTTTTACTTGATCATGGTTAAATAAACTTTTAATTATTAATCAAATTCCCTTTCGTAGTGAAACACAAAAGCCAGAAACTTAGAAATAAAAATTGTAACTATTTATACAAATAAGATATTTGTGTAAGATATTTTCAAAATAAAATTGGTATATTTTAACTTGGAGGCCTTTTTATATTTAAAATTAGAAGCAGAATGAGGTACTCTTTGAATGGTGTTAAAGTAAGGTGATGAGTTGACCAAATACTTAAAAAACTGAAGATATTTCTTACTGAAGAATAATGAGCAATTCAGCTAGAATGCTGTTATATTTTATTCAAAGATAATAATACGGTATTTTATTTTCTCAAAAAACTTTTCTTGGAAGGAAACAGTCCAATTGCGATAATTTCTTGCATAGAGAATTCAGTTTTTCCTTCAGCAGTTGACTTAAAGAGCCTCAGCTCAAGTCCTTTCAGAAAGAACCCTGGCTTCCATTTCTAGGCAAAGAGTATGAGGGAAAAGGAAAGCTAATGCTTTTTGTCTGTCATTTTTGTGCATTGCTGCACCGCTGATAAAGCTGGGAGTGCTGGAGGGAATGTATGGATTTGAAAAGAAGTGATTCAGTAGTTCATGTTGTGTTTCTCAGATGCAAAACCAAACTAATGGTTGAAGTCAGTGCTTCTGTACATCTGACAGTTATAATCCTGTTTATATTTCCAGAGAATAGAGATGCCTCAGACAGCTTTATTTTTTGCTGATATTTACTCATGAGAAATAAGTCTGCTTACTGAGTTAAAATTCAGTGCATTTTCGACTTTTATCATATCACCGAGAATAAAAGGGTATCTATTATTTTATTATCTGTAGAAATAGCGTATATTAATAATATTTACTAAAGAGTATAAGGATACTATATTGCATGATACTGATGTTGTCTTCTAAGAAAACATTTGCATAGAAAAATCAGATTATTAACTTAAAAAAACCAATTTTGAAGGATTTGTACTTTTTCAAAAACAAAGTACCACATGTTTGCTTATATATGTTCTGAGTATCTAAAATCTGATTTTGAAACATATATGAGGTTGCTAAATTTTTGGTTCTTATACAGCTAATCATTGAACATATTTATAAAAATGCTTGACTTTTTAAAAACAAATATTTTGGGGTCAGAATATTAATGAGGAAATAAATAACTATTAAATTTTCTGGTTTTAAAATTTCAGTCAAAACAAAAAGAAAATAACCCCAATGTGCTAGTGTATTAGTTGATGAAATTTTATTGAAATAATTACATTAAAATATCTGTAAGAAACTTTAACAACAATACTGTCAGAATTCTATTATTCACATTGTATTAAAAGTCAAATCAAACCACTTTTTTCTCCCTATTCTGATCTAATTTTCCCAAACTCTGAAGTGTCATAGAGATTGTGTGTATTGATCATTATTATTCTGGAATCAATCTAGAAAATAATTAGTAACGGAATATTTTCTTTGAAAAGTTTACTGTAGTGTCTATTAATTTTAAATGGTAAAAAAAGTTGCTGGAACAAGTTTTCTCTAACACCACCCTCCCATCCCGCGCCCCCCCCCCCCCCACACACACAAAATAACTTTTGATTGGTAACCCAGATGTATTGTTATTCTCCTTTGAACTTAAGATAACGTTCTATTAGGTAAAGGCAATAACTTTAGCTTTGTATAGTAAGCCTATCAAGCTGTATTGAAAAATACATGTTTTTATGTACTTTTGAGTATTGTTTGTGGGCCTTTTAAGTTCATTTTGGTTACGTGGGACAATATATATGATTAGTGATGTTTATACCTATTAAACGTTTACAAGTCTAATTCTTATATTATTTAGTAGGATGAGAAAATTCAGAGTATGACACAGGTTAGTTTTTCCCCAAGCTGAATAACAGCTGTATCTATGAGAACTTGATTAAGCCGTGCAGAGTTTGATCTCACCAAAATGTATAATGACAGAGCAAAGAACCTGTGCTCATGAAAGCGGAAGTAAAAATTTTTTTAACCTGACTAAAAAGTGAATACTATTGTATTACTGAGCTAGCATATGAGATTTAAGGAAATCAAGTTAATTCACCAAGAATTTTTCAGAAGGTGTTTCGTTGAAGTTATTGTAGTCTGACTTATGTTGTACTCATTTTTTCGTCTTACCAATAAATCATTTAGTTTTTCTCATTTCATATATATACATTTTTGAGTTGTACCTATTATATTCTTTTATTTCCATATGTAATTAAACATTTACTTTGAAAAGTTAGAATAAGGTGCGTCTATCCTCCTTTTTTCCCTCTGTTCCCCTCTTTATCTTTCCCTTTCTTCTTCCCTTCCTTTCCTTAACAATTTGAATGTACTATGAGGTAATTACTAAATTTTACCTGTCAAATAACTTTGTCTTTCATTACTCACTATAAAACCTTCAACAATGAGAGGGTGCTTTTAGTGGAGCCAACTCTTAGCCATTTAAGGGATGATTACATAATTTGTGGAATCTATTTGTTTTTCTTTCACCTAGAGAACCAAATTTTACTGGTCTTTTAATATCACTTACAGAAAGAAGATAGAAAAAGAAGGATCAGTGAATATTGAAATTGATGCTAAATAAATCCAAATTTTAGGGCTTAATGAATGCATGACGTCCTTTGTTTAGAAGCTACTACTAGTGACTCACTTATAGAACATGGTTCTTCAGATCTTAGAGCCATCAGTGTTCCCATTTCTACTCCCCTTTGTGATCAGTGCCAGACATTTATCAAACAGATGATTGAGATTAGGGGGTATAGATTATGCCGTACTTAGCTGTACTTAGTACATACTCTATATGTTTTTTGGTCATTTGAGACATGTTATGGACCTGTGTTTAAAATTATTAGTTAGCATATCCTATTTGTAATTTTTTTTTATTCTGTAGGAAAACTAACCTTTTTAAACATCTTAGTTTATTTTAAAATATATTGGTTCTTCAGCACTTCATCTGTATTATTATTAGTAGTAGTAATAATTTGGCATCAATCTTCTGTTAAGATTTCAGGGAATTTTTAATGGACTTTTTGTTATTTTTAATGGAAATGTTAAAAATCTAGCTTGTTCATTCTTTCAAACATTGTGAGTTAGAGTAAAAATGATGTGCTGAGAGGTAATTCTAATTCTTTGCAGTGGTTAAACAACAACAAAAATCCTTCATGGTTCTAGTGTAGGCATAGAAGATATCTGTATGGTATAAATGAAATGATATTTGATGATCTGAAGAATTGAAGTTTCTTTAACCATCAGAAATAAAGCTGGGATATAAAACAGCTGTCTTGGCCTGTGAATATCAAGGTTCTGCCAATCTGTTTCTCTTCTGAGGGTTTTCCTATCTTCCCTTATTATCTTTGGATCCTACAGCATCCTTCTCTTACGCTCTGACTGGTTTTGTCTCGAGACAAAACCTGGGTTAGTAGGTTTAAATCAGCCTAGATAGAGTGAAAAATCTTTGATCTATGGCTATGACTGTTTTCAAATGATTTGCTTGCTGGGACCAGACACTATCCATGCCCTTTCACTTTGCTATCAGATAGGTACACACAAAGGACCTGAAAGGCTACCAGATGCACAGTTAATCATCATATTAGATAAGTGAAGGGTTCCAAGCATGCTCAATTAGAACTTGTATTTCTAATAGTTATTTGTTCTATAGTTCCTTGTTGGGTAAATGCTCTACACATCTTCTAATTTTTTCTGCAAATTAGTCAAAATTTTCTATGAATTGTAGCATCAATTAAAAATTAATGGCACAAAACTATGTACTTTTACAAATAGAAGGTTGTTGCTATCACATAACTTACATGGCTAGATAAAATAAAGGGTGACAGACCTGAATTTTTGTTCTAGCTTGGCTACAAGTGATCTAAGTGAACTTGATCAAGTGACTGTTTCTACTCACAGTTTTTTTTTCAGTTAAAAATTGGGGATGTGGATTAGGAGTTTTTTCCTACCTTATCTAGATTAAAAAAAAAATCTTCAATTTTCTACCATAACATGAGTAAAGTTGTAGTTTATATCTTATTAGTTTATTTCAAATTAGAAATATTTCTGCAAAATTTAGGCTTTAGTGCTGCTTCATTAGAAGTACATGTAAAAACTTTTGAATCTTAACCTAAGGATATGTTTTTTAATTGCTTTTTTTTTTTGAGGGGGGGGGGCATCTATCAAATACCTCCTGTACACACCATGACCAGTGATTGAACCTGCACGTAGGTGTGTGCCCTGAATGAGAATCAAACCCATAACTTTTTTCGTGTTCAGGGCCATTCGCCAACCGAGCCACCCGGCCAGGGCAATACATGATATTTTTTAACATGAAAAAAAAATCATATAAACAAATAAACTTACATATGGTTATAGTTTGTGTTTTAGATTTAAGGGAAAAGTTACAAATTATAGATTGAAGACAGTTGTGAGGGACAACCAAATAGAAACATGGAATAAATTCTAAAAGTATGATGACTATTGTTGGTAGTCATTGCATCATAAAATATAAAAACAAGCCAGGCTATGTATTCTTGTATACATACAAAACATTGTTTTAAAGGTGTCCACAAGGTTAGCAGGTTTGTTTTTTCTTAAAATGTTGAGTTGACTCAATGTTTTTGGCATTTTCATTAAGATTAGTTATTCTATAAATATTAGATCTTGAAGCAAAAAAAAAAAAATCAAGGTCACAATTAACCTTTTAAAAAACATAGTAATACCAGTCTTCTTCTTAGAGAAATGGCATTCTCCTAAGCAACTATAATATTCATGTGTTAAAGATAGATTCAAGCAGGGAAATGGTTTTGAAAACATGAGTCACTAAAGTAAGTAAAGTTTTATACTGCTTTCTCATGCTTTTCTCTTGTTTTCATCAGAAGATCTGACAAGCATAAAAGTGTTAACATCTTTTATTTTACAGATGTTCTTAGTTTCCTCTCAAACTGTAAAAGATGCTATATCAGAGCAGCATGGTAGGAAATAATTTCAACACCTCCCTTCACTTATGCAGTCCTTTATTGTCTAAGCTTGTGGATATTTTTGGAGAGAGAGGGAAGTGAGGCAGGAAAAGACCTCATATTGAGGCCTAATTTTTTTCATTTTGAGATATCGCTCAGTCTGTCTTCTGTATTCTAAATTCTTTCTAAAATAGTTTTTCAGTAAGAATTGAGTTATTTTCACTTCTGTGTTGTGTTCATTGGAAGTATCTCATTAATGCAATAGCAGTGCCAGGTGACCACTGAGAAAGTTGCTGATGGACACTCGGTGGGTTTGCAAAGTGCAAACCTAAAAGACTGAGATGAGAAATGCATTGCTATTGGTGAATTTATGTTTTATCTCACTTCTCTTGAAAATTTATGAGTGGCATGGCTTAAGGGTGCTGGAGTTGTGTGTTCCAGGGCTTGCCCCTACTGATAACACCCTTGTTGGCGTGAAAGTGCAATGCAAATTATGACAGTTACAACCTTCTGTTTTGTTTAACCTGTCAGTAGGTTTCCTGGCTCAGTGCTGAGGGCAATGGTGTGTTCAGCTAGTCCATATTCACCTAAACTTAAAAGGTCAGGTTTCTACAGGCAAGCCTAGTCAAAGCCTAATTGATGAGGAGGGCATGGAGACAGAATTTACTGTTCTGTTGGCTAGTTTCATATCGTTAGGTTGTCCTGAAAGCATCAGGCAGTCACAGCCCCTTTCATGTAAGTGCTGACCCTAGACAGGAGCTGACAATCAAAGGAGGCAGCCACAGGAACCAGTGCAAGTAGGCTATTGATTTTTCAGTTAGGTCTAAGTAGTTTGTAGTATGGGTAATGGGTGACAGAGGCAGGTATGTCATTATCAATGAGCTCCAGAACAGTAGCGACAACCCTCTCTCATATTTCCTTCCTCACTGACAGTATGCATCCAGAGGCGGTCAATAAATCGCCCAACCTTTAACTGACAAGTGACTGGAGGTTTAGGTTGAGGGGTAGAAGTTACAGAGCTAAACTTCTTTACTCCAATATGTACTGGATCCGGCAAGAGAGTCAGTAATTATATTGTAAGTTTCTGAAGTTTTAATTTGGATAAGACTGTGTAACTCTGAAAATCAGAGTTTGATTTTAAGCTTTTGAGAATTTAAGAAGCACATTTACCTAGTTAAGAAATAAAGAAATGAGCCAATGGCTGCAGGACACCCAGTGCCTGTGCTGAGCAGTGCCTACTGCTGAGCCTCTGTCTAGTCTGTAGCAGTATGTCTTTCTTATGTAAAGTTTTGCTTATATTGTAGACTAGATTTTTATTTAATCATGATATCCCTGTTATAAAAGTTCAGCAGTTAGAAATTGCCTCTCAAAATCCTTTTTAATTTCTAGTCTCCTCTTAAATGTTTTGAATGCAGACCGATTTTACATAGAAGGAAAAAAAAACTTGAAGCATTTGTAAATATGATGTATTAGCCACTAAGCAGTTGCTATTTGACCTTCAAATTCGTTTTATATTACTTTCACAATAAAATAGTCAGGAATAGACCACTTAATGATTAGAGTTTGATGAATTATGGTTGCTTCTGAATTTTAAAAAAATGAGGCTGATTTTTGTTTTAAAAGCATTTCATATGGATATTTACATTAAAAGATAGATACAATTTATGGTCACATAAACACAAAAGTGTAACAGGTTTTGGCTAAAAGTTCACATGTTCTAAAAGGATATAAAATAACTTGAGGTACTTTTAATTTAAACCAACCTCTATTTTGTTACTAAACGTAAGGAACATAAAGAGAAGATAATATTTATAACTAGAAGTGGGAGTTTGGGCTGTACCAGGTTCCTTGCAAACTATCACATGCTTACATTTTTTGAAAACTTTAAACAAATTGAAGTAAAACAGAAAAGTAAATGTTTTTTAAAACTTCCTTAAATAACGTATCACTGTGATATCTTGTTTAACACTGTGATATTGTACAGAACCAGAGTGTAAGTTTAGCATCATCTAGCTGCAGAGTACCTTGCATGACGACATGAATCATTTTCATTTGTCTAATGCAATTGAAATTCCTTTAAAAACAAAACAAAACACAACAACAGCTAACCAGCAGGTCAATGCAGGAAGGGTATTGGTGCTTAAATATTTTCTTAAGTTTGAGGTGATATATCTTCTACTCTAAGGAACAGAGAATATAAATTCGATTGTAGTGAAGGATGGCTACTATTGAACTATTGCAATCTTAGTTTTAAGGAAGCTTTGGGGTTATGTAATAAATATTTAGAGAAATTTTATTCAGATTTCTTGAATTAATCACCTTATGGGGCTTACACATTGTTAAAGCCAGATTCCTTTTAGAATCAGTTTCTCCCAGTTTGTGTATTAAGTCATTTGCTTAACTTGTGTTTTTCTATTGGATTACATAAAAGATTTAGCTGCAAATCTTGTCATCTTTATATTGTTGGCTATATTCTAGGTGCAGCTTCTTTTGCTGTATTTGCAATCTTTCCTGAATAGAGTGTTTTTTTGTTTGTTTGTTTTTTTCTTTCAGGAATTAAAAAAAAAAAAGCTGAAGAAAGGGGACAAATTAAATTTTCATGAAAGAAAATCCTAATCAGCAGTGACAGTATAAGAGAAAGATGATTGCCACTTGGTCATTGTGGAGAGGCACTTAGATTTGGTGTCAGTGCTTCTGTTAATGATGACTAATGTCTTTCTTGAAGCAAGTGCATGCTCCCACATACTGCTACAGACTAGACAGAGGGCTCAGCAGTAGGCACTGCTCAGCACAGGCATTGGGTGTCCTGCAACAAAGGCCTTTTTTTTTTTTTTTGCAGTCCGTTTGGCAGTCTCTGTTATTAGAAAAATGCAAACGTAATTCTGAGGCATTTAACAACACATTTGAAACTTTTATGTCTAATACTGAGAGATGTTATTTTTAAATCAGAATGTAAAGATATCAAGCAACGTTAATGAGATGTGCTCCCTATTTTGTCACCTACAGGAATGGGCACCTCACATACATTCCCACTGCACAGGATCACTTGTGTTAGGAAAATTTAAAAAAGAGACAGATTTGCAGCAGGTTCATTTCATACTGCCTGGCTATCTCCTGAACACTTTGCAGTGATAAAAGAAAAAGCATGTCTCAAAAGATCTTTTTAGATCTTTTCATCTTAAATATATTGGTTACAAAAAGATGACATGTGTTGTTTCTTCAGCTTTCCCCCAAAGTCTAAGACCTTTCAGAAGGGCATTTGCAATGCTTGTCATATTTTTTCATATATATCTTATTGGCTTGACATGTCTTGAGAACCATGAGAACACAGATGTCATTGCATTCAGACAACACTAATTACTCTGGGATTTTTGCAGCCTCAGTGCCCGCATGTAACTGTCGATTATGATTGTTCACGCAGCCTACAGTGGGGACAGTTTGCACATGAAAATAGTGAGACACAAAAATAGTGAGATGGGCCTTTTAGTCCCCTATTGTTCTTCAATAGAAGTTAGAAGAAAAAAATTTCTGACACATCAATTTCATTCCCTATTTTACATTTGAACCATATTTGGGAAACATTTTCCTTTCTGAAGTAAGTGTGTTATGCTTTAGAGTTCAGTGAAATCTATTATCCATCTGTTCTTTAACCTTCTTGAACAATCTTCTACGTTACTTTGTCTTTAAGCTTCATGGGAAATTTCTTTATGTAGCTTATAGTTTGAGAGAAACACTAATTGTCGTATGAGTCTTTAGACAGTGACAGTGCAACACAATAAATATGTATGATGTGTTCTTCTGGAGTGCAATTTAATGTTTAATGAGAAGCTGCAGCAAATATGGTTAGTCTCAATTTAGATAAGTGCAATCATCTTATGCTTTTAACACAGGTCAGTTCTTTTCTTTGTTTTATTCTGTCTGTAACATTCTGGATTTCAGTTGATGATTCATGGTGTTTAGGTGGTTTTCAAATATCAGAGGTCAAATGGTGGTCAGATCTGGACCCTCAATATTAAAGGTGAAGACCAAATACATGTTTTGAAATAAAGCATAATCTATGTTAATCACCAATTGAAAATAGAAAATGCCAATAATGTAACTTCATATGCTGATGAAGCAGAAATGGAAGCAGCTTGATCAAAGATGTATGATGAGATAAAACTGCAGTCTCTGCTGTACAGTTATAGTAATTATGACTAATGAACCGTCCAGTCTGGATGAAATGGCATGCCCACGGGGACTGTGTCCGATCAGTTGTGACTTATGCAAACTGAACAAACCATTGATGGCCTTCCAAATTCTGTATCACAAAAAATATATTCTTTGTTATTCTTATAACTTTTGTGAGGGTAATGTACAAGAATTGGAAGATATCTAAATATTGTTAAATATAGAATATAATTATTTTTATCTTATCATATGCTTATTTAAAACTAAACACTTATTTTTATATGACCTCTGTTTTACTTCTCCTTTCTTAAACACATTTTGGTTGGTACTCTAGTACAGATTCTGTGACTTCCTACTTGTTCTTCTATTGTGCTCCTTTTGAACATTCCTTCTTTTTACAGCTTATTGTCAGGGTATTGTTCACTAACCAGATACTGCAGATATGCTTTTATCAGAATATAGGACCTGCAAGGCATTTACTATGTGAGAGCCTTGTTCAATACTTTACCTATGTTAAGTCTCAGATCCTCACAACAACCCTCTCAGGTAGGTGCTATTTGTTAGGATCATTTCACAGATGAATAAACTGAGATGTGGGAAGGTGAGTAAGTTGCTCAGGGTTACCTGCTCTTATTAACTTTAGATATCCCTGTAGAGGTTAGTTATATTCTCATGGCCCAAACCTATTTCTAAATTATCCTCGTGTTCTTTTTCTTTCAACCAGGATTACTTTTTGATTGTTTTCTGGCATCTGTCAAAACTGCTATGATATTTTAAAACTGATGGCTGATGTGCAGTTTCACTATAGTTTTTCATATCCCTAAAGTCTAGTTATGTTCAGGCCCCTAAACTCCTTCATTTGGTATATTTTAAGTCACTCCAGTTCTCATGATGGAGTTTAAGAATGCAATTTTTTTAAAATTGATTTCAGAGAGAGGAAGGGAGAGGGAGAGAGGAATAGAAACATCACCGATGAGAGAGTACCATTGATCAGCTGTCTCCTGCACGCCCCCTACTGGGGATCAATTCAGGAACCCAAGCATATGCCCTGACCTGTAATTGAATGGTGGACTCCTGGTTCAACTACTGAGCCACACCGGGCAAGAATGCATGATTTTATTTTGAATATGTATTTAAAATGTAATAAATATGTCCATTTGATTTACTCTTGAAACTGAAATGAGAAAACAACCTACTCATTTAAAGGAAAGTAAGTTGTGCTGGTAAAATAAACTTGGTTAGTTTTTTTTTCTAATTTAAATTCTTTATTGTTTAAAGTATTATATAAGTCTCCTTTTCCCCTCATGGACCTCTCCCCGGCCACTTCCACCCCCCATCACATGCCTTCATCTGCCTACTGTCTGTGTCAGTTGGTTATGCTCATATGCATGCATACAAGTCCTTTTGTTGATCTCTTACCTCTTCACCCTCCACCTTCCTCCATAGGTTGGACAGTCTGTTTGATTCTTCTAGGTCTGTTTCTATTTTTATTCATCAGTTTATGTTGTTTATTATATTCCACAAATGAATGAGATTATGTGATATTTATCTTTCTCAGACTGGCTTATTTTGCTTAGCATAATGCTCTTCAGTTCCATCTATGCTGTTGCAAATGGTAATAATTCCTTCTTTTTCATAGCAGCATAGTATTCCATTGTGTAGATGTACCACAGTTTTCTAATTAACTCACCTGCTGATGGGCCCTTAGACTGTTTCCAGATCTTAGCTACTGTAAATTGTGCTGCTATGAACATAGGGGTCCATATATCCTTTCTGATTGGTGTTTCTGGTTTCTGAAGATATGTTCCTAGAAGTGGGATTACTGTGTCAAATGGAAGTTCCATTTTTAATTTTTTGAAGAAATGCCATACTGTTTTCACAGTGGCTCCGCCAGTCTGAGATTATCCACACTAAAGGTTTTCTCATCAAACCAAGTATAGTCCTCATCTTAATGACTTATTTCCAGCGCCTTGCACCTCACTACCTTTTAGATGGTAGATATTCACAAATATTTGTGGAAAGAAGGGGGGGACAAAGGAAGGAAGAGAGAACTTTCCAGTAATTTTGTAACTCAGTGATGCCACCAAATGCATGCTTTTAGAAGAGAACAAAACAGCCTGTTAATGTGCTATTATTCTTTAAAATCCTTAAAACTCTGCCTGACCAACTTGTTTCCCATTGACCCCCAACCTGAAGTATTCATCTTTCCAGGCTTGCTTCCATGCATTTGTCCTGAAGTGCCCCACAGAGCTCTTTCAACATTCCACTTATCATTAGTCCCTTACAGTGCAATGTATGTTTTTGTCATCTCCCCAATGTCATTTTCCATGTTTCCTCTACCTTTTAACTTACCAATGTGAAAAGTTATGAAAGGCAGGCATCATCTTACTTATTTGATCGCATGACTAGATACAAAGTACATGCTCAATAAATACTTTTAAGGTGGATCGATAATGTTGATCCTCTCCTGTTACCAACAGATTTCTCCTTATCACCAAGGTCAACATTTTAAAGTGAGATTTCTAAAGATGATGTTCCGAAAGTCTTTAAAGACTCAATTGAAATGAGATTTATTATACAAGGGTAATATTGAGCTCTTACTCTGTGCCAGGTAGTAAACTAAACACTTTGTCTTAATCCTCTCAACAAATCTATAATGAGTTATATATCCTATTAGAGGTTCGGGGCACGAAATTTGTTCACTTGTGGTGGGGGGCGGGGTTTGGGGGGATCCTCTCTCAGCCTGGCCTGCACCCTCTTGCAGTCTGGAAGCCCTCAGAAGGTATCTGACAGACAGCTTAGGCTCGCTGCCCATGGACATTCTTAGTGCTACCAGGGAGGCAGGAGAGGCTCCTTCCACCACCACTGCGCACCAGCTGTGAGCCAGGCTTCTAGCTGAGCAGAGCACACTGACCACCAGGGGGCAGCTCCTGGGTTGAGCGTCTGCCCCCTGGTGGTCAGTGCTTGTCATAGTGATCAGTCAGTCTGCCGTTTGGTTGATTTGCATATTAGCCTTTTATTATATAGGAGGATTATTATCCCTATCTATACAGAAAGCAAGGCACAGACAGATTATATAACTTGGTTTATTCTAAAGCTAGAAAGAAGCAAAGCATGACTTGTAAAGATGGGCGATGGTTTATTTTAAAGTGATCAGTAGTTTATTGGTATCCTATCAGTGCCATACTCTTTGTTTTTTAATGCCCGTTCTGCAATTGTCTATGACAGTTCCGCTTTCCTACAATTAAATGATATATATCACACACTTATCTTTGTCTTCTCAAAGTACTCCCACAGAAGAGGAGGATAAAACCTTGGTATCCTCTGAAATGTGACATGATCAGGTAATGCTGAAAGATAATAAAGAGTTTTGTCTTTGTGTTTTAAATTCATAGAGGACTACATAACAGTTTTCATTATCAGCATTTTATACAAGTTTCAGGCGATGATTGCAGTGTAAACTATGTTAGATAGTCTGGTTAGTAAATTTCCAAAGTAATATGTAGTAAATCATAGGAAGAATACTTGAAATTTAAATCTGGTTTTAAAATGATTGGTATGTTACCTTCATGGCTGTTTATCAGTGATAGAAATGGAGTTAATAAAATGCTGTGTATTTTATACTTAGGAAACATTGTGGCTTATAATGAGTCTATATAAAACTGAAACCACTGTGTTAGCAAAGAGGAAGCCATTTTCCAAATATAGTAAGCTCTCAGAAGTAAATTCACATCAATTTCAATTTCGGTTTAGATTTTAGTTTTTACATGGAAATTGATGGCATTCTGTTTCATAAGTGCTGTAATACTCTGTACTTTAAAAAAGTCATATTTATATTTTGTAAGTATCTGATTATTCAGCTTCTTGCTCACTGAATAAAGTTCAGTTCACATTTGAGCTAAACCTTTTGTCATGGTTAAGTTCTATTTGTATTACTGACAACATTTTAGTCTGAGTTAATATCAGTTATACACCTTCAACTTTTAAGATTAAAACTACCTTAAAGCCTTTCTTAAGTAGCTTAATTAGAAATCATTAATTAGAATAAAGGTCCAGTTATTTCCTAAAATGGTAATGTGTTATTTTGAAATGAGTCTTGGTTTCTTTATTGTACATTATTAAATCATGGTATTCATTTACAAGCTATACCTTTGACTATTTCAGGTATTCAGATGTTATAAACTGATTTTCACAACTCAAAAAAGCATGAGATTCTTTACCTGTTTCGTATAGAGGAATGAATGTAAATGGTGTGTGTGTGTGTGTGTGTGTGTGTGTGTGTGTGTGTATAATTAGGACGTTAGTTCTATTTACAGTATTTCAGATGATCTCATTTTAAGTGAAAAAGAACACAGAAGTATCTTCGTACTCTGATTTGACATATGTTAAAATTATGTTAAATTCCTGAATGAAGACTGAACAAAATGGACTAAAAATGAAAACAGTTAAAGTATATGAATAGTTGTGTGACTGCACTATTACTATCTCTGCTGCTTTCTATTCAAGCTTGCATATAGAGTAAATATACATAGCCTTCTACAGAAAAATTTAAGGTCCGAATTGCACATAGGTGGAGAAATACCCTTGGAAAACAACCAGTTAACACTCAGCAAAAATGAAAATAGCTGAGGTGAGCAGAATATTACATGCTGATTGGTAGATTTGCAGACAAGGGAAAAAGGCATTGACCAGCCTCGTGAGTTTAAGGGCAGTCTTTACGCAAGAGCCAAGAAACCCAGGAGATATTATCTGAGCAAAAAATGGCAGGAAACAATTAAACTGGGGACAGAGGGAGGAAAGAGAATAGTAGTGACTGAGGGATAATTATTGCTGTGGAGGATAATGAGAGCAGAGCCATTTGCCTTGGCCGAAATGTAATAGATAGGTGAACATCTCTTATCAAAGGATCACCTGGAAACTATATTATAAGCATGGGTATGAGAATCTTCTGAATGTACTCTTGGCAATTGGGGGTAGATAGGTTGTTGCTTAAAACAGTAATTGATTCTCATAATGATTCTCATCGATTTTGAAGATTAAATTATATTTATTACACTTTCTATAAGATAAAAGAAAATAGTGCATGTATTAGTTTTGTATTGCTGCTGGAACAAATTACCAAAAACTTAGTGGCTTGAACAATATTGGTTTCATGGTGCTAAAATCAAGGTGTTGACAGGACTGCATTCTTTTCTGGAGGCTCTAGGTGAGAATTTATTTTCTTGCCTTTTTCAACTTCTAGAAGCCTCCCCCATTTATTGGCTCTTGTTCCCTTCTTCCATCTTCAAAGCCAGCAGCCACGGGTCAAGGCTTCTTATATCACATTACTCGGATCTACTCGTCTGCCACCTTCCACCTCTTTCACTTTGAAGGAGCCTTGTTGTTACATTGGGGTACACTGGATAATCCAGGTTAATCTTGTTTTAAGGTAAGCTGATTAGCAACCTTAACTCCAGCTGCAACCCTAGTTCCTCTTTGCCATGTACCAGGTGTATCAGTTAATGAAGATTTTTTTCAATAGATGGAGTTACACATATATTGATATATATGTGTGATTTGATATGTATGCTATTTGGCTGTATTGACAGCAAGCTTCAAAACTTCATATGTCAAATTTGCTGAAGGTGTTAACATCATATATATTTTTACACTTAAAAATGTCAAATTTTGTGCCCCAAAAAGAGCATTTGTGGGAAGTTTTAATTCATTATTTTGAAGAAAAATGCTGCTGAAGTTATCGTATACTTTTGGAAGCTTTGGTGAACATGCTCCTTCTCAACATACTTGTAAATGCTGGTTTAAACACTTTAAAAGTGATGGTTTAGATATGAAAGACAACTTCAGGTCAACAGAAAAAGTTTGAAAACCCAAAATTGCAAGCATTATTGGGTGAAGATGCATATCAAACACAAAAACAACTTGCAGCTCCTAGGGCAATGGAGACTAAAGAGAAAAAAAAACAAATGGGCCTACATCAAAACAAAAAGCTTTTGCACAGCTAAAGAAACCATCAACAGAACAACAAGAAAGCCCATTGTATGGGAGAACATATTTGCCAATATTATTTCCAATAAGAATTTAATCTCTAACATTTACAGGGAAGTCATACAACTTACAAAAGGAAGATAAACAACCCAATCAAAAAATGGGCAATGGACCTAAATACTTTTTGAAAGAAGACAGAAGGAAGGCCAAGAGGCATATGAAAACATGCTCAAAGTCACTAATCATCCCAGAGATGCAAATCAAAATGACAATGCGGTATCATCTCACACCTGTCAGAATGGCTATCATAAATCAATAAACAAGTGCTGGCAAGTATATGGAGAAAAAGGAACCCTTGTGCACTGCTGGTGGGAATGCAGACTGGTGCAGCTACTGCGGAGAACAGTATGGAGTTTCCTCAAAAAACTAAAAATGAAACTCCCATTTGACCCAGTGATCCCATTTCTAGGAAGATATCCCAAGAAACCAGAAACACCAATCAAAAAGGATATATGCACCCCCATGTTCATAGCAGCACAATTCACCATAGCTAAGATTTGGAAACAACCCATCAGCAAATGAGTGGATTAGAAAACTGTGGTACATCTACACAATGGAATACTACACTGTGGTAAAAAAGAAGGAGTTCTTACCATTTGCAACAGCATGGATGGACCTGGAGAGCATTATGCTAAGTGAAATAAGCCAGTCAGAGAAAGATAAATATCACTCATTTATGGAATATAATGAACAACAGAAACTGATTAACAAAAACAGATCCAGAGACAGAGAAACATTGATCAGATCATCAAACCTCAGAGGGAAGGTAAGTGATGGTGGGGATAAAGGGGAGAGATCAACCAAAGGACTTGTATGCATGCATATAAGCCTAACCAGTGGACACAGACAACAGGGGAGTGAGGGCATGAGTGGGGATTAATAGGGGAATAAGTACACATATGTAACATCTTAATAAAGAAATTTAAAAAATCAACTCACAGAAAGATTAGACGTTATTCAGCAAACAGTTTTCTGTCATTTACAAACAAAGGGAAAAATTTAAAGGAAGGAGGTGCCACATCAACTGAACGAAAGACAAATGGAAAAACTGAAAAGTCACCAGGAAAATTTTTCTTCAGTGGTACAAAAGAAAGTCTTTTTTGCATGGAATTGTGACTGGCGATGAAAAGTGGATTTATTTTGAGAATCCCAAATGCACAAAATCATGGGTTCATCCGGGTCAACCATCAACATTGACTCCAAGGCCAAATCTCTTTGGAAAGAAGACAATGCTCTGCATTTGGTGGGATCAGAAAGATGTGGTGTATTATGAGCTTCTAAATCCAGGTGAAACCTTAATACTGATCCCTAACAACAACAAATAATCAATTTGAACCAGGCTTTGGTGGTGAAATGACCATAATGTGCCAGAAGACACGGCAAAGTAATTTTGCTTTATGATAGCACACCATCACACACTTCAAAACCAGTTAAAAGACATGTTAAAAGATCTTGTATTAACCCACCTGCTGTATTCACCAGACCTTGCTCCTTCAGATTACTACTTGTTCTGATCGATGGCACACACACTTTTAAAACATATGAAGAAGTAGAAAATTGGGTCTCTCAATGGTTTGCCTCAAAACAAGAAAAGTTCTATTGGAATGGTATCCACAAATTACCTGAAAAATGGGGGAAATGTATAGCTAGCGATGGACATTACTGTGCATAAAACACTTTTGATGTTTCTCTTGAAATTATTGTATATTCTTTAATGACAAAATCTTCATTATTAATTGGTACACCTGGTAGGTAACATAGTCATCCAGGGTGTTCCCATCTTTGGGAGGCAGCGTTATTCTGCCCACCATAGATTACCATCATGGTTTAGAAGTATTTTCACCTAAAGTTTTATTAACCTCTTATTTAGAAAAAGTTCTCATCTATAATAGCTCTTCCTCGCTGACTTTAGAAAACCATAATTTTACCATATGAAGAGAAATTAAAACATACAAAATTTGTAACATAATTTTTAGGAAGAATTTTATTGAAATTTAGAGGATCACTTTTTATAAATTGTTATTGTAGTTTCAAATCGCACTTATGAATATACACCTACATTTTGTCCTACTAAGTGTCAGGTTGGATTTCTTAATATTTGAACTGGGGAATCCTTTGAAAGAATAGGCCAAATTTGTGTTTGTATATACTATATATATTAGTAATTAAAAAATACATTTCTTTATTGATTTCAGAAAGGAAGGAAGAGGTAGAGAGATAGAAACATCAATGATAACAATGATCATCGATTGGCTGCCTCCTGCATGCCTCCTATTGGGGATCAAGCCCACAACCGAGGCATGTGTCCTTGGCCAGAATTGAACCTGGGACCCTTCAGTCCGCAGGCCAATGCTCTATCCACTGAGACAAACTGTCTAGGGCTATAGATTAGTAATTTTATTACTATCAGCCATCTTCCATAGTTGCTTTACCCTTTTTTAATGATAGCTTTCATTCAATTCTTGACCACAGAGGATATCACTGGAGAAAGGAACCATTTCTGGAAAATATTCCAGAACCTGAGCTTCACTGATGTTGGCTCAGGTTTACCACATACATGTCATATTTATCACGTTTTTTTTTTAAACTTACTTGAATGAACTAGTATCTACCATTTAACATTTTTGCCCCCTTTGTTTGATCATTTGCTCATTCCCCCTGTATATACATATATATTTCCTTATAATATGTACACATTTTTTTCTGAACCATTTGTATATATCATGATTCTTTATCCTGAAATACTTCAGTGTGTATTTCCTAAAACTAAGAATATTTCCTCATATAATCACAATAGTTATCAAATTTATGAAGTTTAGCATTGATACAGTAATATTATCTACCATCTCCATGTTACATTCATTATTTGACCACAGTGTTCTTTAGAACATTTTCCCCCTCCAGTACAGGATCTAGTCTAGGATTAGGCATTGCTTTTAATATCTTAGTCTTTTTTAATAGCTAACATTTCATCAGCTTTTCTTTTTTTTTTTGACATTGTCACTTTTAAACAATACAGTTCTCCCCTTCTCTTTATAAAAGAAGGAAGGAAAGAGAGAGAATTTCCTTCTAAAATAAATGAGAGCTCACCATGAAACCTGGATTGATAAGAGTTTGGATTTATAATATTCACCATATTTTCAAATTCCCGCCCCCACCCCATTGTTTAAATAATAACCTGAGATAATTTAAGTTTCTTTAGGTCTTGTTTTCTATAATATTTATTGCTCTAAGTATATGTTTAAACAGAATTTAGACTGATTTTTCTTTAATTCTTAATAAAACATAGTCTACCCCCTTTCCTCCATATTTTTGTTGTTGAGATTTCTGTATTTAGTGGCTATAAAACAGTGTCTGGCACATAGTTGGCATTCAAAAAATTTATTTGAATGAATTAATTTGAACATATTTTCCTTAAACATTGACTATAATATAAAGAGAAGCCCATTTTGCCTGCTTTTCTAATGGATTTAGTTTTTGAAGTGCTCAAGAACATTAAGAAAGTTAATAATACCTTACCCAAAGGCTTATGTTCTGAAAACCTTAGGTAGTAGAATTTTTCAAGTTTTTAATATATTTGAGGAAATTAAGATTAGAAGGACAGAGGTCAGCAGTGAACCTTTTGATAATATATTTCTAAAGTATATTGATGAAGTTTGTTAACTAAAGGAAACATCACCATCATTTAATACTACTTTAGTTATTATTGATCCTGTGTTATTAATTTCTGTTTAGCATTCTTTATTTGCTGAAAACACTTTAGGATTTCTCTTCTGTGGTTCCAATTACATGCATATGCAGTAACTTTTTTTCTGCAAATATTAGTAACTTTTGTTCTTCTGATCTTCCTGAATTTGGCTTTCTCACTCCAGCTCAGTATTATAAATGCCAAGTAATTTGGGTCTTAGATTTTTTAAAAAATATCTTTTTATTGACTTCAAAGAGGAAGGGAGAGGGAGAGAAACATCAGTAGTGAGAGAGAATCAGTGATTGGCTGCCTCCTGCACACCTCTCACTGGGGATGAGCCCGCAACCTGCATGTGCCCTTGACCAGAATCAAACTTGAGACCCTTCAGGCCACAGAGGCCAATGCTCTACCCATTGAGCCAAACCAACTAGAACTGATTTAAAAAATATTTTTATCACTTTGAGAGAGAGAGAGAGAGAGAGAGAGAGAGAGAGAGAGAGAGAGAGAGAGAGATTAGCGATGAGAGAGATGAGAGAGAATCATTGATTGGCTACCTCTATGCCCCCACCGGGACCCAGCTGGCAACCCTGGCATGTGTCCTTAACCAGAATTGAACCTGGGACCCTTCAGTCTTCAGGCTGACCCTCCATCCACTGAGCAAAACTGGCTAAGATTTGATTTTTGAAGGGATTTGAGGGCCTCTCTTTAACTAAACTACCTACCCCTACTTTCTGTTTTCCTTCGGGCCCCTCCCTTTGTCTTGTCAACTCCCCCCCCCCCCGCCCCCCCCAATTGTAGAATCTTGGTTCTACCCATGAACATCTCCTTACCAAAACACATCCTCCTCTCATTCATATCCTCTTTTCACATCGCTTTTTCCTTAGGCACCAGCTGGGTCTCCATCAAAAGTCCTGCTTTCCATTATATATTTTCTGTTACACATTCTACAATATGCTGAAAGTACAATCACCAAGAAGTCAGATAATGGTGAACTTTGATAACTTTTTGTAAAAATCATATAAATGTGAAATTAATTGTCAAATGAATATGTCGCTTCTTTAAAGTTAAAGAACCTCTCTGGGAAGTTTTGGCAAGTGTGTGTGTGTGTGTGTGTGTGTGTGTGTGTGTGTGTGTGTGTGTGTGTATATATATATATAGTTGTATGGGACATAGTTATTAGTGTGGAGATTGGTATGATACTCTTGACTCTCTGACTTCATCTCTTTGGATCTTGGCGCAAACAGCTTCGTGCTCTGTCTTTTAAGGGGTAAACCTAATGTAAAAATATATTCAATATAAACTTTTCTATGGAGCTTAAAACTCATTTTTGTTAATAAATTAAAATGCCACCCTGATATATAACTTTGAAAATTCTTGTGTTGGAATCAGCTTTGCCCACAAAGTTTTGTTAATATGTTTTATGTTTCTCCGATTGAATATTTTACCATATACATGCTTTATATACTTATTAATATACTTTTTGTATTAAATGTTTTGTACACAGCAGAATCTCATTGTAAGAAGCCAAGATGATGATAAAGTCTTTAAGATAAATAACTATTTTCCATGTAAGGTTAAGTGGCTCTCACTAGCCGTGAATAAAGGCTTGAAGTTATTATTTGATGCCATAGAAATAGTAACTTATTGTGAATGAAGACCCAAATGGGACATAATTTCTAATTCATCATAGTTTTTGGCCACCCACTTAAAACTAAACCATGACACATAGAAACTTAGGTGAGGTTGTAAAGAAGCACATGAACATGATAAACTACATTATAATTTACTAGGATTTTACATACTAGCAACTGAGATTTACATACTAATTTATCTATTAGTAAAATGGCATAGAGGAAAAGAATAGTTGGACTTCTTAATTTTCATAGGCTTCCGAAAGAGAGAATATGTCTTACTTTTATATTTTCAATGTGCTTTAACAAGTAAGTAATTTTATTGGAGACACTTGTAGATTTTAATTTTTCTGAGTCCATTTCTGGTTCTTTCCACAGCTACCTTTTAAAAAGAAAGTCAGCAATCTTTTCAGCATGAAGATGTTTTGGGGTTTCATAAATGAAAGAGTGCAGCCACCCCTAAAATGAAAAAAAATATATTTATATAAAATAATTTTATTTATTCAATTAAAGACAGTTTTTGATATTCAGAATATGGTACTTAAAGTTTTGCCTTATATAAAATTTTAAAATCATTCAACATATTTATTAAGACCCCACTATTGGACCCATTGTACTTGAACTCCACTATTAGACCCATTGTTCTTGCCATTGTACTAGGAACTAAGCTCTGTTTGCTGAAAACTAATTGTCTATCATACTAAATTACCCCAAACCAGTTTGTTTATTCTTTGTTTATGTGCCATGTTTATTCTTTGGGAGAGCCAACAAAGGCTGTGATGCCAGGATTTCATGTCCCTTCCTCTCTTTCCTCTGATTGCACCTTCTAGTATTTACCTTTGACCCCTCCTCCTCACTGCTTTCAAGAACCAGAATCTCGCCCTGGAATGTGTGCTGACTTCCTTTTTTCCAGAAAAGGCTTTCTTCAGCTCCAGTAGCAGAGATCTGGGATAGATGAGTGGATGTTCATTTCTTAAAAAGTGGTTATGAAAGCCAGTCAATTAAATTTCACAAATTTTTAACACTATGGTACCAGTTTTCAACCAAAATAATACTTTTAAAATATGTAATAGTGACAGAATTATCCTAAAGAAGATAAAATGTTGAAAAAAGAAATAGATGGCTTTGAAAATTATTAGTACTCAGTGTGAACTGAAAATTCCACATATGAAACACTAAAATTTTAGTTGTGCTTGAAATAAGACCAGATAACTATATGATCTTAGTTTTGAAAAACTGAATAGTTCTTAAAATATTGCTAATATGATTATTAACTATTCTTAGAATTATATACTCATTGGAAGAATATAGGCATATATATTTAATATATTCAAGAAAAGCATTCTTTATTTGTAATTGCTAAATAGGTAATTTTGATAATTTAGGCAAGTTTGTTTTTTGGCAGAAAGGAAAATTGGCTTTCTTTCCTGTGGGAAGCTTTGCAGTAGAGTAATGAAAAAGCTTTCACAAAGCTTGTTTGTTTCTGGAGCCACACAACCTTGAAAATTTTAATTGAACTTAAAAAAAATATATTGACTTTTTACAGAGAGGAAGGGAGATGGATAGAAAGTTAGAAACATCGATCAGAGAGAAACATGGATCAGCTGACTCCTGCACAACCCCTACTGGGGATGTGCCTGCAACCAAGGTACATGCCCTTGATTGGAATCAAACCTGGGACCTTTTAGTCCACAGGCCGATGCTTTATCCACTAAGCCAAACCGATTTTGGCAAATTGAACTTTTTAAGACTTAGTTTCCTCATATATATAAAACAGATAATGGCATCTACCTTGTAGGTGATTGGACAGTGAAATGAGGTCATTCAGGTAATAGTGCCAGCATAATGCCAGACACTTTTAGAAAGGGTTAAATAAGCATGCAGTGATTATTAACTTACTAGGGGCCCAATGCATGAAATTCATACACTGGGGGTGGGTGATCCCTCAGCCCAACCTGCCCCCTCACACATACTGTGAGCCCTCAGGGGATGCACTACTGACCACTCACCCCAGCCTGCCCAAGGCCTAAAGCCTCTAGCTGAGGCTTTAGCCTTGGGCACCCAGCCATCACCCTGTGCTCCGCTTATCCCCGGCTGCTGGCACGGCTCTACCCCACCCCCACCCCCCCAGCCCTAGCCTTAGCCCAGGCTGCCTGCGTCTGCCCAGCCCGGGGGTCCGAGTACTCAATGATGGCCGCCTCGGCTCCACCCCTGGGGGCTGCTTCAGCTTCGCTCCCCACCCCAGCCCTGGCCTTAGCCCTGGCTGGCTCTGCCCCAGCTCCTGATTGGCTGGTGGGCGTGACTTGATCAGAGGTACGGTCAATTTGCATATTACTCTTTTATTAGATAGGATGACAAGAGTTCCAAAAATGGGGCATACTTTATGAGGGTTTTCTTGAAATTAACTGAATTTCTCAAAGAAACTTTTCAAAAGTACTATCACTTAAATTGCTAATATTGATTTATTTTTATTGTCTTTTGATAAAGACTGGTAGCTTATACATAGCTTCAAGTTTAATTAGAATGTTGATCTCTCTTAACATCTTCTTCCACTGTTTTTATTAAGGAGCATGTGGATTTTAAAGAGATTAATGTGAAGTTGGTAAGCAAATTATAGGTTTTATTTTACTTTAGATAGAAGACTTGAAATGCCTTTGGATCTATAGGAGAATGAGTATGGGCTATAGTCCCATCTCACTGTCGAAGATAGTCCAGATGGTTGAACATGCAACCCTGGAAGTACATAAGACAGTAGTATACAGACTAATGGAGGGTATTTGGAAGTGGGGTGTGTATGAAGGAAGCCAAGAGGATAGCTGGCTAAGGGAAAAAGAGTGACTAGTCATTTTGTATTGACTCCCTGTAAAAAAAAAATGTGTTTTTGCTTGGGAACACGCTTGTTTTATAGCAGTGCTTCCATAATATGTATAGGATTTAATTAAATAAAATATGCTTTAAAATTTTCTTCTTATGCATTTAATAGGGAACATATATGTGTAGAGTGGAGAGAATATAAAAGTATATAAATTTAAGGCATTTTACCTGCTCCCTGGCAGAGCAGATGTCTACTGAAGGAAAGGAAGTATAGCTGTTTATAAAGCCAAAAATCATTAGTGTATAAATGCATTATTATTCTTAGGATACAATTTTAATTTCAGTTTTGCTATGCCATAAATTTGGAAAGTTACCTGTTTAAGGAAGCAATTCATTTGTGTTCTGGATTTGATGAATTTAAGAGAGCCACATTTTAATCCTTGATTCCCTGAGGATTTTCTTTCACAATACTTTTCTCCTTTAAGTCCCTAAAACTACAGTCCTTTTGAGTGAATAGGAGCTATTTTATACACCACCCTGCTCCCAATCCAATTAAAGGTTCCATAATAGATGGATTAGGGGAAGTTTACTTCTTAGCAGAAATAAAGCTTTAGAAAAGTGGTGCCCAGATAGCAAGAGGGAATGTGAGGGAAAGCGGAGAAAATTACGGAGATAATGGTCAGTAATCTTAACTTGTCTGATGTTTGCGCTGTTCACAATATAGTGGACTTTTAAAATAAGGGGAACAATACTTGAGATTCTTTAACCATTTTGTTGCTGGAGTTTGGCTGTCTCTTCAATTTTCTTCACTTTTGCTTTTGTTATCTGCATCTTGGGCAAATATGTCTAATCCTTTACTTCAAGTGTCTGTGTGTTTTGTCGCATTTTCCCTTTTTTTTTTCTTCTTTCTCTGTGTGAGTGATAGTGTTGGAAGGGAGGTAAGGGGATGGAAAAGTTAATCTGGATAACAATCTGCTTGCATAATTATAAAAAATAACCTTATAGTTATGAGTATACTTCAGATTTAATTTTAAGTGTGTGTATTATGTTTTTGGTTGTTTCAGATATTACAACAATAATTTAAGTTTTAAAATATTTTACAAGTGTTTTTTAAAAATTTTGTTTCCAGTAATCTAATAGACATAGATATTTGACTATGATGGTTTATTTAGGTGAAATTAAACAAAATAGAAATAACAGAATTAATATTTTTGGCTTAAAAGTAGATATTAACTGTCATTGCAGATCAGTTGAGTTTTTATTTCAAATCTTTCAACATAAACTCGGAAGGTTTTTGCTTTAGAAAATCTGGTCATTTAAATCTATGATTAATATATATTAAAGCCAAAATAAAAAGTTGACCAGGGAAATTATTTTGTTCTGTTATATCACCTTTGGAGCAGTTAAATTCAGTTTTTCCACTCTATAAAATAAGATTTTAAAAACCATTTTACTATGTTATTTTCCAGAGTGGCTCTAGAACCTCTTTTCCAAGGATAGTGGACCGTGGTAAGGCTAAATGTTTAATGAGTCTCCATGTTAAAGGCTGCACTTATCTTCCAATTAACCCCAAGACCACTCTGGCATTTTTGTAAATCCACAGAAGTATTTTGAGTGAGGCCTAAAGGGTCAGCTGCAGGCTGCCTGTGAAAAATGTAAAAAGACTAACCTGCTAACAAACCCTGTGCGATGGAACAAAGAAAGTTTAATCCGTATTATGGTAAATGCAGGCTTAGTGTCCCAAAAGGGCTTTGCAGAGTGGAGCAAAACAAAGAAGGGGCAGCACTAATAAAAATCCAGTGCTTTTATTTTTATACACAAAATTGTTGCAAAAGAAAAACTGATAATAGCATTAAGAAAAGGTTTGAATGGTGGTTTTAAATATGATACTAAACATTGTATTTGTTCACCAATTGAATGCAGTTTGTTGTACACAAAGAAGCTAAAAGTAACATGTGCTGCGTGGCCATGTTAATATTACTAAAGAAACGTTTGGTTGAATAGTATGATTTTAGAGTCTTAGTTCAAAGTCCTAATATAGTAATAGCATTCCTTTTGCAAAATATACAAATACTTCTTGTATATGAAAAATGGGGATAAAAAAGTTGTTTATTCAAGCTTTAACTATAATAATTAGTTACATGTCTTCTAAGTTTTGGGGAAAACATGATGCTTATGATTGGGAATCAAAGTATTTCCTCAGAAAAATTATCACTGAATTTTGCAAAGCTTAAAATTTATAACACTCAAAAATTAAGGATCACGATATTTTTCCTCTAGTAGAGAATACAACAATGAATCCCATAATGAGTTAAAAGAATTTTATTTCATCGTTATTTAGTTACATTTTAATATGACTACCGTAGTGAAGCCTTAAGATGAGTTCTAATCTAACTTTTTCTTTTTTTAAGTCTTTAGCTGCAAATTTGAAATAAAATATTTCAGGAGTTGAGATTATGGCAGGATCTGAGAATATTAGAACTTCATGATTGGTTTATAACATTCTCTTGCCTATAAACTTTTGTAATTATTTTAAACAGTATATTTTAGTTCATATATAAGCCAGGTATTTTCTACAATGTTTCCCATTCTTTTTACTTATATTACCTTAATTGTGATGTTAATAATAACAGTACTAACAATTTTTATATTACGAAGTGCTTTATGATTTTTGAGGGCTTCAACAAATTTAATTTAATGAATACCTCCCAACTCTGAGGTCTGTGTGATAGCCATTGATGTTCCCTACTTTACCAATGAGGCATTGAGGCTTTGTGACATTAAACAACTTTCACAGGATCACATAAATAATTTGAATTAAAATCTATAATACTGACTCCAAATTCACTATTTTCCCCAACCAGTGCAATAGGTTGAATACTACCTCCTTTTCCCTCTCCTCACCCTTGTTCTTCTGATTATCAGAAAACTTTACTCATAGAAAGGGACTCTAATGGCAGAAAGAGAGAGTATAATATTTAAAATGGGTATTTTAATACATTTGAGCTCTACTTTAGCTTGATATATAAGACAATTTAGAAACTGGGTAATTATTGAGGGTCAGGACCATATGTGTAGGTATTGGGAATCTAACAGTGAACAAGGCAGACATGGTTCCTCTTAAAAGTGCTCACAGAGCTCACATTCCAACAGAGAGTGACCACCAAGAAATTCTAATACAGTACAGGGGTTGTTGTGGGAGAGGGAAAATGTCTGGTGTGGAAACCTATGTCCAGCTGTCTAATATACTTGGAGAAGACAGGAGGAAGAAGGAGTTCATGGAAGGCTTCTTTGAAAATTGACATTTAAACTAATTTAAAGAATGAACATGAATTTACTAGATACATGTGGGAAATGTATTCCAGACTCAGCGATAGATGCTAAGCTGAGAGGGAGTTTACTGGAGCTGGAGGAATAGAAATAACTGTAGTGTAGTTGGAGCTTAGAGTATAGGGAGGAGGTTGTAAAAGATGGACAGGTAGACAGATACTGGTTAAAAGAATTGAACTATTCTAAGCACAGTGAGTGAGCACTGAAGAGTTTTATTTTATTTTATTTTTAAAATATACTTTGTTGATTTTTTTATAGAGAGGAAGGGAGAAGGATAGAGAGTTAGAAACACCAATGAGAGAGAAATATCGATCATCTGCCTCCTGTACATCCGCTGCTGGGGATGTGCCTGCAAACAAGGTACATGCCCTTTCCCGGAATCGAACCTGGAACCCTTCAGTCTGCAGGCTGATGTTCTTTCTATCCACTGGGCCAGACCGGTTTCGGACCACTGAAGGGTTTTAAGCCAGTAGCAAACCCAATCAGATTTATTTAAAAAATTAATTGGTGATGATGCTTGCTTTATTTATTTATTTACTTTTTTTTTTAAAGATGGAATGTATTCGATTGACATTGGTTAATATAATTATATAGGTTCAGGGGTAACTTTCTGTAACACATCGTCTGTATATTGTATTGTGTGCTCACCACCCCAAGCCAGTCTCTTTCTGCCATCATTTATCTTCCTTTTACCCTCTCCTACCTCTCCCCACCCCCATTTCCCTCTGTAATCACCGTACTGTTGTCTGTGAGGTGTTTCCCCCCCCCCCCTTAATTCTTTGATGTTTGTATTTTAAGAGGACTCTGCTTTTCAGAGTACCTTTCATATTACTTTTAGTTGCCCTTTTAGTATAAAATGATGGGTATTTATTGAGGTATCTGATAATGACATGCTACACCTCAGACGATTAGGACAGGTTTGAGCATTTTGAAGTGAGGGTTGTCTGCTAATGAAGAAAACCCTTCCTAGGGAAATAATCATAGATATAATGATCATGCATATCTATTTTTCTAGGATCCATCCAATTTGAAATATTTATTCTTATAGATGATTTGTCAAATGATATTTCTCCAATTTGTATTTTAGAAAATCTGTTTACTAGTACCTTCCATAAAAGTTTCTGTAATTATCCTGAATTTCTAAAAAGATAAATGAAGGTTATTTTTGCATCTTACACTTCAAGAAAATATTTGTTAAAACAGATAAAGGGATAAGGGGATCATATTCTAAACTGCCTTTTTGAATGAAATAAAAGGAGAGAGTATGGCAAATTTCATTCACTTAGCTGGCAGTGGACTGTATCTCCTTTCTAGGTGTGAAATGGTATCCTAGACATTAAACAAATTCAGGATGTATTCCCTTGTGCAAGCTGCCTGCTGGCAACAAGATATAGGAGTTCAATGTGTGTACAGAGATAAGAATGACATGTAATTTGTGTTAGAATTTGACTGTTAATTGTATATAAAGCTGTGGCCTTTTCAAGTCCAAACATTTGGCAGGGTTGTTAATTGGGGAAAAGAGAGGAAGTTTGAATGAAATTACATGTAGAATGATCGACATTTACATAATTAGCAAAGCCCTTTGAAGTAATAAATATTTCTCCAGGTTTTTTTGGGGGGAGGGGCAAGTTAATATTTCCATTTTTGGTTTTGGTAATATGGATGGCAATTTATTTGAAGTTTTTTGTTTTTGTGGCATGTCTCAATATAAAATTATTTTGTTCTAACTTTTTTTGTTTTGGTCTAATTTTTAATACCACCAACATAATCTAGAATATTCTTAATGTTTTCTATAAAATTTAAAATTTTTTTATATGATTGTGGCTATTTCATTACCAAATTTATAATTACGTGGAACAAAATTCTGAAAAGGTTGAGTAACTTTTAAGTTATTAAGATTGATTCTGGACTTGTCCTTTAGGCCACTCTTTTTTAAAAATGTACATTTTATTGCTTTCTTACAGAGAGGAAGGGAGAGGGATAGAGAGTTAGAAACATGGATGAGAGAGAAACATGGATCAGCTGCCTCCTCCACACCGCCTACTGATTGCCCCCAATCAGCCAAACCAGTTAGGGCTAATAGGGCCACTCCTATCTGGGTATTATAGGTGGCAGGAACTTTTCTAGAATCTCCAATCTCTTATTTATCATTTCATTACTTTATAATAACTTTATTTTTACTCTGCTTTCTTCTCTATGGTTGTAGAAAACAAACTCAGTATTCATTTATTTGTAGGGTGCTTGGCATATGTCTGGTACATAGTTAATCATTTAATGAATGTATCCCAAATGAAAGGAAAGGTAAAAACTACAAAGAAAATACTATAATACATGAAGAAGAATTTTAGATGTGTTATCTCATTTAATTTGTCTAAAATTGAACTTGGGTTTTGAACTTGGGCAGTTTGATTCTAGAATTGATACTCTTATCTTTTGATTGTAGTCCCTGTGGGCAATTGGGGATGAGTGGGAGAAGAGGAAATGTCTAGAGGTATCTTTGTGAGGGAAGCAGTAAAACTATTTGCTGGAGATTAGTTTCAAAAGTAAAAATTTGGTTCAAAAGTACTACAAAGTGTGAAATACCATTCTAAAGTTTAATGGGTGATTCAGTCATAATATATTGCTTTATTGATTGATTTTTAGGAATGCAGTAGAAACCATAAAAATTGACACCTTTTGCCAAATAAGTTATTTTATATCTGATATATTTTCCTTTTTATATGATTTTTCAATGAGTATATTTGGTATTATCTTCTGACCTCTTTTTTAAGAAATTGTTGGAATAAAATTAGGCTCAGGGGCATATTTTAAGAAGATAATTAAACTGCCAGGCCCCTGAATTTTGGAAGGCAGCAATTTTCACAGCTTAATAAATAGACACGAACACACACAATTTAACTAATTTTTCTTGAAGATAGGACTAGCAATTAGATATATAGTTTTGTCTAATAAGCTGTAATTAGAAGTTTGTAGGTTGGGATCTGGGAGTTTTTATAGGCAGAAGGGTCTCAGCTTAGACTTCCCTTTTGCTCTGTGTCTTCTCCTTTCTCTTATTCTTCCTGGAACTTAAACATAATAGTTGGAACAAACCAAGAAAGTCAGAGACCTCACGCTTTATGTTCTTGATTCACTGATCTGGTAAATGGCTGCCTTTGGATTACCTTTGTTATTTGACAAGAAATAAAAGTTTCTAATTTGCTTCAAACATTTTTTAGTTAGGTTTTACTTATAGCCAAATATGCCATAGTTGATACAGCCATAATTTAAAAAATATCATTATGATTTTCATTTACTGTTTTTTATTCAAAATTGTTAAATTAATACTGAAAATCAGAAAAGTTATTTTTGATTGTACATATGTAAGGTTAAAACTTTTAGGGCAACACAGTAGCTTCAAATTTTGGTTTAATGCTGTCTAGTTTTGAAGCAGGATACTCTGTAAAGTTGATTTTGCTGATAAAATAGAGCTTTCTTACTAGGTTTTGTGTTTATAGCCTCTAATAGATAACTACGCTAATTTATACAGTTAAGGTAGCCAGTTGGATAATGGCTACATTTAAATAGTCTTTTTATTTATTTATTTGAGGGAGAGAGAAACATCAACTTGCTGTTTCACTCATTTATGCATCCATTGGTTGCTTCTTATACGTGCTAGATCGGGGAAGGAACCCCATAACCTTGGTGGATTGAGATGACACTCCACCAATTGAGCTTACCCGTCCAGGGCTACATTTCAACACTTATAAAGGAAAAACACTTTCAGGAAAGCATAAATTTCTGTTTTAATAGGAATATGTTATAAACATTCTTATAATTGCTTATTGTTGAGCTGCTTTGTAACTATACAGTTAACCCAGGCTAGTTTATAATACTTGACTGGATGATTTAGAATCTTCAGTTTAATTGCTTTAAAAATGTTGTTCAACATACTACTTATAACATTATTATACAAGTTTGAGAACACAAAAATAATTCTCAGCTTATATTATTAAAATATCCATTAAACAGAATATTTGATATTCATTTATAAGTGGCAGGAGATATAATAGAAAATACTTAGGAATAAGTTAGTAATGATTAAATTTAAACTATTTAATATGCTACAAGTGACATCAAACCATAATTTAAAAACAAAGAATGAAATACTAAACAGTAGAATGATTATTTAAAATAATAAATCAATGTTTTTAAGTACATAAATGTTTTTATACCTTCATTGATATTGTTTGATAGACAGATAATCTAAAAGGTATTCCTAGAGTTCCATTTCTGATAAAATATACACATGTCCAGTAGTGATGAAACAATTTTGAATAGTCTTCTTAGAGATATCTTCCTCACTTCCACTTGTGACTCTATGGTATAGATGAATATCAGTTTCTGTTCTGTAGACTACTTCCCATGTTGAGTGGGGTTCAGGCCAAGTTAATGTATACTATTCCGCCATGTTACTTTGAACTAGAGTTGCATTGTGCAATCAGTAACATTTCCATCTTTAGTAGACATATCACTTAACATGCATGTAAGAATTAAAACTAAGCTAATACTGTGAATTTTCTTTCAATTTTGAAAAATTAAAGGCATTTATTTCAGTTCAAAACTCCTGTACTATATTTATTTCAGAATGTTTCCCAATATTAGATATCAGGAATTAGAACTGTGTTTTGAACTGAATAATAAAAGTAGTCTAAACTGAAAAAAACAAGTTACTTTAGAAATGGAGTTACTGATATAAAAAAATAATTATTTATGGCTAACATTTTACAGATGAAGAAATAGAGATATTAGTAACACACTCAAGGTCAGATGTAATACACGATAGAGCCAAAATTTAAATGTAGGCAGTTTGTTCCAGAGTCCATGCATTTTAAAATTAAATCACTTAGTTATTTTTTTTAATAGTGATGCATTTCAGGCTTTTTATTGAGTTACATGGTGTAGAAAAAGTGTACAGAGTTGTACAACTTACTGACTTTTTATAGACTGGACAGACCCATGAAACCAGCAACCAGAACAGGAAGTGAACATTATCAGCCCCAGAGCCCTCACTACCACAGTGAAAATGCCAAACAATTTCAAAGTAACTTGGATAACCAGCTATCTATCCCTAAATACTTTTTTGTTTCTCTAGGATAATGTAATTTTCTACATAGAACAAAATATTATTATTACCTAACAAAATTCTTACTTAATATTATTTGTAATGTACATTAAATATATTGTCTTGTCTCCAAAGAATATTCTTTATTATTTGGTGGCCCCAAAAAGGATCTGATCTAGGACTGGGCTTTTTTATTTTGTTATTTTGTCCCATAAGTCTTTTTTATTCTAAAAGAATCATTTATTCATGACACCCACTTGACGAGACTACACTATTTGTCTTATAGAATCTGCATTTATCTCTTTGCTTTCTTATATTAACTAGAGGCCAGATGCACAAAATGCATGCACTGAGGTGCGGCGGGGACGGGGGGTTCCTTTATCCTGGCCTGAGCCCTCTCACAGTCTGGGACCCCTTGGGGGATGTCTGCCTGCCGGCTTAGGCCTGGTCCCTGATGATCATACCTGAACCAGCAGTCGGACATCCCTCTCACAGTCTGGGACCCCTTGGGGGATGTCTGCCTTCCGGCTTAGGCCTGGTCCCCGATGATCATACCTAAACCAGCAGTCGGACATCCCTCTCGCAGTCTGGGACCCCTCACTCCTTACTGCCCTCCTGCTTACTCCTTACTGCTTGGTTTGCTGCTCCTTAGTGGTGGACTCCTTCCTGCTGGGCTCACTGCTCTTTAGCACTGCTGTGGAGGTGGGAGAGGCTTTCACCACTGCTGTTGCACTTGCCAGCCATAATCCCAGCTTCTGCCTGAGTGGTGCACTCCTGCTGTGGGAGTGCACTGATCACAAGGGACAGCTCCTGCTTTGAGCGTCTGCTCCTGGTGGTCTGTGCGCATCATAGTGGCCAGTCACTCCAGTCATTCGGCTGTAATGGTGCTTAGGCTTTTATTATATAGATTATTTATTTTGTACTTCTATTCTCTGTAATTCCTATAAATTGGAAGTTAAATGTCAATGCTTAATTAGATTAAAACACATTTTTAGGTAAGCTGTGACATAGGTGATGGTACCTCATCTTGGAATTCAAGGAGACATACTATCTCCTGACCCACTATTATCATGTAAAGCTGCTCTTAACCTCACCAGCTTTGGGAGTATAACACTAGCATTCTGTCTTAAGAGTGAAAGTATTTTATGCTGTAAAATGTCTTTCTCACTGTCTTTCAGATTATTTAGAAAACAATAACATAGGAAAATATAGAATGTTAAAAGGTAATTTCTATCTTCAATTTAGAATATTCTTACCTTTGTTTTTAAAAGTAAATAGTTCTCTTGTTATCCAGCTAACAAGAAAGCTTTAAATAATGTTTTTTTCTCTTAGCTAGTAAGTTGGTAATATTGTTTGCAAAGAGAGTAATTAAAATTTGTCACTTGTTTGCATGCTTACATTGCATGTATATTTCAATGTAGAAAGAGAAACAACAGAGGAGGAAATTTAGAGAAATGACTAAGCAATAAAGATATTGATAAACTAAGAGAAAGGTCAGGAATATAAAAAAAACACCTGAAACCATTATGTTTAAATACAGAAACACAGTAATAGGTAAAGTGTATAAATAAAAATGTTTTTAAATTACCACATTTTGCTATTGGCTATTAATTATATGAAATGTTGATTTTAAGAAGAAATGGGCTTTCATTAGTTTGTCACACTTTTATCACACTAATTCTGTCAGCACTGGATCCAAAACTTTGCATGTTTGCTGGAGTCCTCATGTAGTAGCTGATTTTTCTATCCTTACCTGAGGATATTTTTTCATTGATTTTTATGAGAGAGTGGGAAAGGGAAAGACAGAGATAAATATCAGTGAGAAAAACACATTTATTGGATGCCTCTTGAAAGAGCCTGCAGTGGAAATAAGTGCCCTAAACCTGAATTGAACCGGAACCCTTGGATCCTCAGTCTGATGCTCAGACCACTGAGCCAAGCCATCTAGGGCTGTAGTAGCTGATTTTCCTGACTCATTAAATAGATGAAGTCATTTGCTTATAGGCTATGGTATCTGATATTATTCAGTGATGTTTACAGATAGAAATTAAAACTTTTGGATACATGGGCTTATTGATTGATTCTTTTCCAATTTTTACATGCTAAATAGTATTAAAAGGTTAATATCTCCTTTTTAAAAGGAAAATATTTTTTTCAGTATATAATATAAACTTAATATATTCTCATGGTTTTTTCAAGGAAAGAAGTATTTAATAATTTTAGCCTATTATAATATTTTGTATAGTTTACAGAAAATAAGGGTTGTTTGTGGAAAACATAGTGTAATTATGACATGTAATTCATGCCTAACATGACAGGCATTTTAAAAACCCTCCATTAACACAAGAAGAATAAAATCATGCAAAAGGAGAGCAGGCTTATTCATAGGGACTGGATGATGTTCTAAAAAGTCTTAAATATGTGTAAACAAAACTGATACCTGTTCTTGATTCTGTAGTACCAAAAGATTGAGTATATAATGCTATAAAATTTAATGATTTCATAATTATTAATTAATTTTTATATTTTAGAGTCAATTAATGAATAAAAGGAACACATTTCTTAAAAGAACAGTATAAGAAAATAGGTTTACATGTATATTACAAGTTTTCTTTTCCATAATAAACATGAGTATTATTCTCAACAAGTGGTACAGTTTAGGGGCTCAAATATTGATATTAAGTCATTTGCTAAATTTCTTCCTAGAGTCAGAACATTTTTTTTCAGAATGATAGGAAGGTAATATTAAGCGAGTCTTGATTATCTGGTTAAGTTTTCTAATATTTTCTTTAAATCTAGTTTTTAGTTATTTGATGAGCATGCCCATTTACAAATAGATGGGAGATACCTACTTAAATTAGTAGAAAATCTTTTCTCCACAATATGATAGCTATTTTCCCCCTAATATATTGGACAGTTAGAACTCGGTATAAGTGCTTGTGGTAATGTATATAAAATGTTGTATGATTTTAGTAGTCATTGTTTCTTTTCTCTTTTGAAAACCAGTCTAATTATATATTAAATGTATTCCATTCAAAAGGCTAGTTTTAAAGTCTCAAATCAGTATGCCTTTTCTATTTTATGTATATACCCATTCCTTCTGTTTTATATGACAGTTATAGACTTCTTCACTAATAGGGCTTACATTAGAAGATAAGGCTGCATGTAAACAAATTAACTTTTAAAAATAGAGAGCAATTTCATCTGTAATAATGTACCAATTCATAAATCATTAGTAGTATTTTTTTCTTGAAGATAAATGACACATCATATAACACATACTATTCGGTAGTCTAGATGTCTTTGTGTTCTGGGAGATAAGACTCTTGTATTATTATACCCTAATAAAATGAGTTAATGTTTTAGTATTATCGATAAAAGAGCACTTGGATATATTTAATAACTGAACTGAGAAACACTTAATTTTAGTTGTCTGTAGCAATATAACACAAATTCTGCTGTAAAACAAATTACACTTTTGGAATATATTTTAATGTGTATTCAACAAAGGAGAAAATGAGGTGATTGAAGTTCAATTTGTAGCATGTTATTAACCATTTCCGCTTGACTAGATGAGTAAAAGGATAATGGATGAGGGTTTTATTATTACCTTTCTGCTAAAATGAAGTGGTATAAAAGATAAGGTGATGAGATTAATGAACATAAGGAAAAAGAGTAATCAATCAAGTTCTAAGAAGGAGGTGATAATGACAATACCTATAAGATGGGTTCGAGCACGCCATACGAAAAGTAGAGTTTAACATGCAGTTTTCACTACACTGTTGAAAACTAAAGATTGTGGCTAGAAGTCAGAACTAAAACTAGTAAGATATATTCAATCAGACATGCATGAATTTACATTGAGGTTTCTGTGGTACACATGGTGGAGATCTATCACAGCAGCTGAATTTCTCACATCTGAGAGGCTAGAAAGTGTATCTTTTGGGTCCCTGTGTGATGTCTTTAAAAACTAGAATCAAAACATAAGACCTTCTGTTGGACTGCAGTTACAGCTAAGCATAGAGTGTCACTGTCCTAGTCACCTTAGTTTTGTATTTACTATTGATACTTTTTAAAAAGGACTTCAGAAAGACAAAGAGTTTTGTGGAGATAGTTGATTTCATAACAGTATCAATTCAGATTGTGCCCATCCATCCATTCAACAAAATTTGTTTAGTGCCTACTATGTGCAGGAGCTCTATTTTAATTTTTGAGTCTGTACCAGTCAAGAAATATGGACAACATATTTCTCTCATTGAGCTTATAGTTTGGCATGATAGACATAGAAATAAAGATGTCTGTTGATTGCTAATAGTCACCAAAGAGAAAAATAATGACTTAGTAGTAATGTGCTGTTTCAGAAGAACCCTGAATGAAGTGAGGGAATAAGCATGTGGCTGTCTAAGGGAACAATGTCCCAGGTAGAGGGAATGGTGAGGGCAAAGGCCTTTTAGCAAAGACGTAGTTGGAAAGGCAAGGAGGCATGGTGTTTCTGGGTAGGTAGTAAAGTGGGATTGAGTTGCAAAAAAATCTAGAAAAATTAAGAGTTATGAAATAAAGGCCAAAAAATTGTGTTTGCTTATAAGGATAAATTAGTCATTCAGCAAATATGTATTGAGTGCCTGAATCTATTCCCAGTTTTATGAGTATCCTACTGAGAACCAAGTCCTTGCTCCTATGTAACTTCCCTTCCAAAGGCATGAGGAAGAAAAATAAGTAAATAAATGAACAAGATAATATCAGGTAATACAGTTTATAAGTTTCCAGTTCCTAGTATACAGGATAGAGCTTAGAACAGGGATGGTGCTGAGAATAAACAGCATTTCCTAGCAAATTTTGTTGTCTTTCATTTTCTGCTCCAGCATCCTAGATGGTTTGCCTTTCAGGCATGGCTCATCTTTCACTAGGATATTTGCTGCATTGGAATCTCTGCCTTAATGTGGATCTTATTTCATTCATTGTCCTGGGCACTAGGTAGACTCTTTACATTTTGAGATCTGTGACCTTCAGTTTTGAATTTTTTCCCCCTTCTCTCTCAATCTCCCTCCCTCCCTCCTCCCTCCCTCCCTCCCTCCCTCCCTCCCTCCCTCCCTCCCTCCCTCCCTCCCCTCCCTCTTCTGTATCTCTTAGTCTTTTCATGGAAGTTGTTATTTTTTAACTTAAAAATTTAATTGTAAAGAGTTCTTTTTTGGGGTGGAGGGATAGCATCCAGCCTATGTTAATATGGTTGTAAGATTTGGGTTTTGTTGTTTTTTAAGTTTCATTCTGATCTCTGTATTTTCTTTCTCTCTTTGAGTTCTTTTTTCTTTTCTTTTTCTGTTTATTTTGATCTTTGTTGTGTTGGAGCCTTTTCTCAAATGGCTTGGCTGTCACACACAGCCCTTTCCGACCTAATTGGAAGCTCTGTATTTATAGGTAGGTATGTGTCTTCGGCCTTTTCTCTTTTGTTGGCAGCCTGTGAGCCCTCCTGTCTATTCACAGACCCAGTCATGTATCAGCATCTGAATGCTTTTTCAGGCTGACCATCCAGTTTCTCCAAATAAGATTCTTTCATTTTTTTGTAACCTATCTGAATGTCTGTCTGCTGTGCTGCACACCTGAAACTAATACAAAGTAGTGTTGTGTGCAGACTTTAATAGGGAAACCCCACAGAGGATTCTTCTTTTACCTTCTGAAGGCTCTGTAGGGAGGTGTAGGGATGGAGTAGAGGAAGCATAATGAGAACAAACAGGGAGGAGTGGGAAGACTGTGGACTTCTCCTTTGTGCTCTGTTTAGGCCATGCACCTTTCCCCTATTTTCCACTGTTCCTGGGGGTCCCTAAGTTATCGGCAAATCAATCTCAGATTTCCCTTGCGAGAGGAGACAGGAGAGAAAAAGAGTGAATTAGCTCTTCAGCTTGAGAGAGACTTGGAATCCGGCTAGTCTATAGACTTTTAAGTGCTGAGAACCTCCGGAGATCTGCAGAATGAATCAGGTGACTTCTTATCAGTCCTATTGGTGACTATTTAGGTTGTGACTGGTTCCTTTTGCCAAAATAATGACCCACAGCTATGTATCTGTATGTCTTCTCTAATGCCACTGAGACCTCTTTGCCACTGTCTTCCTTTCGAATACTCCTTTGCTTATTTGGGTTAATTCCTTTTTTTCTTTCTACTAATTTCAGTGAGGTTTAAGTTAATAGACATGAAATTTAGCTACAAGTAACTGAAAACCCAAATCAAAGTATTTTACAAAAATAGGAACATTCCCATTTCTCACCTAACAGCTATTGATATGGTTCACCTGTTCAGTCATGCTCTCACATGACTGAGACATCTCACTCCTAAATCAAGCTCTGGGGAATTGCAAGCAACCCAAACACAGCAGGAGAGAAAAATGCATCCCTGTGGGTCTGAACGGAGATAAGAGACCCTCTTCTGTTTGTCTGTTGTTTTGTTTCTATTTCTGAATATGTAAGATTAGTGAAACTCTGGACTCTGTTGCATTTACCAAGGTAATTTTACTCTATGAATAGCTTTCTAGGTAGCCAGCCTCTCTCTCTCAAAATGGTTTGCTTCTTTCCTCTAATAGCAAGATAAGTGGCAAGAGAAAAGAAGTCAGAAATTTGAGAAGATAAAAAGCTTATTCGAATATGAAAAGAAGTGTATGCTTGTAATGGCTTTTGTTGTCTGCCACCTTAGAATACTATGGTTTATATACTTTTATTCAGATTGAAATACCAGAGATTTTGAGGATGTCCTGGTGTAAAAGAGAAGTCAGCTATAGATATATATTGAACAGTTGGTGGTTTGCAAAACATAGGAAATATCTTTATCATTATATTTCTGAATCTTGGTTGTTCAATCCTATGCCATAATGTTTTGATGACATGGTAACTATCTAAAAGGAAGAATCTACAGGGAAACAGAAACATCAGCTAAAGTGAACCTGTGTTTCCTAGGATTGTTGTGGAGCTATGTGGTTAGTTTGAATGATGACCTAATCTATGTCAGAGGCAGGTAGGCCATTTATCTAGGACACAGCCCATTTTCACACACACAGTCACTGAGGCTGAATTATTTGCTATCTCAATGGGTATTATAGATTGAACTTGAAACTCTGATAAATGGTCATCAAAGTAATGAATCTTTTGGACTATGAAAAAAGAACATAACTGAAAATATATGAAACCAAAATGTGTTCTCTTAGAAGCAAAAAAATAAAAAGTTAAGAGTATGTCATCTGCTGCCCAAGGAACAGCATAAAATAATATTTTGTGCATTTTTCCAGTATGTAGAACATGAAAAATGCCTTCCAATGCTCACTTTAGCTGATATGTCACATGAAAACATTAATAGAAAAATTGGATATACATCCGTTTTCAATAATACAGATTTTAAATCTATTTAAAAAGAAGTTGGCCCTTAATAGAATTCAACCTGTATAATTGGACAACATTAAAGAGCTCTTGGAGTTTCTGAACAAGTCTCAATATATATACACAGACTACTCTCTACTTAGACACTTTGAATTAGTAACTTCTATACAAATGGTTATTTTGTGTGGTTCTTGGGTTGAGAGGGGAAGACATTAAGAGGTCTTTTGGCCTTGGATGATTAGAATCCAGAGTTTTTATATGGTTCAGTTATTTGGGGGGCAGAATAGCACTTTGTGGTGAACCTAGGGATCTAACCAATATTTATAACATTGTTTCAATGGGTCTAATTGCTAGTGTGTAGACTGAGTTTTGTAATATATCAGGTTTGTAGGTTGAAGGGATTATCTGCCCTTAGCCTAAATACAAAACTTAATTAAAAAAATATTTTTTTTGCTTATAATGCTACTTACTGTATTTCTTCATGTGTGAAGTGTATAACTACAACTATAGAAACCCTTAGTAAAGTATAAGAAGCAAAGTCTATATTGCTGATAAATGTACAAAATACCTGAATTGTGCTTTAGAATTGGTTTATTTTTTCATTGAGTAGAGCACAGTGAAATCAGTGTTTTTGCGTGTTGATCTTGGTTATTCCTTAGAAAATTTTGAATTCACAATTAGCCTGAGCATACTACACCATGCCAGTCCTCCTTTCATGTTTATTGATGTAAAATTGTGTTGAAATAAACAGTGGGAGATGCCTGTGGGTTAATTGCTGTGAGGAAAAGTATGCATTGTAATCGTTTGCCTTGGTGTAAAGTGGTGTTGGGAAGGAAGGTAGTATGGATTGCTAGTGATCCAACTGTAAGGTAAAATCAATCTCTGCTACTACTACCCTGTTCCAGTTATCCCATTTTATGACTAAGTATATGAAGTGCATATTGCCAACTGCTCTGCTCTGTCCTTGGGTAATAAATACTACTCTATACTTGTCTTAACAAAGCTTGAAGCAACCCTGAAAAGGAATAATTTGATCCACAAGTAAATTAGCTGTCTGCTAGAAAAAAACTTGGCTTCTCTCTGATGGAAGAAAAAAATCTAAGAAAAATAAATGTGATTCCTTATGGATATGATTATTATTATTCAATATGCAAAAAGTTACTTGAAATGCCAAGAAGCAGGTGAATGTGATTCTAGGAGAAGAATTACTCAATAGCAATAGTCACAGAAGTGAAAGAGATTATGGAATTTAAAACATTACTTTTAATACATATTGTATTTTATATTTATAATCTTTCCATTCCAGAGGATGTGCGTTAACTTCACTTTACCCACTTCCCTCCAGGGAGAAGTTGTCCCTAGAGCAGGGACAACTTCCAAAGAATATAGTAAGGGAAGCAAATAATAGTAATTTGATTTATTATTATTTTTTAATCCTCACCTGAGGATATTTTTCCATTGATTTTTAGAGAGAGGGAAAGACAGAGAGAAATATCGATGTGAGAGAAACACATGGATTGGTTGTCTCCTGCACAAACTCCTACTAAGGCCTTGGCCAGGGAGGAGCCTGTAGCCAAGGTATGTGCCCTTGCCTGGAATTGTACCCTGGACCCTTTGGTCCACAGGCCGACACTCTATCCAGTGAACCAAACTGGCTAGAACAGTGGTTGGCAAACCACAGCTCGCGAGCCACATGTGGCTCTTTGGCCCCTTGAGTGTGGCTCTTCCATAAAATACCATGTGTGGGTGCGCACGTACAGTGCGATTGAAGGAGCACCCTAATTAAGTTAATAACAATGTACCTACCTATATACTTTAAGTTTAAAAAATTTGGCTCTCAGAAGAAATTTCAATCATTGTACTGCTGATATTTGGCTCTGTCGACTAATGAGTTTGCTGACCACTGGACTAGTAAATTCGCAGATGTTACTTTCTCCATGTGATGAATGTTATTACTACCAGTGATATTTGGTGGATATTATATAACTACTTCATACACAATGAGTACAGAGGCACTTCACTCTGTTGTTTTCCTAATGTACAACCCCATCCTAATCCTGAGAAAAATAGACAAACCCAGATTAGGAACAGTCTGTAGACTTTCCCAGCCGGTATTCTTCAAGATTATTGAAGTTATGAAAAGCTAGGCAAGATTGAGAAGCTGCCACACAGCAGAGAACACTGAGGAGATTTGAGAAGTAAATTCCCTCTGGCATTTCGTATTGGACCCTAGAATAGAAAGAGGACATTTAATGGAGAGATTTGTAAAATCCAAATAAAATCTAGAGTTTAGTTAATGGTAAAAATAAATAAAAAGAAATTAAAAGATTAATATGGAAAATACTATTAAAATATACTAAAAATTTAATGCAAAACACGAACACCATAAGGAAACCTATAGGCAACCTCAACACAAAAATGGAAACTCTAGTCCTGGCTGCCATTTCTCAGTGGTTAGAGTGTCAGCCTGTGTTCCGAATGTTCGCAGGTTCAATTCCTGGTCAAGGTTATCTACCTGAGTTGCAGGTTCAATTCCCATCTGCTAACCAGATCCTCTTCTCTCATACTTAAGTGATATATTAACAATCTAGTGTGTATCCTTTCATATTTTTCTCCATTTTCATAGGAACTTGAGTGTTGTTTGGGCTTTTTTCATTGATTTAGAAAAATGAATCCTGCAGTACACATTTCTTGGTCTGTTGCTTTTCTGACTCTACTCTATATTGATGGTGGATATCACCCAAGTCAGCTGACGTAGCTTTTTAAATTCTTTTCAGTGAAAGAAGAAGACATGTCACACTTTTTCAACCATTTTCCTGATAACATGCATTGGATTTTACAGTCTTATTTTCCATTTTTATTTTGTCAGTATGAAAAATGTGGCTATTTTAATTTTTGATAAATATTATAAGATTACTTTCCAAAGGGGTTTTAGATTTCATGTGTGCATTAGAAGTATATACATTTCTTGGGAAATACTTTTATACATCATTGCTAAATTTTATTAGTTTATAGCTTATTTAGAAGCTCTGTATTTTTATTTAGTGATGGCATTGCTCGTCAAGTTTCCTTTTTTAGACTCTTGCTTTAGTTTTTGGTATTAAAGTGAGGTTGAATATAAATGAATTATGGAGCTTCAAATTTTTTTTTGCCTTTGACCTACTGTAATTTTTAAAAATTGTTACTTAAGATTAGGTAAAGGTTAGCTGTGAACTTGTTCTAAGCGATGTGTCTGGTCTTCGGGATGTCAAGATGGTGAAGAAAGTCAAGACTATGATGAAGAATGCTCAGAAGAAGATGAATCGCTTGGGGAAGAAAGGGGAGGCAGATAGGCATGTTTTTGATATGAAGGCCAAGCACTTGCTCTCTGGGAAGAGGAAAGCTGGTAAAAAGGACAGGAGATAGTGTCTTTCTCAGCTGAAGCAGTTTGGAAGGACTCTTGTTTGTTTCTCGTTTGATATGGTACGGTGTCACAAAATTGGAGTATGATCTGTAAACTGGAAATAACAATGAAATAACTAAAGCATCATTTTCCCTCAAAATTATGGTTAACCCTTAACAGTACAGGTGTGAGAAATTTTTATCACTGCCTAACATTGTAAATACTTTGAGTAGACTGGTTTCTTTTTTTAAAAAAATATTTTTTTATTGATTTCAGAGAGGAAGGGAGAGGGAGAGAGAAATAAAACATCGGTGATAAGAGAATAATTGATCAGCTGCCTCTCCTCCACACCCTCTACTGGGGGTTGAGCCCGCAATCCGGGCATGTGCCCTTGACCTGAATTGAATCTGGGACCCTTCAGTTCGCAGGCTGGTGCTCTATCCAGTGAGCCAAACCGCCTAGGGCTGGTTTCTGCTTTTAATGGACTTTTGATTGCATCAGATTTGCAGAACTCAGAAGATTTATTGGTGTGATGCTTGTTTTTGATGGAGAAAAGTCTTAATCTCTTCAGCAAGATGGAACTTTGGTTTGGTTCCCTGCATATAAATAGTCCTTCTTTGCTAAGAAAACCTCTCCTTTTGTGGCCATGGGCAGAGGCTGCCACTCATGTTTTGCAGATACCGGTTGTGGGTTTGTCATATGCCAGCACTATATTATTTTCTTGTCTGTTTGTACAATGTACCATTGTAATCTGTTTTCATTATTTTATCCAAGATAAACTTTTTAGTTTTGGGGGGAAAAAAAAAGAGAGAGAAATTATCTTGCTATAATGATAGTAGTCAGCAACTCTCACCTAAAAATAGTCAACCGTGTAAATTGACCATAACGCCGCTACAACCCACAGCCTATCAGAATTGAGTATGCAAATTAACCCACCAAAGATGGGAGTGGCCTGGTAGGGCAGGACACCTGCTATGACAGAGAGGAGGAGAAGGGCAGAGGGAGCTACAGGAGTGGTGCTCCAGCTGGGAGTGAGGACTTTGCAGCTCCCAGGTGGACCAGGAGTGGAGACTTGGCAGCTCCCAGCAGCCAGGAGTGAAGCCAGGGGAAGGAAGGCCTATCTTGCATGAATATTGTGCAACGGGCCTCTAGTATATTATAAATTAAGATTCTCAAATCACATGTCTTATTAAATCAGTTTAAAACACACAATGAGAAGAAAGGGAAGTGAGATGAACTAACTTATTATACTTAGGATAGAATGCAAGCAGACTGGAAGAATCTGAGTACTTAAATCCTGTTTATACAACTTTGACATGTCCTTTCTCTTTCTCTGCCTCATCAGCCTATTGATAGAATTATGAATACCCGTGTTTTTGTTTGAACTAGGGAATGCACACATGGAAAATGCCGCAGGCCATGAAAACTACTTGCTCTGTTGAAGAGTTGCAACAGCAAGAGTCCCTGAATAGTTAGTTACTGTAAGCTAACAGTTTGTTTTGCCAAAAGTTCATGGATGTTGACAGAAGATATGATATTCCGGGGTCGGAGACAAAGATCTTTCTTATAGCACAATTATGAGGTGACTTAGGTGCTATGGGCAGAATTATGTCCCTCCCCCTATACATATGTTGAAACTCTAACCCTCATTGTAACTATATATGAAGATAGGGTCTTTAGAAGATAATTAAGGTTTTATGAGGTCATGAGCTTGCTACCCTGATCCAATCAGACTGTTCTCTTAAAAAGGGGAAGAAAGATCTCCCCCTCTCTTCATTAGAGGATACTGTGAGAAGGCAGAGATCTATGAGCCAGGAAGAGGATTCTCTTCAGGAACCAGATCTGCTAGCACCTTGGCCTTGGACTTCTCAGTTTCCAGGACTGAGAGAAATAGTATATTTGTGTAGTTCAAGCCATCCAGTCTGTGTTGTTTTGTATGCAGTCTGAACAGATTGAGATAAGAGACCCAGGTAGATACTGTGTACCCCCAGTGAGTTTATATCCCAGTTGAGCAGTGTCAATCTTCAAGAACCCTAAATGTGTACACTGGGCAGTAAAGTCTGGCCTTTGCTCCAAAGGTGTCATTATCTTTATTATATTGGGCAATAAACAAACCTGCCCTTGGCTCTAAGGGAGACATTATCTATCTCTTCCAAGGCTGTTCACTATACAAACTTGCATTTTGTTTTTTACTTCTGTACTCTGCTATGCTTGAAGAACAAAAGCACATTTTTGAAGATAAACTCTTTATTTAGTTTAAATAGCTTACTCACCAGAGAAAATTCCAATCATATTATATCTGTTACAAAGAGATAGTAGTTTAGCTACAGACTGATGATATTTTTCTAAATTGAAGCTTTGGTTGATATATCTAGGGAGTATTTTTGATAAAAACCTGAGGCTGAGTTTGATTTCATAAGGTAAGAATTGGCATTGAGAAGAAAGATAGTGCTCATTGATTGTTTTAACAGTATATATTATAGAACAATCTAATTTAGTTAAAATTAGACAGTTTTTATTAGTGGACTTAAATCCAGCTCTTTGTTAAGGAATAGAAAGCTTAACTTCAGAGTCAGTCTGTGAAATAATAGGCAAAAATCTTTATAACTTGATTTCAGTGACAATAGCATGTTACTGATACACGTTTTTGAGAAGTGATTAGGAATCTTTCCAATCAAAGTAGAAAAATTATTGCCCAGCAGGTGTAGCTCAGTGTTTGAGTGTTGACTTATGAACCAGGAGGTTACAGTTCAGTTCCCAGTCAGGGCACATGCCTGGGTTGCAGGCTCAATCCCCAGTAGGGGCATGCAGGAGGCAGCCAATCAGTGATTCTCATCATTGATGTTTCTGTCCCTTCCTCTTCCTTCCTCCCTGAAATCAATAAAAGTATATTTAAAAAAATAAATTAACATTTATATTACTGTTTTCCCCATATCATACCTGTAAGGAAAATTTAAATATAGATATAAATACTAAGTGAGGCATAAGTGTTAAGTCAGTTGGGGGGGGGATTAGCTAACTTGAGGAAATGTTTAAGTCTTTCTGTTCTTTTAAGAATATAGATCAATACCTAAATTTATGCATGTTTATGCTTAACTTACCTTATTAATAAAATGAAAGAGTATTAGTGTGATTATCTTATCAAGGCATTTTTTTTAATTAGACAAAACTCTTTACTGGATAAAGGTAATAAAAACTTGCTAAAACACCAGACTATATCTTTTAGTAACATTTTTATTACTTCAAAACTTTTTTTTCTGCAGATAAAATGTAATTCTTTTATCTCTTATGCTAAAGTCATACTTTGTTTATGATAAAGTTGACTCTGTTACTTTGTTTCATTATGTTTATATCTTAAAAGGTACCTCTAAACTCATATATGTCTATTTTAATTTAGGCAGTTATCTAAATTTAATCTACTCTTTTTCTGAAAATTTAATACCTAGCTTTTTACTTCATGTACTGCTATGAAAAATAAAGTAAGATGCAGTCATGGTCCTTAATATTGTTCTTGAATAGACTTGTGTGGTTTGTTTTTTATTCTTGTCTTCTTTAAAAAAAAGTAATTAAACTGCAGATGTAGTTTTTTACAAAGAAACTAAATTAAAAATTAGTAGGATGATTGATAAATACCTTTTTTCCCCTACTTGTTCATGACCATACTTGGCTTTTGATTCATTATGATACATATTAAATGTTCAATAAGTGATTGCTTTTTATGCAACATCATTTATAGTGCAAATTATTGTAAGCTGAAGAATATTGAAAATAAAACAGAACCAACTAAAGATTTTGAATTATTTTCAGGCCACAGGCTTAAAAGGTGCATCCTCCAGCACAAATATTAAATTATGAAATGGGAATTTCAGTTTGCCATAAATCTATCTACCATAGCAGCTTAAAATAAAATAGTCTTGCCCATCTAAAGCAACATCAATTTGCCAGTCAGTGCTTCATGTATCAAAGAGCGTTCTGTGAAAATATCAATATCATTGGTTAATATAAATGAAATTAATTTTTAAAGCTGGGCTAAAGGTTGACATCTGAAAAATTGCATTACTTTGCAGAAGAGAAATTTCTGTCTTCTAGTGAAATTTCAGGTCATGAGGGCAAGTAATTTTCACAATCTTCAATGGGAGCCAGTGAAATATGAACTTCATTGTCACCTAGCCCCAAAGCGATAAGATAAAATGAGCTGATACATCATTTGCTGTGGTTTTATCATCTCCTTCAGTAATTGGAAGAGAAAACATAAGAGTGTATGTGTTTGTGTGCTCCCCACTTGTCCCTCCCAGCTGCCCCATCATCCACACCCAGGCTAAAACCATTTTAGCCCAATCGATACAGAGGTCACATAGCGTTTTATTTATATATTTTTTATTTTTCATACTGACTAAACTGCCAAGTAGAACATTAGAGTAATGAATATGTTTAATTGAACTTGTCACCCATGAAAATACTAAGGAGAATACTGAACTGCATCATAGTACTAATAAGCAGAAGGAGGAAATTTACTGTAGAGATGAAAGAAATTACTTATAATTTAAAAGTAATATTTTTAAAATATTTTTGTTAGCATCATTCTGTGTTTTTTCAGAGTATGCTGATATATATTTAATAACAAAATTACCATGTTATAGTTTACATCACAGAAAACTGTATGTCATACCTCACAGTAAACTATATGTCATTTTTTACATTTAAAGAAGACCTTTCAGTTTTATTCTTATATCTGAAAACTTAAAACTAAAAGGCAAATGGTTGGTGATGAAGTAAACCATAAATCAAGAATAATTCAATGTTTCTAGAAAAAATTAAATGCTTTGCTTTGACACCAAGTTTCAGAGGAAATTGTATGCAACAAAAATCTAAAAGCTATGTTAATTATAGAGTAGTGTAACTTTCAAGTACTTGCATAAAATTACTTTAAACCAGTTTGTTAAAATTATTATAAATAAAACATTTGCACATATCTTTAGTGGTGAGTTGATATTGAATGTTTTCAACATGGATTTTTATTTCAAATACTGTTTTATTAATGTATAATTTTGTGACTAATTTATAGTTATATTCTATAAAATGGAATATGATGGAATATGAATTTTTTCTAGGCTTTCCTATCAGCAGTGTTATTACTTAAATTTATGCCATAATTAGTTTGTATTTTGTATACTAAATTTAAAACAGTTTTCTTGATGTTAGATATATCCTTACTCTGAAAATGGTTTTGTTGTGAAAATTAGGTACTTAAATTTTGTTGGTGTATATTATCTGATTTTATTTCTGTTATCAGATTGTTCAAAAGTCAATATGGAATTATCAGAAAAAGTAAAGCCTCTCCAAATATTGGCTAATATTTGGGACTAGGATATGTAAATAGCTTAAACGTTAAGAATAATATTATAAAAATATAAGACTTTCAAAATATCTTTCAGGTAAAATATGTTATCACTTTTTAATATAATTCCCTTACAAAAAGAACTTTAATACATTTAAAATATATTGGTGGTAGTTTCTTTTCTTTAACAAAACCTTTTTCTTTCCTTTTGTGAAACAAATATTGCTTTATTTTCAGAGACTAATTTAACTCTACTTTTAAAAATGCCTGATATTCATGCATTTGGGCAATAAAGGCATGTTTCTATTTTCTTTCATAAGGTTGAGAAAATAGATGAAGGTTTTTATTTGGATATATTCATAAGCTTTGTAAATTGAATGATTCATGGAAAAGTAAGAAAAAAAAGAAAGAAAGAAAACATAAAAGGAAAGAAAAAGAAATGCTTTACTTTCACGCCAGTAAATGCAACAGAGTGAAGAAGTTTTTGTATGTATTCATAGTATCCTATTTGAACGGTAGAAGGAGGAAATGTGTGTATTAGTAGGGGAAATAACATTTTTCAGATGTAAATTTTAAAGAAGATGTAGTCATTTTTTTCAATGTAAAGAAAACTTTGTGTGTTTGTATTTAAAATTAAATACTGTTCTTTCCTCTCTAATTCCTTCACCTCAATATTTAACTAATAAACCATCTTGTTGAAACAAATTATTAAAAAGTGAAAATTGAATTTTCTACTAATAATACCACTCTTAATATTTAAACAAAGTGCTAAACATTCAAAGAGAGTGCTGTGAGCTTAAGCTTTCAAGCTATTCTGGACTTGGGGTCATAACTGCAGAGCAATGGTAATGATACGGTTTCCATAGCAACTGATTCATTGGAGGGCTAGACCTCTGTCTAGGCTGCTGTCAGTGGATGTGGAGTTTCAGTGAACAGAAAGTCCCAAAGAAGGGTCTGCTTCTACCTAATCCAGTTTTAATTGAACCCTAGAGACTTTGAAGTGAAGCCTCGGACCAGGAATATACTATTCTGATAAGAAATAAACCTCTTCCTTAGCTAGGCCTCAGCTGCTTTTCAGTACTGACACCTTTTCCTAATGAATACTTTAAAGTAATGTTATTGTATCAATTTCAGCTAGTAATTCTGTTAGTTAAGAGAGTCTTTGTTTCTATTTAAAACCCTAGCTGTCTTTACCATAAGCATAGATTTTAATATTTTTGAAGTCAGGATAGTTTTTGAATGTGTGTAAATTTTCAGTTTTTGATGCCTTTAGTAATTTTAAATAATTTTCTTTCTCTTCTTCTATTTCTCTTTCTCAAAGATTTAAAAGATTAAGAGACCTGCTTATATTTAACTTTGGAAGCACACGGTCGTATATTCAATATGACACAGTTTGTGAGATTTGAAAAACAGTACAAAAATGCTGAATATTATTTACAAATATACATGTATAAAAACTTACATGGGAATAATGCGCCTTAAACCAAGGGTAGTGATTGGCTCTGACAATATAGGAAAATGGGGTCCGGAAGGGTTATACATGGGAATTTCAACAATATCTGAAATGCTTTATTAGTTTCTTAAATGTATGTAGTAATGCGGCAAAATGTTAGGATTTTATAAGGTTGAGTGGTGGATACATGGGGCTCGTATCATTTTCTGTAATTTTGAATAGGTTTGATGTGGTAATAACAATTTTTTAGGAGCATGCCACTTGCTGTATTTTAAGTAGATTTTGAAAAAACTATACTGCTTAATGGAATGGGATATGAATGGCATTTTTTGATTAATTGGAAAATGATTTCAGTACATTGAAAACTGGTATAATGTTTTGGTATACTTATTTTAGTTAAAAATTGGAGTATCCTAGAGTATAATTAAAACTAGTGGTATGACCATGCTCTTGCAATGATTGACATCACCACCATGAGCAACAGATCTTGTTATATGGCTCTATAGGCATCAAAGATGGACTTTTCAGACCAGTGTGTGATATTCTTAACATATCACACAGCTGAAAGACTCTCCTGTTTTCTTTTGATTTTCCTCTTTCACCTGTAACCCAAGTACAGGAAAAACAAATGTAGTTTATTATAATTTCTGATGAGTTGAGTGCAGTTTAACAGACATTTAAAACCCTTTTTTTAGGAATGTGACAATGTGCTATTTATATAAGTAAATTCTGGTCTTTGGGATTTGAAAATCTGGATATATTACAGACTCTGCCACTGACTTCCCAAGTGATTTTGTTTTAAGTATTGATCTACTCTGGGTTTTAGTTTCATTACTAGTAATTGTTGGATAGATGAGAGTATGTGTTACAGAACATATATTGGATTCTCTCCAGTCTAAGGTGAGAAACTCAAATGCCAGTGGAAACTAGGGAGATAATAGTAAATGAGTGAAAGGGCGGAAACTGCAAAAATAGAGAGTGCGTGCCAGTTTCCACCACGTGGCATATAATTCTAGATATGACAGATACTTCACTTTTTTCCTGAAAAACAAAGAAAATCTGAATTTTATATCCATTTTCTCATGGACTTTCAACTACTTGAAATTTTGTTAAATATCATTTGGCTCAAACAAAAGGAATATAGGCCATTTATGGAGGTTAGGCTATCATTCATTCATTGATTTAATTATTCACAAACATCTACCTGGTGTCAGATAATGTTACTGGAAATGGAAATAGAGTGTATTCAAAGTCTCTTCTCTGGTAGAACTTAGATTTTAGGAAAAATTCTTGCTATTCATTACTTTTCTTCTCTTTGCTTATTCCATCTTTGTCTCTACAATGCAATGTCATAATCATATTTTGTTTTACTTGAACTTTTTTATAGTTTTTACTTTTGAGAGATATACTTAAATGTTTAATTTGCTTTTATGAATTTTCACCAAGTTTGGATAGCAAACGCATCTCATTTTCTTTATTAATATTATGTGAAGTACTGTGGTAGAGAAATTCCACATTTGGTTTTTCTTCAACACCTTCATAGTTAAGCTTTTGAAAAGAACTTAAAAAAAGAAAAGAAAACGTGAATAACAAAGCGACAAAGTGGCTTAGGACTAAAGACAGGATTACTTTTAGTTGGCAAAGGATTCTAAGCTACTGCATCTGTCACATGGAATGACAAGAATTGTAACAAGTTACTCTGACAACCATCTACTCCATAGAGAGATTATGCTGAGTTCATTTTCAGGTTTGTGTTTAGCCTGGCTGACAAAATGATACTTAACCTCTTATACAGTCAGTCTTTGTGCTTTCTGAATGAGTGACTGTTGCCTTAACAGTGACCTTAAAAGTGTGATTTTTTAGAAAGTTATGCACTTCAATATATATTTTTAAATATGTAAAAAGTAATTCTGGTTCCATTAAAATCACATTATATGTAACTGAATTGTATATGTGATCTTTTCAGGTGTTCCTTCTTTTTAAAGTTTGACCTAAAATTTTCCATGATAGGACTCAAAACAGTCACTAAATAATGCAGTATACATTTCCTGAAAAGAAATAAATGAAGCCCGCAAATATATTTCTAAGTAGCTGTTTTATAATTTTTCTCTATGTCCTTTCCATAAGTCGCAATCTATATTTTTAATCTCCTTCCAAATTATTTTAATAACTGTTCATTCAATTCTTAGAAATTATACTGTTTTTTACTTACTTGGGATTATTTTTTCCTCACTAGATCCTGGCATATACAGAAGGGCTTCATGGAAAATGGCTGTTCACAGAGATACGATCAATCTTTTCTCGTCGTTATCTTTTGCAAAATACAGCTCTGGAGATCTTTATGGCAAACAGAGGTAATAATATTGCAGAAGTCTATCAATACAAAGCTAACCTCCATCTCTTTGCATTGTTTTCATTTTGATAGCATTTTGTAGTCCAGCCCCTGCCCTGCTGACCTCTCTTTTGACCCACTTGCATCTTCATGGCTTTTACACCCTTGGTCATTCTGAGAATTTTTTTTGTAGTAGTTTTACTTTGCTGGCCATATAACAAATTAGTTCAAAGCTGTATAAATATGGGAAGTTGCTAAGCATTTAATCACGTCTGGAATTTTGATGTCCTCAATATTGCTGTGATAGTGGAGCTCCTTCTGGAAGGTGGCTTCATTTGGAGAGGGAAAAAGGTAGTCAAATGATTCATACATTTTATTTAATCTTTGATCTCATATATTGCCATTTACAAAGGGACCATCAGAATATGGTACTGAACTGCTCTGGTTGCTTTGTATTTCATCATTCTTGAAAGAACTAAAATTTAATTTGTAGGTTTAGAATGGAACTTGATGAAATTCATTAAGACAAGAGAGACAAGGTCAACTTGACAAAGGTATCATTCAGTGTGAGTGGAGGCATTTAAGGGAGAATATGTAAAACGTTAGTGCCCTATTGCACATATTTCCTGTACATAAGTAGGTTGAAGTTTTCTTGTTTTCACTTTCTATAATATACAAGTTGTCAGTTTCAAAGTCTACATATAATAATATAGTCCACACACACTTTTTCTTTTTTCCTATGTGAAATCCTGTGTCTTTAGGGAATATAGGTTTCTTTAGGTGAAGATGTCTTTCCCTTTCCTGTTTGATCTCTTTCCCTGCACATACATCTTTTTCCTAGAGAAAACATCATTCTTCCAGGCAAATAATCAAGTGAATGTTTCACATTTTAGTTCAGTTTGCATTCTTGCTGTCCCAAATGGCTTTCAACCTTATAATATTTATTGCTTGTTCATTCTCATTCATTTTTCTTCTTTGAAATTTCCTATGCATCCTTGCTTTTGTATGTGTGTTTTTTGTTGCCTTTCCTGCTTGATCTTAGTCATCTGCCATAGTCTGTGATAGTTTTTGTTTTGCATTTGCCCCAGTATTCAGCATAATAATGGACACAAAAGGAAGCATTACTAACAAAGCACGCGCGCACACACACACACACACGCACACACACACACATATATATATATACACATATATATATATGTGTATATATATATATATATATATATATATATATATATATGACAGTTCTAAATGTTTTAGGTGTTTTGTGAATGATCATGTACTTTTTTACCTGAAACATGTTGGTAAGTCCAGTGTTTGAAAGCTACACCAAATTGAAAAAAAGTTTTTGGCCATAAGTATTTTTTAGGCTAGATGATCACTCACAGCTAATACATGTTTCTGATACTGAAATTAATCTAATTGAAATTTTAAATTAAAAATAATATTTTCTAAATTCTCATGGTTTTATGACTTTATTTTTATATTTAAAAATACAAATTTGCCAAATGTCTGTAATAAATTAACATTTATATACTGAGTATGTTTATATATATTGATGTACATGTTTTGATATTCTCAAAATATGTACTTACTAAAATAGAAATGATCAGAAAGCATTTAAATTCGATTATTAACCATAGAGGAAAAAATTTTCCTTCAGATTAAACATTATTCTGGATTATATGAACATATAAAATGTAAACACATCCTATCTAATAAAAGAGTAATACGCAAATTGACTATACCTCTGCTACACCCACCAGCCATGCCCACCATCCAATAGGAGCAAATATGCAAATAAATCCCAACCAGGATGGCTGCAGCCACTGAGAGTAGGAGGGAGGCTTGGGTTTCTACAGCAGTGGAGGAAGCCAAGCTTTCTACCTGTCCTTGCCGGCCTAGGCCTCCACTCAATGCTACAAAGTTTCAATTATAGAAAATATATAAATCCCATCACAAATGGTGGCAGCCACAGAACTAGAGAGAGCAGAGTCTAGGGTTGTCCTGGCGATGGAGGAAGCCAAGCTTCTGCAGCTCTGGCTGGCCTAGGCCTCCACTCTAGGCTACAAAGTTTCAATTGTAGAACATAAATAAATCCCAGATCCCAGGGCCTCTACTTGGGTCACTGGGGTATGTGGCTGGCCTGCAAACCTCCACAGGCCCCTCGCCCAGGCCGCCCCATGCCCCAAGGGAACCCCCATCCTGATCTGGGACACCATGGCAAACCAGCTGGCCCCTACCCAAGTACCAGGCCTCTATCCTATCTTATAAAAGAGCAATATGCAGATTGACCACCACTCCAACACACAAGAGGGCTGCCCCCATGTGGTCAAAGATCCTGCCCCCATGTGGACACAAGTTGGCCACCCCAAGATGGCCAGCAGGGAAGGGCCATTGAGAGAAACCAGGCCTGCAAGGGAGGGCAGTTGTGGGCAATCAGGTCAGCAGGGGAGGGGAATTAAGAGGGATGAGGCCCACAAGGGAGGTCAGTTGGGTGCGATCAAGCCTTTAGGGGAGGGCAGTTAAGGGTGACCAGGCCAGCAGAGGAGGGAAGTTGGAGCAAACGGGCTGGCAGGGGAGCATATCATTCAGGCTGGCAGGCAGAAGTGGTTAAGGGCAATTAAGGAAGGCTGGTTGGCGAGTGGTTGGGAGCCAGCAGTCCTGGATTGTTAGAGGGATGTCTGACTGCCCGTTACCAGGATCGGGCCTAAATGGGCAGTCAGACATCCCTCTCGAGGCATTCCAGATTGGAGAGGGTGCAGGCTGGGCTGAGGGCCACCTCCCCAACCCCCGTGCATGAATTTCATGCACCAGGCCGCAAGTAAACATTATAAAAAGAATATTTTTGAAAACTATTCATCCTTGGAAATAAATATAACTTATCATTTTGTAGCTGTATTTGTATTCTTCTTGGTGTTAGATTGTACCATATATACTTAACATTTTAACCAGTTTTTTTATAGACTTTCATAGATATGTAGTTAACTTGCCAAAACTCAGTTTTGTAAATTAAACTTATAGCCAGTTAATCTCAGCTTCATGTCACAGTAACGCAACATCAGTTGTTATAATCTGAAAGCATTAGGAAGGAGCTGTCTAAGGTATGAGTTTATAAATGAAATGAATATCACTTTTGATATATTAATATTAAAACTTGAAGGCACTATGATAAAGTTAATATGCCAAGAATTACATTTAATAAATATTTGGATTAAGAGTAAATATTTTATCAGACCAAAAAGTCTATATACTAGAAAGGAAATCATTCTGTGTTCTAATTTTTGAAAATTATTTTCCATAGTTGCTGTAATGTTCAACTTCCCAGACCCTGCAACAGTAAAGAAAGTGGTTAACTGCTTACCTCGTGTTGGTGTTGGGACATGTTTTGGATTGCCTCAAACCAGGTACTGTTTTATATGAGAAAAATGTGGAAAGTAATCTGTATTATTATGTGTTCTTGTTTTAAAATGCATGAGCTTGTGTTTTATGTTTCTTAGTGAATGATGATTATTAGTACACTAGTGGCCCAGTGTACAAAATTTGTGCACATTAAAAGGGAATTAATTAGAGGAAATACTTTAATATTGCTATTTGCCCTTTCTGTATAAAAGAAGTGTCAGAGATGAAAGAAAATTCATAAAATGTACATGAAAATCTTCCTCCTGTCAGAGTCTGGGTCATGACACGGGACCCAGAATCAAGTCCCTGCCCACCCATACACACCTCGAAATTGCATGAGACCCAGACCGGCCTGCCCCATCCCCACTGGGCAAGACCAGACTCAACTGGCCCTACCCCTGTCAAGCCCCACTGGGTGGGGTGAACAGTCTCAGGTTACCTGGCCGGGTGCTGGGTGGGGAGCGCAGCCTTGGGTCCCATGGCCTGGTGCTAGATGGGGGCGCAACCCCAGATACCCAGTTAAGCCCCGCCAGGTGTGGGGTGCAGCCTTAGGTCCCTCAGCATACCTCAGGTCTCCTGGCTGGGGCAAAGCTTGTGGCTTGAAGTCCCCCATCAAGCCCTGCTGGATGCGGAGCATGGCCTGAGGTCCCCTGGCCAGGCGCGGGGGTGCAGGGCACAGCCTCAGGTCCTCTAGCCTAGGACAATGGGTGTGGTCTGAGGTCCCTGGCCTAGCACCAGGGCAGGGGATGTGCCTTGAGGTCCCCATCAAGCCCCGCCAGGTAGGGGGCGCCACGTGAGGTAACCCAGCCTGGGGCAGGGGACATGGCCTGTGGTCCCTCGGCCTGGTGCTGGGGCAGGGATCGTGGCTTGAGGTCCCCTGTCAAGCCTCACTTGGTCAGGGGTGCATCCTGAGGTTCCCTGTCCATCCTTGCTGGGCAAGAAGCACAGCCTCAGGTCCCTGCTTATTGCTCATTATGGGAACCCCACCTCCGCTGTGGGCCCAGCCATCTTGTGATGGGTGTGAGAGTTAATTTGCATATTACCTCTTTATTACATAGGATTGTTTTATTTTGAGTCAACTGAACTTCTGTCTAAAGAAACTAGAAAAAGAGGAGCAAATGTAAACCAAAGTGAGTTGAAAAAGAAGCATGAAGGCAGAACATCAATAAAAAATAAAAACAATAAAGAAAAATTAATGTAATGAAAAGTTGTTTTTCTGTAAAGATCAATAAACAAAAATATAAAACTTATATGCAAAGAAAGAAAATACTAATTACCAATATCAAGAATGAGATACTATCACTATTATCTTCTCTGATAGTAGGTACTGATTCATCATCAATACAATTTTGTTAACAAATTGAAAAGTGTAGAGAGTGAACCAGTGGGGTTTTTCTGTTGATTGCTTGAAACATATTAGATACGGAAATTTAGTTTACTTTTGGGAGACCTAATTTTGTATTGATTTAAGTTGTTTTTTATTAGTGTTTATTTCAATTTTTTTACAGTAATACCTTCTTATAAATGCACTTGAAATAGAATGAATAAACAACAGTCAGGATGTTAGGCATCCTGAGGCTAGATGTTTGTTCAAGGTGAAGCCCCCACATTCCTCTTGGCAGTGCTCCCCACCAAGTCCACCTCTCCATAGGCTGCTGGACTGTCTGCATGACTGGAACCTTACTTTCCTCAGAGCAAGTGAACTGAGGGAATGCAAGGCAGATGCCCCAGTTTCTCCTCTATGACCTACCCTTGATAGTGCTGTGCCCTCATTTTTGCTACATTCTATTTGTTACAAGTGAGTCACTAAATATAGCTCATGTGTCCTGGCAAGTATGACTCAATAGTTAGAGTGTTGGCCATGCACCAATGGGTCTTAGGTTTGACTCCCAGTCAAGGGCACCTTCCTGGGTTACAGGTTTCATAGTAGAGGCAACCAATCAATGTGTCTCTCTCTCTCTCTTCTCCTTTTCTCATCCACTCCCTCTGCCTTCCCTTTTCATTCTCTAAAATCAGTGAACAAAATATTTTCAGGTGAGGATTAACAACAACAACAAAAATACAGCCCAGGTTCTAGGGAAGAGGAATCAAACTTCACTTCTTATAGAGAGGAATTATCAAAGATTTGTGGACATGCTTTAAAACTAATAATGACCACAGCTTTTAGGTAAACAGGGCACATAAAGAGGCCCCTCTGAGTTGTAAGCAATAGTTGCTTTACAATGCAAATCAGGGTTTTGATTAGATAACTTTATAGTGTAACTAGATGCCTGATGCACAAAATTCCAGCAAGAGTAGGTCTTCCTTCCCCCAGCTGCTGGCATCATCTTCCCTCCAGCACCAGGGACCTAGGTTTCCCTCACAGAGGGAGGCCCCGCCCACCTGCCAAAGCCTGCTGGTGGGTGGCCTGGGTCTCCCTCTTTGGGGCAATCATGGAGCCCCTATGATTAATCGTCCTGCAGCCAGTGGCCTAGGCCTTCCTCTGCTGGGCAATCATGGGGCAATGGCTGGACCCCCAACCAATGCCATCACAATGGCCTTGGCTGGCCTGGTGCCAGTGGGTGTCATGGCATGTCTGGATGGTCATTTGGGTGGTCGTTTAGCTGTTTGGCCATTACATCTATTTGCATATTACACTTGGATTATATAGTTTGGGGAATTTAAGGATTCAGAAGGAAGCACCTCAGAATTGTATAGATTTCCTTATCTTAATAATAAAAGACTTACTTTTTCTATTGTAAAAAGGTTTTATTTATCACCTAATAATGTGTTATCATACTTGGGAATTTTAGTAATGTTTTCCTACAGTTAAAGCTAAAAGTCTTAACTCAATAAATTAGTCACTTAAATAGATTTTCAGCACTTACCATGTATATTTTATATTTATACAATGGAATACTGGTTAGCAATAAAAATAGATGAACAACTAATACATGCCAGCACATTGATGAACTCAGAAGCATTCGTGGTTAGTGAAAGAAGCCTGATGCAAAAGACTACATGATTCTGATTCTATTGCTCTGAAATGTCCAGAAAAGGCAAGTTATAGAGACAAAAAGCAAATTGGTAGTTGCCTAGATCTGGGGATAGGAATGGTGATTAACTATAAATAGACCCAAGGCAAGTTTTTGTGGTGATGAAAATGTTCTCAAGTGCACAGTGGGAACAATTGCACAATTCTAGAAATGTAATTTAAAAAAATCATTGAATAGTACACTTAATAATGGATAAATTTTACACCTTTGTAAATAAAGCTTTTTAAAAAAATAGCTCCCCTGTCTTAAGTTATAGAAGAACTGTGACAACATACTTACCTGAAATGCTATGCCCTGAATAGAATAAGCACTCCTGCTACTGATTTCCCAGTGCTTCTTATTACTGGTCGGTTGTATCCATTGTTATTTACAATGCATCAAGAAAACAGAAAACTTCATCTTTTGTTAAGATGTATAAAAAAATAAGTTTTTTTAAACCTCTGTCCTACCCTTGAATAGACCCCTAAAGAGTTTACCATCCCCTTTTCCCTGTAACAAAGAGTATGCAAACATAATATTTAGCTTTATGAGGACAAATGTGTTATCTTTATGTAATGACTATTAAGATTAATAAAAATATTAATACAATTTTATATGTATTTTAAGGTACTATAATTCCTTTTATATCAGTAAAGCAGTGAATTATTAATTATCCTATTATTAATCAACCTCTGGAGCCTAGATATTATAATGGCATTGTAATGAAAGCTTACCTTAATGAATAGAACATGTATAATAGACCTGTGGCTAGTCCACATCATTTGTTTAACCATTAATTGTAGATGGAAACATCTCTGGTACTCATTAATATAACATAAATAGAACTTTTCAGAATATACTGGTATCATTTTGAATTCATAAAGATATTCATGATTTATTATTGTGGTATAATCTTAAGTTCAAATTGATTCTACATCAATTTCCTTTTTTTTTCCAGGCGTATCTCATTAGCTAGTCCACGTCAACTTTTTAAAGCTTCTAATATGACTCAGCGATGGCAGCACAGAGAGATTTCAAACTTCGAGTACTTGATGTTTCTCAACACAATAGCAGGTGACCTAAGTTCACATGATGACTTTTTTCAAAGAGTGAACTGTTTATTGTAAGATGATTAGATTACTTTGATTACTAATGTATATATATATATATATATATATATATATATATATATATATATATAGCTTATTTTTATTATTACTAATAATAAAATTACTTATCAAGAGTAATTTTGAAAATAGAGTTTAAACCTTTGTATATGAACAGTTGGCTACTTGAGAAAAATAAAAATGGGTATATACAGTCTTTTCCAAAAATATAAAATGACAATTTACAACTATTCAGTATAGTAAGAATGGATTCATTATGGAATAAAAGAAATGAATAACCATAACAAATCCTAAGAATTTTTTAACAACTTAATTATAAATGTATTATGTGTTGAATCAATTAAATAAAACATAAAAAAAGAAAACTGTGGTTAAATATTAAATAAAGGAATATTATGACCAATATATTAAAATTAAATATTAAATGGTCCTGTACAAGATATATAATCATATAATATTACTAAAGATTACCTCTTAAAACTGTTCACTTTTAAAGACTAAAGAATAGAAATGTGTCATTACTTTTTATTTGTGATTATTTGCATAAAGAAATGTCTCAAGGAATGTAATTATGAGACATTTGAGACTGAGGTCAAGAAACTGACAGAGTTTATATTTGAGGCACAAAGGAGATAAGAGCATGAGGCATGTTGCTTACTCTCACAGAATTATTTTAAGTAAAAATGGGAGCATTTATGTGATTTTAGAGCAAAGGGGTATAGAATCAATAAAAATTACAAAATAGCCCTGGCCAGGTGGTTCTGTTAGTTGAAGCACCCATCATCAAGAGGTTTACGGTTCAATCCCTCCTGGTCAGGGCACATACCCAGGTTGCAGGTTGGATCCCTGGGCACTATAGTAGGCAACCGATCGATGTTTCTTTCACATAAATATTTCCCTCTCTCCCCCCACTTCCCTTCCTCTCTCTCTAAAATCAATAAAATATAATCTTCCAATTGGTAGGAGTAAGGGAAAAAATAGGAAAGATTTCATGTTTTAGTAAGGATAGATATTACTTTAATTAACAGAGAAGGTAGTTGGGAGAGAAGTTATTTTATGTAAAACTGAAGGCCTAAGCCAAAAAAAGACAAGTGGAAAATTATGAAAGTAAAGCTAAAGAATAATTATGTATAGTTATATGCACACACAGACAAGTTATTTATTATATGTAAAGTAGTCCCCCATTCATGTGGCAAACGTTCAAAGACAATCCCCGCAATAGATTCCTGAAACCATGAATATTACCAATGCCATTTATACTATATATTTTCTCTATATACTTATACTTTATGGTTTCTGATTGTCAACATTACTGCTCTTGTGATTTAGAGCCATTATAGGTAAAATAAATGTTACCTGAATGCAAGCTCTGAGACACTCCACAGTCAGTCTGATAACCAAGATGGCTTCTGAGTGACTAAGGGCGGGCGGTGTCTACCAGGTGGATGTTGTGGACAAAGGGATGGTTCATGTTCAGGTGGACAAAGCAGGGTGGTGGGATATTTATCACACTGTTCAGAATGGTGTATAATTTAAAACAAGAATTGTCTATTTCTAGAATTTTTCATTTAATATATGTGGACTATAGTTCATAAGAGTAACTGGAAGCGTAGAAAAGAAACCATGGATAAAGAGGACTACCGTGTGTGTGTGTGTGTGTGTGTGTGTGTGTGTGTGTGTGTGTGCGCGCGCGCGCGTGTGCGCGTGCATGTGCATAAAAAGCATATATTCCTAAAGGTATAATGAGAAAGAAAACTAGAAAGGTTGTGTGGAATTGACTTTCTGTCAGTTTGAGGAGTTATCAGTCACTTCATTGGGAAACTTGTGAAAGTTTTTGAACAAATGAATGATAGTTAGAACTCTGTGAAAAGGTAACTTGGAGGCAGAATGAAGGCTAAATTGGAGTGGAGAGACTAGGCGAATCAAATTTAGGACGCAATTATATGTAAAAAGAAATGAGGGCCTGCATTAGAGAGATGACAGTGGTAATTAAAACATAATATTAAATAACAAGAATTTACAAGGTACGAACTGTTTGACACCAGCTAACTGTGTCATGGCTTGTCATTAGTTTGGAGGAGGTATAGGAAAGTATGGCAGCATTTGGGAGTGAGGGGAAGTAACATTGACGATGGTGTTCATTATGTTCAGAGGATCATTGGTTTTGAAAGCTGTCACAGAAATTTCAGAGTAATTTGTTGCAACTCCTGCATTTTACACATGACTAATGAATGCCCACAGGGCTTAAATCATCTAAACTTGGTTGATTAGTTGGTCCGTTGGTTAATTAATGGCAGAGAAATGAACTTAGTTTTGAAAAGCTCTATAAGAATTGCAATTTAAAAAAAATTTTTAATAAAGAATATTTTACTTGGTACAGGCTTTCAAGTAACACAAAATAGTCAAAGGTAGTTTATGAGAACATAATCATGGGGGTCAGATTATCTGTATTTGAATATAGTTTGACCATTACTAGTTACTACATCACTTTGGGGAGATTGACCTTTTGTACCTCAGTTTTTTCATATGTAAAATGGGGATGATGCTAATTTTATAGGAGTATTGTGGGGATTAAATGAAATAATGTATGGATAACACAGAGAGCAATATCTGGCACTCAAAAAAGTTATTTTTACAAAATTATACTGTTGAATCTTATCATTATTTTATTATTTTAGATTGAGTAATATGTTTTTTTCTCTCCCAGGACGGAGTTACAATGACTTAAATCAGTATCCAGTGTTTCCCTGGGTCATCACTAATTATGAATCAGAAGAATTGGATCTTACCTTGCCAAGTAACTTCAGAGATTTATCAAAGGTAATTTTTCAGTAATTATCTGAAATATAATTGTCTTATATTAAAAATATATTTGATTATATTTAATTTTCAGATTACTTTTTAAAAAGCTTTTAATAATTACAACTTTAGTATATTTTTCTTTCAAATGTATGTTAGTATTCTCCAGTTTAAAATCGAAAACTTTAATATACAGAAAAACTTAATGCCAATTAAAAATGTTAACATATATGTTTTTCCATATATATTCAAAAAGACATTATTCTCAGCATCCTTCTAAGTGTGTTAGTATTGTATAAAACTTACAAAGAAAGTCGTGGAAACTTTTCATCAGTATTCTGAAAGAATAAGTAGCCCTTCACTACTGCAACTGTCCTATCCAACCTTCCTGCTACCTTTTTCTCTTCTCTTAACTATTCCCTGTTCTGATGGATTGTTTTTAAGTCTAATTTTGAACTTTTCTCCACTTATTGGAAGCAGAACAAATACTTCCCAAGTTAGAGCTTTGCTTTCTCTGCCTTCACTGTTCATCTCTCTGCTTTGTGAGCAGTTGACTGGCTCTGCCTTTAGATTACCTCCTCACAGAGACTAGTGCTGACTGCCTTCCTTCACTGATGTTCGTCTCTGTTTCTTTCCAAGCACTAAACCATTCTGCATTTTACATATTTTTCTATTTATTTTTATTGGTTCTTATCTCCCTCACTAAGCTTTATAATGCTAGAGTTCTTATACATAATTATTTCTCCCATGCCTAGCACAGAACCTGCCATTCACTAAGTATTAAATGAATTAAATAATAAAACACATATGGCATTTCCTCCAGTTATAAAATATTAATATTAAATGTATTTGATTTTTTAATATGCTGAGCTACATAAGCCATTCTGAGAAAGGTAAGTATCACATGATCTCATTCATACATGGAATCTAATGAACCAAATAAACTGATGAACAAAATTGAGGGCTTTATTAGTTTGACATGTGTAGTGAGCCATGAAATAGGTCAGTAGTAAACACTGGACAACTATTTAATTCTTGGGCAATTATAGCCTAGTCTCTTTATTATTTGAATTTCATGTATGGAAAAGTAAAATCTCATTTTTTGTTAATTTGTTAAAATGTAAATGTGCTTCAAAAAATAAATCACATTTTAGTAAATAACCTTTCTAGGGTTTTAGAATAATTGCCCCTTTTTTTCTGTGTCTTAACTGAGTCCTTCAGTTCGGACTTCTATTTAAACACGTAGCCTTTTAAAGACTTTCTTGTGCTGTAGAGGATTTTTTTTTAGGCTCTTCAAGATGCAGTGGGTGGTGAGATGGATTGTAGACAGGGTGCATGTTTCTGTCTTGATGGAACAGTTACTAATGGTGATAAGTGGGAGGCTGTTTGTATATCTCTGCGGAGGCTGTATTTCTGTCTTGTGCCATCATTGTCCCTGAGCAAGAGTTCCCGCAGTTTACCCCCTCACACCACTGTTCCTTGCCGACTGCCTCCTTTCTCTGACCCTCATCTTTGTTCTCTGTCCCACTAAAACTCTTACCTGGTCAGAGAAAGTCACACATTTATTTTTAAATGTAGGTTTTATTATGTTTTCATTATGAGAATTCATAGAGATGATATTAACAAAATGCTGTTATAGGTTATTTGCCAGCTAACCAGGATTCTTTATTAAAATTGAATTTTATTTGTATATTAATATTAAAGCTGTTTCTAAGTAACCTGCCAATAATTTTGTTGGGTGGGTAAAAGACTGTTTTGGCTATAACTTATCTTCTGTATGTGATAAATGAGGAGAGGGCCCAGTTCAAAATCAAAACAAGAGTTGCTTTCATTAGTCTCTATTCACGTATTTCATATACACTATAGAAACATAAAAATATTTTTGTGATTTAGTGTCTTAAATTTTATCTATTTTTATATTATAAGATTTTGTGAAAGATTTGTATTTTGGCCTGTGGAAGGAGTGTTTATACAGAGTGCTTACAATAAGAACTGAAGGGTACACAGTTGAATAGCAAACAGTAGTGTAATTAGAAGGGCTGGGAAGAAGTGGGGAGCCCTAATACTCGGCCACTTATAGGTAACATCTCCTTTCCTAAAAAGCAACAGTAGATCAAATGCTACATTCATTCAAATTCATGAAAGTGGAATTCCACTGGTACTTATTGTTTCCATTTAAATATTGATGGAAATAGTGAGTTTGGAATTAACGACATTAAATTTAGTTAAATAAGCATAGCAGATACTTGAAAATTGTAATTTATACTTATGGAATACTGGTAATTATTTATAAAAATATTTCACTCTTGTTGGTGTTAAAGTCTGCCACAATGTGTATGTACAGTATGATTCCATTTTCCAATATCTGCTTATAAACATATTTTCAGGAATATATCTCAAATGTGAAATGAGCTATATCTCCATGAATAATGACTATAATATAATTATATTAAAAATTTGCCATAGTATACATTTAACAACCATTACTATTTAAATAAACTCACAAAATTGAAGAAAACATGTGTGTAAAGGTTAATTTAAAACAAACAGTTCTTATCCCTATTCTTGAATAGATAATATAGCCTGACTTGCTTGAAAAAGTATTGAATTACTTATGCATATTTATATCCCTTTAATTTCTCCAAAGCTGGTTTTCAGAGGGGTTTTTGATACACAGCTACAATTTTATTTGGCAATCTCTTCCATAATGCACAGGGAATTTTCTTTCTCAAGCTGAACTAATGTAAACAACACTCTTTCCTCTGTATTATTTTTTCTGACAGTTTTTTTTGAGGAAAGAAAATGTCTAAATAGAACAATGTAAAAAATTTTTCTTGAAGTCACAATTTTATGTACAATTGTAATAATTGCAGGTTAGTATTGTCAGTCTTTTAGGAAATCAGATCTGTTTTAGTCTGAAAAAAAATCTGATGAAAATTAAATCTTTTCTGGTATTGAGAAAGTCCTCCTTTAACATAATGGTTTAATTTATTCTTTCACAACTAGAAAAAGTAGGGTTCGATTTTGAGGTTGATTTTTTTTTTCTCCACTTTCCCATCGTGAGTCTAAAATTCTTCTGATGAGAAGACAGATCAAACCATGCATAGACTTTGGAGTGACATTAATTTATATTTTATAAATATATATTGATTTTTATATTTTGACAACCTCCTTGACAGAAATAAGAAGCAACATTCTCTTTTTGTCCTTTATAAGAAGTTATAATTAGGGTCATATTTACAAAATGTCAGGTCATAAAAACAGATTGTGATGGCTGAGTGTCTCAGTACTAGAGCTTCCTTTGTAGATGAGGAAGATTTTCTTGCTACTGTGATTTACTATTTTTCTTTAATAGCAGAGGAGTTTTGTAAGCCAATTTTCTAAGAGAGGAGAAACCAAGAGAGTCTGAGGCAATCATTTCTCTTCTCATCCATCCACATTGTTATTTGGGAATATTAAGTATGTACTGTACTGTGGATCATATTCTATAAAACAAGTTTGTTCTTAGATTGAAATGCATTTGATAACCATTCACTTGCAAATGAAGACTCGCTATGGAATTCTGGAGCTAGAAACATCCCATGTTATTGTTAACTGATATTTACTGAGGACTTACTATATGTCAGGCTGTTATCTAAATTGATTGCACGTATTAACACTTAATCCTCACAAAGACCTTTTAAGATAGGTGACACTATTAATTGCCTTTTACAGAGACAGAAACTGAGGCACTGTGAGGTTCTACAACTTCTACACGGTTTCACAGCGAGTGGGTAGAATCAGAATTTAAACACCAAGCTAGTGTTTTTCAAATTGCAGTTTAGAGCTAGTATTTTTTTTAACGATTAGAATAGTGTAATAATACATAATAAAAGAAATATCAGTGTGCATCCTTTATGAATCTTCTGCTTATGAGGTGTGTGTGTGTGTGTGTGTGTGTGTGTGTGTGTGTGTGTACTTACGTTTGCATTTGGTTAGGATTTAAAGCAGGGATAGGGCCTTAGCTGGTTTTGCTCAGTTGATAGAGTGTCAGCCTACAGACTGAAAGGTCCTGGGTTTGATTCTGGTCAAGAGCACATACCTGGGTTGGGGGCTTGATCCCCACTAGGGGCATGCAGAAGGCAACCAATCAGTGGTTCTCTCTCATCATTGATGTTTTTATCTCTTTCTCCCCTCCTCTCTGAAATCAATAAAAATATTTAAGTAAGGAAAGAGAGAGAGAGAGAGAGAGAGAGAGAGAGAGAGAGAGAGAGAGAGAGAGAGAGAGAAAGAGAGAGAAAGCAAGCAAGCAGGGGTAGGGAAAGTCTAGCCGTTGGGCCCTATAAAGCCCAAGAAAAACATTTGGTCTGGCCTAAATGTTTGACCAATACAGCAGGCTAATTTTTAAGTTGATAATTTTGTGTGGCCCACGAATGATGTTATAAATATCCAAATGGCCCTTGACAGAAAAAATGTCGTCGTCCCCCCATCCCGAAGTTTGAGAAACAAATTGCTATGCTGCCTCCTACTTTTGACATCAATGGCTGAATCTGTTTTAATGTTATTTTATCAAGTAGCCTTTCACCTCTATTGGTAAAATACATGGTAAATACAGCCTACATTATGTCACTTGAAAAGGAAAGCTTTCCCAAATTGCCCACTCTTGGGGTGTTTGTTCCAGGTGATGCTCCAAGCTGTTTTGATTTCACCTGTGTTATGGAAAAGCTGATTTTTTGTTAAAACTAGAGAACCCCTGCCGAGACCGGTTTGGCTCAGTGGATAGAGCATCGGACTGCCGACTGGGGTCCCAGGTTCGATTCCGGTCAAGGGCATGTGCCTTGGCTGCGGGCATGTCCCCGTTGTGGGGCGTGCAAGAGGCAGCTGATCGATGTTTCTCTCTCATCGATGTTTCTGACTTTCTATCCCTCTCCCTTCCGCTTTGTAAAAAAAATCAATAAAATACATTAAAAAAATAGAGAATCCCTGATGTTACTACTCAATTACTAATTTGTTTGTGTGTCTGTGTTTTTTTTCTTTTCATTTTTGTGTGTTTTTAATAAGTAATCTTGCTCACCAGGGATTCCAGGTTTCTGGAGATTTACAAGAATAAAATTGGGTAGTTACTATTGTACTAAATAGTAAACCAAAAATTGGGGGAGAAAACGAGGACTGGCCAAAGTATAAGCAGGCATTTTATTTTTAATAATTACTTTTTACATTTTAAAATGAAGGAAATACTGAAAGAGTTTGAGATCGAATGGAGGGAAAAGAAAAACCATCCGTTTTTCACCTTTGGAGGACAAGCATAACATGAGTTATTTGGGTTCAGAGGCAGAAACATGAAAAGTCAACATTAGGAGAATATGATCCTGTGCAGTACTCTCCTGACTCCTGTTTTGCAGTGTGGAAATCTGAGGAAAGTTTTCTATCATCAGATCTTCAAACTAAATGTTAAATTTTGATCCAGGCCCCAATAAGTCAGTTTCTTCTTTTTTAACCCATGTCACAGTGCTTTACTATTGACACTCTATTAAAATGGCAGCTTCCATTGCCCTAATCTGCATCAAAATGTTTCTGAAGTATAAATTGTCAGATAATTGAGAACTGAGAGACAAAGCTCTCCTGAATCTATTTTCTTGTTGATGAGTTTTTAGTGGTTGTCTCTCTCTCTCTCTCTCTCTCTCTCTCTCTCTCTCTCTCTCTCTCTCTACAAAAAGTAGGTGATTTTCTCTCTTGGTCTCTCATTTATCTCCTGCCCTTTGGTTGTATATTTTTATATGTGAGATATTTCTCTCTAGCACACAAATTTAATATATACAGCATGCATCTTGACCTGGAATTGACTACCGACATTTAACTGTTGTTGATCAGACAACACTTCTTTATCTCTTTAAGTTTTAAGTGCTGTTTCTGACAAATGCCAGTCCTTTTAGTCTGCTCTGTAACAGATATACCGGGAATCAATATACCATCTAGATGTCACAGAGGTAAAAGAACACTCTTTTTTGGGGGAGTGGGGATGGAGAAGGTGATATTGTTTAAGTATTGTTATAACTTTCACTTCGTTTTCTATATATTGGGCTTCAGTCAAACCACAGGAATTCAGACTTAAAACAAACCTTATGATATTACAACAGTAAATACAGTGTTTAAATAAAATACAAATGCACAAAGGTAAATTTAAAATTACCTCATACTTGGATATTTTTTATTGGCTGATAAGATATCTTAAACATATTTTAATCTAAGGCATCAAACATAGATGCTATTATGTCAAGATTGATTTTAGGGATTTTTTAATAAATTGCATTCCCTGGTCTTAGGGGAATTCACAGCCTAATATGCAGAAGAATGACATTGGGGTAGTTTAGAATATATTTGTAGTGTTGTGAGTGAAGCTCTGGTAAGTGCCTTCCACTGTAATAAACCTTTTACATATGCCCTCTTTGCTAATTCCTCAAAGCACTGTAAGGAATGTGTTATTATCTTTATTTCATAGATAAGAAAACTAAGACATGGTGAGGTTAAGGAACTCTCCAAGATCACACATTTCCGAGTGTTAAGGCTAGGGTTTCATCTCAGACCTGTGTCTGTCAGTGAACTGGTATATTTTAGGTATAACAAGAAAGAATAAACTTACATTTATATCCACTTCTTTCCAAAATCCACTATTTGGAGAAATTGTACCAGAGATTTTTCTGATTTGAGAACTCCAAGAGCAGCAGAAGGTAATGAATGGAACACGGGGATTAACTAAGCTTAAGTACCGAATGTAAAGGCCCCCAGACCCCTTTGCTGTCATGCTATCAGAATTCTGGCAGGCAGGTCAGTACTAACCCCACGCTGTAAGACAGAGGATTACATTATATGTAATTCTTTGGGAATATTGACTTGTTCCAGAGGCAAGATCTAAAAAATACTAACATTTAGGGATTCTACTTTTAGCTCACCTTATTTCCCTCCAATGAAATCTACCCTTTCATGTTGCTACTTATGCTGCATATACTTCAGTCAACTCTTTTAGGTTTCATTTTAAAAATGAAGGTATACCCAAGTGTTAGCAAACACATAAAGATAGTCTACAATATGAAAGGTGACAAAAAAACAAACAAACAAAAATAAACAAAACCAGATAAAGCAAAGACAATTTAAGAAAAAAAATAAACAATTTAAGAAACAAAACAAGAAAACTCTTATAACAATAAAGCTATTGCATTGATAAAAAAAATTATGCTATAGGAAGTAGAATGTATGTGCAGATGTTTTCTAAAAGGAACATCAAGATAATATGGGAGAATAGTCTGGAAAGATGAAATTAGAGGACCAAGGAAGAAATCTTAACATTTATGTAGACTTATGTCAGTCTTCCTCAGTTATTAGTAAGGGACCTTTATTTATTTATTTTTAAAAAAATATATCTTATTGATTTTTTTACAGAGCAGAAGGGAGAGGGATAGAAAGTCAGAAACATCGATGAGAGAGACACCGATCAGCTGCCTCTTACACTACTGGGGATGTGCCCACAGCCAAGGTACATGCCCTTGTCAGAATCGAACCCGGAACCCTTCAGTCCACAGTCTGACGCTCTATCCACTGAGCCAAATCGGTCTCGGCTAGTAAGGGACCTTTAGAAAATTATTTGTTTTTGAGGGGTCTTATAAAGCAAACTATATAATTATATGTTATATTCTATAGTATTTACATTGTACTGAAGAAAATATGTTATGGGTACAAAGATTTTTTTAAAGTTTAAATTATTACTTGTTCAATATGATGCAGTTAGTTTAAAATATGGCTATACAACTCTTTTCCCAGAATGTAAAATTAAGTTCAGGAAAGTGTGCATATGTACATTTATGTGTGTGTGTGTGTGTGTGTGTGTGTGTGTGTGTGTGTGTGTGTGTGTATAGTTTTAAAATTATAAAAGAATCTGTTTTATGTCACTATTTTTTAAACTTTACATTTATTAAGTATTAGCACTCTGTATAGCATAGTGTGTTTTCTACTGGAAGTTACCTTCCAGTGAAAGTTTGTAAATGACTAACAGAGGTTAACCTTATACTTTATTTAAGCAGCCTTCGATGACATTGTTTTTTAACATTAGTCAGTAAACGATAAACTGAAGTAACTGAAATGGATTGTGGTTAATATTACTGTCAGTGTGATGAATAATCCTGACATATACCAGCAACACATTGCCAGTCAGTAATCCTTTTCCAAGTTAAGTATTTATTCACTAATCATCCTAAGTTACTGTGGTGTGGAGTGACCATTTATTATTATTTATAAATGGATTGTTTTATATATATAACATTACCAGTTTTATCCCATAATACTTCCTGTTTTCTTAGTTTAGTGCTGGGCATACTAACTTGGTTAGATTCAGAGTAGGAGAAATGGATTCTTACCATGAATTTACATAAAAACTGTTTTTAAAATACCTAGAAAAAACTTTTAAGTTCAATAGGTATTGGTACTATACATCAGATTTCAGGCTGGGATATTTTTCTTTTTATAGAGAGTTAAGTATAGTAGGTTTCTATATATATTTATATGTGTCAACTTCTGATTCTTGTATTTTCCTGTGATAGTCAACACTTACATGAATATGTACTATGTTTTTCACAGTGGGTAGTATAGTAACTTATCTTTTAGTCCACACGTGCACATTCCTATCCAGTTCTTTTTAAAAAAAATATGTTTTATTGATTTTAGAAAGGAAAGGAGAGAGAGAGAGAAACATCAGTGATGAGAGAGAATCATTGATTGACTGCCTTCTGCACACCCCCCACTAGGGATTGAGCTTGCAAACCGGGAATGTGCCCTAGACCAGAATCAACCGGGACCCTTCAGTCCACAGGCTACACTCTATATCCACTGGGCCAGACCAGCTAGGGCTCCTGTCCAATTCTTTGTTCTTGAAGCACATTAATTTGAATAAGCATACTTATTCAACATTAACACCTGTTTTAGTACCCTATATATAATGAATGAATGTGTTTATTCATATATTGATTATTAAATATTTACTGAGCACCTTTTGTAGATACTATTTTAAGAACTGTACCAGAAGTCAAAGTGAATTAAATAATCCCCACTTTTAAAGAGTTTTATAATGGAATGTATGTTATATATGACCCATTAATAGGGAAATAATTTAATCAGAAACTTTTTATTTCTATGTAACTTTATTTTAGACTGTCTCACTTTCAGAAGAGGAATTTAATGTAAACTTAAGTTTCTGAAAGTAGAAAAAGGGAAAATTCTGAAAACAAAAACTATAGTTCTCATTGGCCCACTATGTAAACTAGAATAGACAATTAAATAGTTACACTTTTATTAAATATAGGAAGAAAAACAAGTAGAATTTTATTGAGAAATACATTCTGTTAAACTACATAAAATTTATTTACAGTAAAAATATGTTTTTTCCTGTATAATTAAAATATAAAACAACCACAAAAAGAAATACTAGATTGATTAGGTCAGTGATTTTCAACCTTTTTCATCTCATGGCACATAAACTAATTACTAAAATTCTGCAGCACACCAAAATATATTTATTTTTTTCTGTTCTCATAAAAAAGTAGGTATAATTTTTGATTGATTAAAAAATAGTAATTACCTACCCTTTATGCTCCAGCGTTACTTTTTAAAAAGTCAGGTATCTATACTTGTATAATACAGTAAGGATTTCTGATACCAAGATTTAACCAATAAGACCCAAACTTATTTGAGAGGTCATTAGAAAGGGTCCAAATCCTATATGATTGGGGTCCATAGGAGAAGCTTAAAAACACCAGGTTAAAAACAGACATTAAAGAGAGAATATATGTGGTGATAGATACAGAAATATGATTTATGTTGCCATAAGCCAAGGAATACTTGGGTTACAAGAAGCTGGAAGAAGCAAGGAAGGATCTTTCCCTAGAGGCTTCAAAGAAAGCATGGTTCTTGCAATCACCTTGATTTTTTACTTCCAACCTCCAGAACTCTGAGGCAATATTTATTGTTTAAGCTGCCCAGTTTATGCTACTTTGCAACAGGAGCCCTAGGAAACTGATACAGTACATACACATTTGGATTTATGTTTTACTTATAAATGAATATCTTCCTCATTGTGTAGTGCCCCTCTTTATTCCTGGTAATACTCCATGTTCTGAAGTTTAACTTTACAGACAGTAAATAGCCATGACAGTGCTACTTTGACTATTACTTGCAGTATATTTTTTGTCATTAAAAAAAAAAAAACCTATGACTTTATATTTAAAATTTATTTTTTGTGGAAAGCATATAATAGAGTCTTGCTTTTATAGCCAATCTGATAATCTCTGTATTTTATTAATTGGGGGTTGAGAGACTTATATTTAATGTAATTTTTATATAGCCAGTTTAATTCTACCATCTTGTTGTTTTTCAGTCCTCACATAAGTACCTTGTCTCCTTTTACCTGCCTTTTTTAAGATTTAAATGTACTTATGATTCCATTTTATCTGCAGTATGGCTTATTACTTATGGCTTATTATATATACACTAGAAGCCCAATGCATGAAGATTTGTTCAAGAATGGGCCTTCCTTTCCCTGGTCGCCAGTACCGCCTTCACTCTGGCCGGAGCTGCCTTTCTGCCTTCCCACCCTACCCAGTGGCCCAGAGCAGCTGGGATGATATGGAACACCCTGGCTGCTGGCCACCTGCATATGCAAATTAACCCACCATCTTTGTTAGTTTAATTTGTATACTCCTTGGCTGGTAGATGTCACGAAGGTATGGTCAATTAGCATGTTACTCTTTTATTAGGTAGAGACTAGGGACCTGGTGCATGAAATTCATACACATTAAAAGGGAATTAATTAGAGGAAATATTTTAATATTGTTATTTGCCCTTTCTCTACACTAGAAGTGTCAGAGATAAAAGAAAATTAATAAAATGTATATGAAAATAATATATAAATCTATCAATAAATAATCACAACATGATACAACAGAAACATGATGTAAAAACAATACTGATACAATGACTGATAAATTGATTAAGCTTATTCTAATATCTTTTGTATACCACATTAAGAGTAAGAACACTTTCAGAGTGCTTGACTAATTTCCCTTGTGATGAAGCATTTACAACTTTAACATCGCATGGTCTTTGAACTCAGAGGAAGCTACATATAACTGACCATATCCAAAAATGGGTTCAGATAGGAGTATTCCTACTCTGTCTAGAGTTTGTCCTTGTGATATATTAATAGTAATCACAAATGCTGGCATCATGGGAAACTGTCTTCAAATTAATTTAAATGGGAGGCTGGTGTCAGATGGGGACAAATCAATTCTTGGAATCAGAACAACCTCTCCTTCTGCAGATCCTGTTAATACTTCAGCTTCTATAATGTTAGGTTGCAATCTTTTGATAATAAGTCTAGTACCATTACAAAGACCCCATTTACTATTAAGATTTCTCCGTAGCATGATGATTGCACCCACTTTCAATTTTAATTTATGACAATTATTCCCAAAGGAGTAATACTATTAAATTCAATGGGAAATTTTTCCTTTTCAGCATCATCTGTTGAATCAATGGAATCATCACTCAAGTATATCCAAAAATCACTTCATTTATTTTATGAATGTGCTGATTTTTAGGACAAATAATTGCATGTTTAGATATATTTTTAACATTATCTATAGTTATAGTATTTCCAAAGGTAGCTTCAATAAAAGATCTGTTACAAGTCATTTCATAGGGGAGTTCAATAATATCCATTCCTAAATGAAAACTGCTATCTAGTTTGCCGTCTTAAAGTTTCACTAACCATTCACTATAAGCAGAATCCTCTCATCTCATATTTGTTTTAAGAGACAACTTTCTGAAACATCCCCAAACATTACAGTACTTAAACTCATTTGTACTATGGCTGATCCCATAGTATGTGGCATAATACTGAGACACTGTTGAAAATCCCCTCTGACGAGGAGAACTTTCCCACCAAATGCAACATTCAGATTCATAATTTCTTTTAGTAATCTGTCTATGGCATTTATACCATTACTGGAGGCCATGGTGCATTCATCAATAATGAGAAGTTAGACCTTTTTAATGGTTTTAGCAACTTCACTCTTCATATCAAGTCTAGAAATTGAAGTTTCACTTAATGGAATTGGTAATTTATATTGGGAATGAAAGGTTCTTCCAACAAGAAGTAAATTTGCAGCAATTCTTGTAGACACTGGATAAAACAGAATCACCATGACCTCTAACACAATGTATTAAAACTTTATAAAGATACTAGAGGCGCGGTGCACAAAATTCATGCATGGGGGTCTGGGAGGGTATCCCTCAGCCCAGCCTGCACTCTCCCCAATCTGGGACCCCTCGAGGGATGTCCCTCTCAGAATCCAGGACTGCTGGCTCCCAACTGCTCTCTTGCCTGCCTGTCTCATTGCCCCTAAACACATCTGTCTGCCATCCTGCTTACCCCCTAACCATTCCCCTGATTGACCTTAACTGCTGCCAGCCAGATTGACCCCAACTGCTCCTCTGCCAGCCTGATTGATGCCTAACTGCCCTCCCCTGCCAGACTGGTCTCCCCAAACTGTACTCCCTTGCAGGCTTGTTCCTCCCCCACTGCCCTCCCCTATAAGCCTGGTTGCCCCTAAGTGCCCTCCCCTGCAAGCCTGTCCTCCCACCCCCAACTGCCCTCCCCTGCAGGCCTGGGTTCCCCCCACCATCTGTCCTACTCTTCAGGCCTAGTCATCCCCAACTGCCCTCCCTTGCAGGCCTGGTCCCTCCCAAATGCCTTCCCCTGCAGGCCTGGTCACCCCTAACTTTCCTCCTCTGTCAGCTGGTAACCCCTCACTACTCTCCCCTGCTGGCCATCTTGTGTCCACATGGGGGCAGCCATCTTTGACTACATGTGGAGGCCATCTTGTGTTGGAGTAATGGTCAATTTGCACATTACTCTTTTATTAGATAGAATGTTTCTCCACTCAAACCATCCAAGAAAAAACATTTGTGATGTATAGTTTGATCTTCAATGGCTGAAGTTATAGTCTGAAAGGCTGACTGTTCATTGTCTAGAGAATTTATCAAAACCTCTGCCTATTGTCGCTCGTACGATTCATTATATGTATTTGTATCTGTCAATAAAGGATAGTCTGAAAGTTTGAAATGGATCATTTAATTCCATGCAATATGAATACCTTTGAATTTCATTAAGGGTATGCATTTTACAGTTCACACAGGCACCTTCTCTTTGGTGTGATTTCCAACAAAAATCTTTAATAAAATAAGATTTATTCTCATTACATAATTTGTCTGCATCAGAAGGACATCCAAATGCAAAAAGTTGCTGTATTTGTTTGGGCATATTAAGGATGATTGCGTTGATAATCATATCTTTCCAGATAGTGTCGTTGATTAATAATCCTCAATGTTCAGCAGCTTCATGAGATGTATCAAATTACACCACCTACAGTTTATAGATCATCAAAACTTAAAACACCTTTTACATACAGGAGCAAAAGTCTAAGGTAATATCATTTTGGTTTTCTAAAGCTCACAGTGAACAGTCTATCTAATACTTTATTCCGTCCTTTTGGCATTTTCTCCACAAAGAGTTATTAAACACAAAATGTTGGGGAATCTCCCAATAATAATTATTATGTGCGTTGGAATCTTCTCTATTCAATAAAAACTAAGCCATCAAAGTCTTCGAGTTCTGCTTTTTAGCCCTATATATAATTTCAGCAAAATCATTGGTATGAAACTACAAATTTTGTTCATTTGGCAAATGAATAGCTAATCTTGTGATTGGTCATGCATTCGCTTTGCAAAAAGTCTCCAAACAGCCTCAGGAGCGCTCACATATCTGAAGTTAATGAAGTCCTGTAGTTCGTCATGACTGATATTTTTTTTTCCAGAAATTTGGGTATTTGCACAATCTTGCCTTTTATAGACATATTTAAATAAACATTTGACACTCTTAATGTGCATTCTTCAACGTTTATATGACAGTTATATTTGAGACACAAATATAGGTTATAAGGGATAATCCCAAGTGTTATCGACAATTTTATTTCCAATAGACATGGTGCTAGCAGATCTTCATTTGTATTTGGGATATCTATCAATATTTCCAGTGGTCGCATTTTAAAATTCTTTTGGATATCCCTTTGAAAATTTTCCATTTTTCATACATGGACTATTTAGATTTTGTATTCCACATAGTCCATGTACCATATTTGATTTTACATTTTGAAAAAGCCAAGGATACTGGTCTTCATCTGGAATTTCTGTCTTAACTATAAGGTTAGTGTCATCTTCTGTTCATAATTTGGATTTACTATATAATATCAATAATATGTGCATGTGAGGTAGTCCGTGTTTCTGAAATTCAATAAATGGAATTTGCATATATCATTTGAAAGAGCATTCAGCTTAATATTAAAAACTCTGGTTACCAAGTCAGGTCTGTTTTCAACTTCTTGCCAGCACTGTAAATTGTTTGTAATATCTGCCCATTTGGGGTTGCGCATTATGGTTATGAATAAATCGGGTTTGCCAAACTTCACTACAATTGCCATAGCATCCTCATATTGCTGCTACATATTTCTGGGACTACCCTCAATAGATGATGCAAGTGTTAATGTTAGCAATCGGCACATTGTCATTTTCAGATCTAAATGTGAGATAATCCATCAAACCACTATATTTTTCAACTCTCAATTTAGATTAGTTTGCTCTAATGAAGTTTATTCGATTGGCTTTCATTTTTGAATGTGAATCAACAATAAACTGTTGAGTTAATTTTTCTGCATTTAAAATAGGATTGAACATGTTTTGTACAGATAGATGAAATCCATAAAACTGCATTTGTGTGACTCATGTTCTTATATTTTGTCTAGTATTATTGTTAATTATATTGTTGTCTCTGAGTCTTAATGCAATATCTGTTCCTTTTTCACCTTTCGAAAAAAAGATAAGATATACTATTGCATCTAATGTAGGAAACAAGATACTGATTTGTTTCATTTTAGTGGCATTTGGATTATTGGGATCTGGTTTACAATGAATGAGCAAGTCCCTTTCAAATGGAGATTCTCCATCTTCATTTCTGAATATGACAGCAACTTCAGTTACACAGGGATATAGATATATATCTACCTGGATCACTGTTAGATTGTATTTAATCGTCATTGTTACTTCCCTGGGAGCAATACTTTTGCTGCTGCTTCCAATTGGGCTTCCTTTTCTACTTTATGTAGCATCTTGTATGAGTTTGTTAATTCACTTATTGCATGCATGAGGTTGTTGATGTTGATCATGAGTCTTTCTGAGCAGCCTTGGTTTTCTGGCATTGCTAATCTTTTACTCATCGTTTTGGCTGTATCCAAAATATAGAGTTGAGCAAACTTCTGAGAAACACCATCCAAAGGATGTAAAGTTCCAGTATGGTGATAAACTTGTCCATGTATTCTAAAACAGTATGGCCCATATATTGATGGTGATACAATATTTGCACTCATGGAAGCAAAAGCAAAAGAACTATTTATTGAATGAATATTTTCCATGAATTTTTTACTATCAGAATCTTCATTTTTTCATTAAATTTTTAAAATATTCTGGGGGTTCTGAAAAATGTATATCATTTGGACAAACTTTACCTTTGCTACAACATCGAGTAAATTTTCTATCAGATAGTTTTTCATCAGAGAAATTTAGTGATAGGCAAAATTAACATCTAACATTCCACCACAACTATGTTTGATAATTGCATCCTCATTTACTCTATTTTTGCTGTGATGACAGTTCCTACCAGTATTGGTAGTACTTGTTGATGACTGTTCTTTAGACATATTCTGTCATTGCTGCTACCTTCTTTCAACTTCAGAGGCACATTTGTCTTCAGACATTTTCTGTCGATGACGCTGGCTCTTTCTGCTGCAGAGCGACATTGTGCCAGTCGTTGGTCTTCAGATACATTCTGCTGCCAGTGTGGCCTCTCTTGGCTTCAGGGTTATGTTGTGCTGATAGTTGGTCCTCAGACATATTCTGTTGATACTGCCACTTTCTTTTGGCTGCAGAAGTATGTTCTGCCAATCCAACGTTGGTCTTCTGATACATTCTGTCGCCGATGCCAGCTTCTTTCGGCTACAGAGGTACATTGTGCCAGTCGTTGGTCTTCAAACATATTCTATTGCCAACACTGGCTTCTTTCAGCTTCAGAGATACTTTGTTCTAATAGTTGGTCTTTAGACATATTCCCTCCTCTCTGCTATCAGGGTCCAGGGTGCAGGTGAATGGGATTCCTGGCTAGCAGGCCCCTGACAGCAACCTGACCAACTGCTGATTCTGTGAGGAATGGGGCTCCCTCCTCCTTCCTGTCAGGGTCTGGTTTGAAGGCCAGCCATGCCCCTTGATCTCCCAAGACCCAGAGTTCACCGCACCGGCTGGCCGGGGCCCACATTTCAGTTTCTGGCTCCCATAGGCCTCCCTTCCATCCAGGCCTCTTCAGGCCCAATCTGTTTTGTTTCCGTCTCTCCATCCCAGTCTCTCCCAGTCTCTCCCAGTCTCTGTCTCTCTCTCTGTTTTTCTCAGCAGTCCTCCAGGCAGGCCTTCTTGCTTCCTTCTCTCCCTCTTCCTCTTTCCTGGCTGGGAGGGGGCGGGGCCAGTAGGGGTAGCTCCACCCTCTGCCCACCCTGAGGCCTCATTCTGAAAGAGCAAGCTGTGAGGGAGGGAAAGAAAGGCAGAAAAGGCCTTGAGCTGGTAGGTGCTGTGTGTGTCTGTGTGTGTGTGTGTAGTTGTGAGTGAGTGTGAGTGCCAGCCCCGCCGCTGATTTAGTCCCATTGCTCTTGGTTACTCAATCCTGTTTGTGTTTGTTTCCTTTGCATTGTTAAGATTGGGGTTATGCTAGCATTTAGCTCAAAACTGGCATTGGATTAAGAGATTATTTTAATCCATTCATGTACCTGTCTCAAATTCAGATAAAAACCTATAGTAAAAATCACTTAATATGAACCGTTGGTGAATAATAAGCGTGAAGGCATTGCTATTAAATCTACCAACATGAGCGTTTGAAATGATTTAGATTCTAAATAGGCATAATAAATAAAATGAAATACTTCTTTTCCGCAAGATGTGTTTGTTAAATTGAAATAGTATAGTGAGTGTATGTTTAATGCTACTTGCAAGAAAGTGTGTTTTCAAGGACTTAGAAACCGGTCTGGTACTTGAGAACAAAATTGTCTACAGACAGTTCTCAGGTTACATTGGACTCGATGTACGTTGTTTTGTGGTTACGTCACCATCTCCCATTTATTTAAAATAAGTTCCATCATTTCGATGTATGTACATATGTGCTTCATGATTTTTATTATTTACCACAAGTAAAGGTCAGGAATTGTTATCCTTCCTTTACATTTATTTTTTACTATTTCACTTCATTACTGCTGTATATGTACTCCATGTGAATGATGTGCTTATGTAGGTAGGTTCTGACTTACTGCAAAAATCACATTATGTCACACCATATGAATGGATCTCTGACATAACTTGAAGACCTGCTGTATTTGTTGACTCTAAAAGCCACACTGATGTGCCAGTGGAATTTTTTTCTTGACAATATTAAATAAAATGTAGAGTGCATGAAGAAAAGTACCAATCTATTTCAACCACATATCTCATTTGACAAAATACCTTAGAAGCCAACGTTGCATAAAAATTCTGATCAGGCTATCTGTTGCAATTGCCATTTAGATAAAAGAGCTGTTATAACTGACACAAAATAGTTGCTGTACCTCCTAACAGTTTAAACATTGCTTAAATGACAGAGGCTCTTTCTTTATTTTCTTCTCTTGGGGTATAGAGGAGAAAGGCAGGTGGTGGAGATGCACAGATTAAAATTCATTTGGGTTCATGTATGGGGGTATTCATATTTAAAGGTTAAGAGGAATGTAAAGCTGTGATGACAATACTTACCTTTTTTGTTTACATTTTTTTATAAAAGCTGTTTTTGCCATGCATAATTTTGGGAATACCCATATTCCCAATTATAAAACTTCCACTAAGTGATATTCACCAAAAAAAACATAAATTGTATTTTTTCACAGACAATCTAAACTCCTATGAAAGGATTCTAATGGCCTTACAGATTTGGCACCAATATTTTCATCAATCTACACAATCCAGATCATTTTAGGTTTTATAGTCAATTTAGTTAGATTCTGCTCTGGTTCTTGCCCCTGTCACTGGCTTGGTAACCAGCCAACAATAGTCATCTGACTTCTCCCAGACTCATTTTTTTCACTGGTAATTTGGGACTGTTAATAGGTTTGTATATTAAGGGATTATTGTGAATGTAATGATATAATTTATATGAGACTTGAGAGTCATTGCTTATATCCAAAAAATAGTAGCATTGGCATTAAATAGAATGGTCCCTTTAATCTGCATATCATAGTTACTTCCTGTAATCTTTTAAAACCAAATTGTTACCATCTTTTATGATGTCACATTTCCTGATAGTTCACTCTCTTTCATTTTCTAAGTTAGATGAAACTCACATTTAATCTGACATTTTTAGAACAAAAAAACATTTAATTCATATGGTATTGAGTCAACCACTTTTTCTTTTCTTTCTTTTTAACCCCCTTCCCCCTAGTTTTTAGCAGTGGCTCTCTTTCAACATCTACAGACCTTCCCTCTTCCAGGAAAGAATAAAATAATGTATGACCTCTTTTGTCCATGACCTCATAAATGCTGTAGGACAGGCTTTATATGTAGTCAGAATTAAAGGATGTTTCCAATTCCCTAATCATCCCAAACGAAGATGACATCGGCAGATGGCTTTAGGCCAGTCTTTAAGACCCTGAAGCAGCCACACTCTTTTGTTTGCCCTTCTCGAGGCCCTTTTGACATCTGTATATTCCTATACACACACAAAATGTATCTTTATGATACACTCTCCCTTAGCATTTACGGGTCTCATTTCTGAGTTTTTATGCTCAAGGATGATTTACTTATTTGTTTGCTTACATTCTTTCTTCTTTCTTTCATCTTCTCATCTTCTGCTTCTCATCCTGTTAGGGTTCATCGATTTTCTAAAGAAAGCCTTCATAGAAAGATGTAAAAACTTCTTTGCAGACTTGGATTTTAAAAGAGAAGTTTGTTAACTCAAGCAGGTTTCTGCTATATAAAATTACTCAGATTTCTTGTCAATTCCCTATAATTTCCTTACTCTAAGTAACTGTAATCATGACCCAGCCGTTGTAATTTTTCACGTCTGCAAGGTTGGTATAAAATGGAGCAATTCACACATAAATCTCAAAAGGAAGAAAGAATTATGGTGACAATGATGATAGCAATTACAACATTAATAGCAGTTGTACTTATTGAGGACCTTTGTGCCAGGATTGCTTCTTTGCCTTTACATGTATTATTAGCCTTTAAATCACTCCATTAAATAAATAGCATTTCAAATTGGGTAAGAAATGGGGAATTTGATGAAATTAGGAAGAACAATTTGTAATACAACAGTTTTAGATGGATAAAATGGGCCAAAGACCAGATTTTGAGAACTAGGTTTTTGTCTCTCAGATTTATATTGATTTTCAGCAATGTTACTCAAGATAGTTCTTGTCTTCATTATTAAAATAGTGATATATATAGCTAACATATTTATTGCAAGAATGCATAATAATATTTTATGAATTGTAAAATATAAGTTGGAGATATTATTCTTTTTTTTTCTTTTCTTAAATATATTTTTATTGATTTTTTACAGAGCGGAAGGGAGAGGGATAGAAAGTCAGAAACATCAATGAGAGAGAAACATTGATCAGCTGCCTCTTGCACGCCCCCTACTGGGGACGTGCCCCCAACCAAGGTACATGCCCTTGACCGGAATCGAACCCAGGACCTTTCAGTCTGTAGTCCGACGCTCTATCCACTGAGCCAAACCGGTTTCGGCTGGAGATATTATTCTTAATTATATAACTTCAGGTGAGATTTCCTGAAATTTTAAAAAAGAAAATTGTAGGGGGCGTGCAAGAGGAAGCTGATCGATGTTTCTCTCTCATCGATGTTTCTGACTTTCTATCCCTCTCCCTTCCGCTCTGTAAAAAATCAATAAAAATATATTATAAAAAAAAAAAGAAAAACTTTGAATGTATCAATATAAAAGCCTTTTCTTAAATTTTTAAATACATTTTTATTGATTTCAGAGAGGAAGGTAGGGAGAGAGTAACAGAGGTTGGCTGCCTCTTGCACGTCCCTTACTGGGGATCTAGCCTGCAACCTGGGCATGTGCCCTTGACCAGAATCGAACCCGGGGCCCTTCAGTCGGCAGGCTGATGCTCTATCCACTGAGCCAAACCAGCTAGGGCAAAAGCCTTTTCTTTTTACCACTAACTTTTACTAGTGATTATGTGAGAGTCTGCTGTGTGCCATTGAAAGGGTCTGTAAATCCAAAACTATTTTTTTTAATCTTTATTTTGTTCAGTTTATTAATTACATTGTTTCCCCTTTTTATCCCCCTATAGCTCCCCTCCACCCTGTACCTATCCCACCCTCCACCCTCCCCTCCCCTCCCCACTGTCCTCTCCCATTGTTGCAAGATTTTTGTCCAGTCTCTTGCTGCACTTCCCACAACCCTTTTCTCCCCAAGAATTGTCAGTCCATTCCCTCTCTATGTCCATGTCTCTGTTATATTCACCAGTTTATCCTGTTCATCAGCCTATCAATTCACTTGATTTATATGTTCATTTGTTGATAGATGTGTATTTGTTGTTCATAATTTATATTTTTACCTTTTTCTTCTTCCTCTTCTTAAAGAATATCCTACAGCATTTCATATAATGTTGGTTTGGTGGTGATGAACTCCTTTAGCTTTTTCTTATCTGCGAAGCACTTCATCTGATCTTCAATTCTGAATGATAGCTTTGCTGGATAGAGTAATCTTGGTTGTAGATTCTTGCTGTTCATCACTTTGCATGTTTCTTGCCACTCCCGTCTGGCCTGCATCGTTTCTGTTGAGAAATTCGCTGACAATCGTATGGGTGCTCCCTTATAGGTAACCAACTGTTTCTCTCTTGCTGCTTTTAATATTCTCTCTTTGTCTTTTGCTCTTGGCATTTTAATTATGATGTGCCTTGGTGTGGTCCTCTTAGGGTTCCGATATATTGGGGTTCGGTGCACTTCTTGGACTCCTAAGTCAATTTCTTTCACCAGGTGTGGGAAGTTTTCAGTCACTATTTCTTCAAATAGGTTTTCATTGTCTTGGTCTCTCTCTTTTTCTGGCACCCCTATAATTCGGATGTTGGTATGCTTGAGGTTATCCCAGAGGCCCCTTATACTATCTTCAATTTTTTGGATTCTTTTGGTTTCTTGCTTTTTCAGCTGAGTGGATTTTACCTCTTTGTATTTCAAATCTTTAACTTGGTTCTTGGGGTGCTCCAGAGCACTTTTAGGTCTTTCTATAATATTTTTTATTTCAGTCAGTGTATGCTTAATTTCTGGTTGGTCCTTTTTCATATCCTTGAGAGTCTCCTTTATATCCTTGAGGGTCTTGTTCATTTCCTTCTAGGACTCATTCATTTCCACGTTGGTCTTGATCATTTCCTTTGTGGTCTTGCTTATTTCCTTATTGGCCTCGACCTTTTGTTGGAGCCTCTTGAAAAACCCTATAACTGTGGTTTTGAATTCCATGTCCAGTCGTTTTTTTTCCTCCATTTCTTTCACATCTGATTTCTTTCCATGTCACTGCATGGTGGCTGCTTCCCTGAGTTGGTCAATTAGCTTTGTGTGGTAGACTTCCTACTAGGGACAGTGGCTCAGCCTCCCTGGTTACCTGAGGTGGATATGGGTTGCACAGTCTTGCTGAAGTTAAGCTCAGGTAAATCGTTGTTAGCACTTGGAGGGGTTGACCTCCAGTCCAATTCTCTGTGAAGCTCAGCTGTGCTCAGGTTGGATGGGCGGAGTCTCCGGGCCAAGCAGACAGCGTCAGCTCCGCCCTGTGCGGCCCCCGGGACTCTGTGCCGGGGGCAATGGCCGCCAGCACCTCTGAGAGTGAGCCGCTGCCGAGTTCTACCGGCTGCCGGGGAATTCAGACTCTCCCAAAAGGAGTCTGCATGCGAAATGTCTCACCCAGGGTCGTAAAACAAAACAGTCTGACGGTTTCCCGAATGAGAGAGCGAGTCGCAGAGCGCTTCGCTCTCTGCGCCTTCACGCAGCCGAGCTGTTCGCGCAAGCTGCCTTCTCCACAAGCCGGCAGACCCGGCAGCATCCGAGCTTCCGCGTGCCCTCCCACTGTCCAGTGTTCACCCCGTATGATAGTGGGTTCTCTGGACTTCGCCCAGAGCTGGAGAATCAGTCCAGTGGGACGTCTTTGTCTCCCCATTTGAGAAAACTAGCCGGTTTTCAGCACGCGCTCCAAACCTCTCTCTGCGCGAATCTTTCAACACTGTCCGCCGCCGCTCCTCCGAGTCACAGTGTCTTATCTTATTTGTGGAATTTTCACTCGGCGAGCTTTCTGGTGATTCTGGAAGGTGTTTGTTCTTTCGTTAAGTTGTAGTATTAAAATTGCTGTGTATGACGGCAAGATAGGTGTTTTGCCTATCCCGCCATCTTGGTTCCTCCCGAAACTATTTTTTAAATTAACGTCGTAGAAGATGATTGCAGCATACTTGACATTTAATATAATTTCATAGTAAAATTTGAGTCCTTTGGACTTTTGTAAAGTAATTTGGTTTTGCTTATATTCTTGAGGTAAGTGTTTTTTGGGGGACTATTGTGTACTATTAGGCTTCTGACATATAATGCATAGTATAAGTACTATATGTACCAATGGAGGATTATGATGTTTTATTACATTCTTTTATATTAGACTCCACTGATCTCATTAGGCTTGTTTAATGGATTTTTTTTTAATATTATTTTTTTAAACAAAAGAGTATTACAGATAGTCCCCCTTTGTGTTCCCCCATTGCCCCTCTCCACCTGGCTCCTGCCCCAGACCTTTACCACCCTATTGTCTGTGTCCGTAGGTAATGCATATATGTATACAAGGTCTTTGGTTAATCCTGTGGTCGGCAAACTGTGGCTTGAGAGCCAATGAGGCTCTTTGGCCCTTTGAGTGTGGCTCTTCCACGGCCTGGGCGAGTCTATTTTGAAGAAGTGGCGTTAGAAGAAGTTTAAGTTTAAAAAATTTGGCTCTCAAATGAAATTTCAATCGTTGTACTGTTAATATTTGGCTCTGTTGACTAATGTGTTTGCTGACCACTGGGTTAATCTCTTCCTGTGCCTCCTACCTCTTCCCTCTTAGATTCTTCAGTCTGTTCCATGATTCCATGCCTCCGATTCTATTTTATTCATCAGTTTATTTTGCGCATTAGATTTCATTTAGTTTGATTTTTAGATTCAATTGTTGATAAATATTTATTGCCATTTCATTGTTCATTTTTTCGTCTTCCTCCTCCTCCTCTTCCTCTCCCCCTTTTCTCCTTCTCTTCCTAAAGAATACCCTTCAGCATTTCATGTAATACTTGTTTAATGGTGATGAACTCCTTTAGCTTTTCCTGTCTATGAAGCTCTTTATCTGACCTTCAATTCTAAATGATAGCTTTTCTGGAAAAAGTAATTTTGGTTCTAGGTCCTTGCTTTTCATCACTTTGAATATTCCTTGCCACTCCCTTCTGGCTTGCATAGTTTCTGTTGAGAAATCAGCTAGTAGTTATATGGGTACTCACTTATAGGTAACTAATTGCTTTTCTCTTGCTGCTTCTAAGATTCTTTTTTTCTTTAACTCTTGGCGTTTTAATTATGATGTACCATGGCGTTGGCCTCTTTGGGTTCCTCTTGTTTGGGAATCTCTGTGCTTTCTGGATTTGTAAGTCTGTTTCCTTCACCAGGTGGGGGAAGTTTTCTGTTGCCGTTTTTTTTTTTCTTTTTTTTTTTTTCAAATGGGTTTTTAATATCTTGTTCACTTTCTTTTCCTTGTTAGTACACTTGAAGTTGTTCCAGAGGGTCCTTATACTATCTTCATATTTTTGGATTATTTTTTCTTTTTTGTTCTTCTGATTGGATGTTTTTGCGTCTTCATATTCCAAATAATCTAAATGAATTATTCAGTAAGTGTTTAATTAATTTCTGACTGGTCTTTTTAAGTCAAATAAATTTAAAAAATAATTATTACTAATTTGCTATGTGACAGACACTGAACTGGGCACTTTATATCCAATATTTTTGTTATCCTAATAGGTAGAAAAATTGCTTCTCAAATAAGATAGTAAGGTATTTTAATTGTAATACTCTTAAAAACCTGATTTAGGAAGGTTTTCTTACACATCTGGTTCTGAAAGGTATCATTACTATATCTCAAATAGAATACTTAACACTCTATCACATTTGGCATTTTGCTGTTTGTGAGATTAAAATATCATAGGTACAGTGATTTTTGTTGTTGTTGCCATTTCTACATTTTTAAGAGTTTTGGTGCTCTGTTTAATTTGTCTTGTCTTACTATAATCCAAGTTACTTCCATGTTCTTAAATTTAATGTTTGTGTTGGTAGTCCTTATACTTTAATTTTTAAATAATTTTATTCCAAGGTTCTTTTATTATTTTGTATAGTTAAAAATCTTATATAACTCTTTTTTCTAGTTTCATGTAATGTTTATAATTATTTTTTTATATTCTAGGGTTATTTATGTTTACATCATTATGAACTTGAATTATACCTCTCTAATCAATTTTTGTTTTTTGTTGATTTTTTTTCAGGAAGTTGTTATCATTTTAAATGACCAATATTTTTGCTCTTATTTCTTTAATCAATTTGCTGATTTAAAAAAATCTTTAGCCAAGCTTTCACAGTTAAATTGTACAAAGAGTTCCCTAAAGGATGACAGTGCTCCGCATTTTTCTGAATTATACTCTATTGATACTCGTGATATACTGTGTAAGAGTAGCTCTCAGCATTTAATTTTACTTTTTTTGTAGAAATTAATAAACATCCTGAAATGCTGATTTAGACAATGTTTTAAAAATGCTGTGATGCACTTTGGTACGTGACAGACTCTTGCTTAGTTAAATGTTTTGCTGCATTATAACATAGTTGGATTCAGCTCATCTTTTAAAGCAGTTGTCAGAAAAATATGGGCCAGCATGGTAGAATGTATTAGCTCAATACATTGTCTCCATTTTATTATGAAGCTGCTGAGGAAGCTGTGATATACAGCACTGTCATTACAGATCTATTGTTAAGACGGTTCCACAGCCTTCTTTGTACCGCCATTAATTTATAGCAGTAAACAATATGTAGCCTTCCAACTGCAGCAAAGCAGAATCTTTTAATGAGGTGGATGTTATTACCACAATAAATCAGTGCTTTCGCGTAATGTATAATTCAATGTGTGTATTCCCACTGTAACTTCTCTGAGTAAGCTGATAGTGTATCATTGTCATTGCACAGCTCCACTGTTTTTTTTTTTTTTTAACCTTCTTTTATTTGGGGACTTCTTTTTTATATGCTTGCAAATAAATGTGGTATGTCTTGATAGCTGTCCTGGAGCAGGCTTCAGAAACCAACTGTAACAATAACAGCTAGAATCAATAGTGTGGGTTCTACCTATATGGATCTCTGCGCAATGCCGTTTTTTTTTAGATGCTAGTGAAATCAATCTTAATTGGTTTCAGCATTATATTCAAGAAACGTGATTCTATAACTATTGATTTTGGGGGTGCACTCATTTGGAGAGTAATAAAAATGGGAGCAGATAAAGTGAATGCTTAATATGCTGCAGGACCATACAAAAGGAGCATTGATTCTATTTTTAATTCACATAATTTGTCTTCGAATGATTTTATTTCTCTTTTCCTTTTGCATAGCTCAGTCTTTAGGGACAACAACTAAAATTCATTTAAAGGCATTCAAAATTGGTTCTGTAACAAAGATTTCTTAGAGTCAGTTTCATTCCTAACTGGCATAAATTTAGTAAATCAGATATGATTCTTTTGTGCAGAAACTAATGCTTTAAAAGGTGGCATTTTAACTTAGTATATTGTATACTGATTTAAAATGCTAATCAGCTAAAGATTTAAAAAATTTGCTTGTAACATAAAATAGTCGCTTAAAATACAGTGTGGATTAGAATCTTTTAAAGCTTTTAAAAGAGCATGGTACTAAAAATAACTAGGAGCTTTGAAAAAAATAGTTAACTTGAAAAAGATAGCTAAACTGATGATTTTAAAATGTTGCTTAAAAATTCATATTAACATGAAAAGTAGTTTAAAAACTAATTTAACATTGCTTTATAGTTAATAGAATCTGAATAATTTTAAAACAATATCAAAATTTATTTTAATAGTTCCCCCATTAATAATCAGATATTTTCTTTCTCTTATAAATGAGGAGTGACTAATTCATAGGTCTTCATTAAAGAAAGTGATTTGATTTTTAAAAAAAAATAAACAATAGGTGTTTTCTAAAGGTCAGAATGACTTATTAAAATGAATTGTTACTTAAAGCAATTGATCTTAACATCATTTCAGCCCTTAGACCCCTTTGAAAATCTTAAGGACACTGTATATTTTTCTTAAGAAAATGTACATGTGTATAATCACACAAAATTTTGCATACTGTTTAGTGGAGTTCGTTTGTTCCCTGAATAACAGCAGCAGTGATAACAACATAAGCTAACATTTATAAAGCTTCTTATCTTATGCCAAGCAATGTGCTGGCTCTTTACAGGCTATTGTTTTATTGAAACTTTACTCCAGTTCTAAAGATAATCTCAGAAATAATAGGTAGCATAGCATTCATTGGATGTTGTCATACACGGTTTGTAGGACTTTACCTATACTGACTCATTAAATTTTTAAAATTATTTTAATCCTCACCAAAGGATATGTTTTTTGTTTATTTTTGTGAGAGAAGAAGGGGTCAGAGAGATAGAGAAACATTGATTTGTTGCCTACTGAAGTGCCCCAACTGGGGATTGAACCCACAACCTTGGTATGCGCCCTGACCAGGAGGAATTCAACCCACTACATTTTGGTGCACAGAGCAATGCTCAAACATTGTGCTAGCTGACCGGGGCTATACTGACTCATTTTATTTTCCAAAATAACCTTCTAACTTGGCACTATTATAACTCCTGTAAGCCCCTTGTAATCTATGTACCATTCTTACTATGTAATGTATTTTTTATATTTCATGCAGGCATGTTTTCCCTTTAGGTTCTGGTTTTACTCATACTGCTAGAAATTTCTGCATTTAATCCCTTTTTCACACAGTTTCCTTGCTCACTCCAATTTTATTCCATCGTCTTTTCAGAACCTCTTATAAATTAATCTTCTAGCTTCAAGATTCTGTTTCTGGTTGTTGCTTCTAATTAACTAAATATAATTTTATAGGTGCTCTCCAAAATATTATATAGCTAATATTTACTTCATATAATTGTCTTTTTAAAAATGCTTTTTATGGGCTGAATAAAGACACCTATTCAACAGAAACTAGACTTACTGAGAAATGACATGTTTCTCCATTCACTTATATGTGTATGTTTAACCTGCATTGAAAATGTTTGTTTTTCCACCTACTGTCAGAACGTAACAATCTGTTTTAATTTAAATAATACGCATAGTTTTTAATTCACTTTCAAACTTGCTAATAGGACAGCATTTTGAGGAGTGAAAGTGATAACAGATGCTTACATTTGTGTTCTTGTTTTTCTTCCCCATTGGCAGCCAGTAGGAGCTTTGAATCCAAAAAGAGCAGCATTCTTTGCAGAGCGTTATGAATCATGGGAAGATGATCAAGTTCCAAAGTTCCACTACGGTACTCATTACTCAACTGCAAGTTTTGTTCTTGCATGGCTGCTAAGAATAGTAAGTTTAATTTGAATAGTAAACCTTGAATAAATAAATTCATGTTGTGGAGAATATGCTGTGTGATTAAAAATTATCAGCATCTTTTTTGGATGCTAAATTTTTTTTTCAGTATTAAGGTTCTAGTTGTAAGTATCTCTGTATCCCACTTGGTATGTATTATTGTAGAATTGCCTTAAAATGTTTCACCTCTAACTGTGAATTTTCCCCTTAAATTTGCCTCTTCAAATGATAGATATCTTAGCAGATTCTAGATTGTACCATAGATTATATTCAAAATTTTTTAAATAAACAAAATTTAATTAACATAGACATATATTCATATATTTTGGAATTTCATTTGCTCCAAATGGAATAAGGTATATTTATAAGTTAAACCAAGGTGGCCTTGTATTGATAATATATTGGTTAAACAAGAAATGTTTCTGTAAAATTGAAAGGTGATTCATCTACTAGAAAGTAATTTCTTTGGGAAAGCATTAGCAGCACATCATTAATTAAAGGTTGTTAGAAGGGTACAGGCAGACATAAATCCTAGAAGTAATTTATAGTGCTTAGCTAATTTCAAGCAATTATCCACTAATATGTGTTTAAATGTTCTTTAACTAAGAGGAGGCTTTTAAATCTTCCAAACATTTTTCTTTTCTTAATCATAAATTAAATATTGAGCCATAACAATAGGAAAATTACATATTGGACAATTTCCTTGTACTATGAAGAAAATACCACCTAATTTATGTCTGAATGTTATTAATAAATTGTTCTTAGAAAGAAGAGTGTTTAAAATATGTTGCACATGCCAAATTTTGGGAATAAGTCTTCGGAAAGAAGTAATTTGAGGACATTAATGTAATAATTTAGGTATACTTCCCATTCAATGCCAATTACTAGCTAATATATATTAGTCATTAGAATATTTAGATGTAAAGATTTATAAAAACCACATTTTTATGCATGATGGATTTTTTCAATTGCTTATTTTTAGGAACCCTTCACAACATATTTCCTAAATTTGCAAGGAGGGAAATTTGATCATGCAGATCGAACTTTTTCATCCATTTCCAGAGCTTGGCGAAACAGTCAGCGTGATACATCTGATATTAAGGTACAGAAACCTTTCATTTCACAGTTATTGCCAGTGTGTCCCTTGTTGAATGAATGTGGGCAATTTTTCTCTTGCAGAACAGTCTTTTTACTGAAGATAAGCTTCAAAGTGGAGACCTCTGTACCACTCTATGGAATGTGTCTCTCTCTCTTCTGTGTCTGATCTCTGCCTGTCTCTGTATCTGTATGCATGTCTGTCTCTTCTTTCTTGTCTCTTTCTTTAGTTGTGGAATGGTTGTTTTCTTCCCCCTGCAGTCTCTCTCTCTCTCTTTTTTAAAGGAAGTCTATTATGAGTGTAAGGCAGCTTTCTCAATGGAATTCCAAATTCAGCAACAACAACAAAAAAAGATACATAGTCAGCAATATATTATGAGGAAGATCTCAGACTTTTGTTTTATTTCAAAGATTCCATATTTCTATTCTATTTTTAAATATAAATAATACATTTTTATTGATTTCAGAGAGGAAGAGAGAGAGAGATAGAATCATCAGTGATGAGAGAGAATCATTAATCGGCTGCCTCCTGCATGCCCCACCCTGGGGATCGAGAGCCTGCAACCTGGGCATTTGGCCTGACCAGAAATCAAACCGTGACTTCCTGGTTCATATGTAGACGCTCAACCACTGAGCCATGCCAGCCAGCGCCCATGTGTCTAGTCTTAAAACAATTATCTTTGACCTGCTTCTAGTTCTAAATGCATACCTGGCCCTGTTTGGTATATGATTGCATTATTATTGAGGAGAAATAAGAGTTCTCTTATCTATATGGTAACTACTGTAAGAGATCAAAAACTTTGCATAATTAACTAATATAACCCTTCCTAGTCTTTTGCTTGTATGTCAGAAGTACAGAATTTGATTTTCGTAATAATAGTGTCTCAGTAAAGTATCAATGTTAGATGCTGTTGAATATAATGAGATATGTCTATGGTTGTGAAGCTCCTTAGAGTCTCATAAAAATATAAGAATTACACATAGATTATTATACTATATGTGAGAAAATGATAAGTACCCTATGAGATATATTGGGGTTCAAAAAAGATGCTACATTACTAATGTCTGTGTTACTAAAGAGTACTTAAAAGTTCAACATAATGATAATTATATTTTACTTCTTAGGTGTGTTACTTAACAGTCTATAAAATGTATTCACATGCTTTGTCTTATTTAGAGTATATTGTTGCTTATATCAAAGAAATTTTACTAAAGATTTTGTCATATGTAGAAATAATCATAGATATTGGGACATCTATAGAATTTTTTTTATATCACTAGTAATGTATGTAATACACTTGCAATTATATATCATACTCTTTAAGAATCATCAGTAAATAATTTTGAAATGTACACTGAGTGGCCAGATTATTATGATCTCTGCATGCATAGTAATCTGGCCATTCAGTATATGTATGTACGTGTGTGTGTGTGTGTACATACATATACATATGTATACATATATATACATATATGGCCTGGTGCATGAATTCATCCATGGGTGGGGTCCGGCCAGCTTGGCCAGGGGGAGGGGACATGGGCGGTTGACTAGCCTGCCTACTGGTCCAACTTGTGGTCCAGAGGACTATTTGCATGTTATGTTTGCATGTTAGCCTTTTATTATATAGGATATACACTGAGTGGCCAGATTATTATGCATTTAGAGATCATAATAATCTGGCCACTCAGTGTATATCAGATAACAGTAAATGAGAATAACAGTGTCTTGTATCCATTGGTTATGCTTATATGCATGCTTACAAGTCCTTCGGTTGATCTCTTACAGCCTTCCCCCCATCTTCCCTGCCTTCCCACTGTAGTTTGATAGTCTGTTCAATGCTTTTTTGCCTCTGTATCTATTTTTCCCCAATTCTTTTCTTTAAAAAAATTTTCCTCTGCAGACTAGAAATAAACATAATAACAAAAAATGTTTGAGTCCCAATTTCAATGTCCAACAGTTCTGAGTTCTAGGTTCAATATCAAACTGTTCCTTATGTGGACATATCAGCAATGATATCTGTATGGTGGACAAATGTTGGCAATGGAGGTCCGACCCTCTCTGGTTTGGTCCTAGGCAACCTATAGCAATACATGTCTGCTGACTGATAACATGGCAAGGCGTCATCAGCGTCTTCCATCTCTGGACTGTTTCTTCTCTTCATGGTTAGAGCAGACCTGTCAATTCCTTTCTGTTGCAAGAATCCACATGGTCTTGGAGTTGTTTTCTGAAAATACACAAACATATTCTCGACTGAAAGTTAATAAAGGAATCTTTTCTATGAAATTGACTTGGGATTCTTTTAATTTTTGCCCAATTTTCCTTTGGCTTATTTTGACACCATGTGTGTTTTTCATGGGTGTCTTGCTATTAGCATTACAAATGAAAATTAATTTTTTAAACTAGAATTTTTCTAGATGTAATTTACTTACAGGTTATTTTTCATTACATGATATTACCTTACTATCCCCCCCCCTTTTTTTGATTAATGGAGGCTTTTATAAATTTTATAATGCAGTCTTGATAACTTTAAATTTTAATTTTTTTGCACAAAAATATGACTACTTTAGGTTCATTGCATGTTAGGCAATTTTACCATGAGATGAACTACCAATAGAAATTTTAGTTAATACTTTAGGAACAGTTTTTTGTCCAGTACAATTAAATTTTCTTGAATATTCACTTATTTCAATTGGCTAGTTTAAATTAATCTGAAAACTTGATTACTATTTTATTGACAAATTTAATACTTTACCAACAATCTTAGTTTACCTTGTAAATATTAGTGGAAAGGATTATTTGCATTCTTGAGTAGGCCCTGAGCATTCCTGGTGCGAGGCTGGATTTAGATATAGGGCAGCTGCTGTTGGCCAGGTCTCTGTTACCTGAGTCCTCATCTAAGCTGGGCCAAGTGTCTGTCTATTATCTGGGTCCTGATCTGAGCTGGCCATGGGAAGCGAAGCAGCCATGGGGGCAGGATGCCTCCCTCAGAAGGGGTGAGGGTTCAGGCCCCTACAGTTTTGAGGGTCTGTGCTCCACCTCTGTTGACCCCCAAGTTCTCTCCTGATGGCCCCTCTGGGACTGTGCCTGTCTTAGTTTGTTCCTTCCCTGAGGAATCTTACCCTTCTCTGGCTAACCAGTCATCCTCACCAGAGGATATTTTTTCCATTGATTTTTAGAGACAGTGAAAGAGAAGAAGGCGGAAGGAGATATAGAATGAGGGAGAGAGAGCAAGGGAAACATCAGTGTGAGAGAGGCACATGTATTGGTTACCTCCTACATGTGCCATGGACCAGGGTGGGGGATCGAACCTGCAACTAAGGTACGTGCCCTTGACTGGGAATCGAGTCCGTGATCCTTTGGTACATGGGCCAATGCTCTAAACACTGAGAAAAACAGCCAGGGCAACTTTTTTTTTATTGCTAATGGGGGAAACTGGCACTTTAATATCTTAGAATCTCTCTCTCTCTCTCTCTCTCTCTCTCTCTCTCTCTCTCTCTCTCTCTCTCTCTCTCTCTCTCTCTCTCTCTCTCTCTCTCTCTCTCTCTCTTTTGCATCCTGCTAATACTGAATAATTTTTTCTAAAAACTAAAGTTTATTCCTATTAAATAAAGGTAAAAATATGAATTCTTTTTATTTCAGAGGAGAGACCTTAGATTTAACTAAAAGCAGTCTTTCATTTTTAGCATGATTTACTGTTTAAAGTTTTGGGGATCATTTGTATTTTTGTGTATCCTTTGTGGTTCCATTTAAGATATTACCCTCAATGGTGCTTTTTATTCCGCTTGGTAAACTGTTGAGAAGCATTGCTCAGTTCTCTAAGTAGGCTTACCCCACTGTCCAAAAAGCATGTGAAATTTTAATAATCGATTAAACCTGATATATCCAAACTATTATCTCAACATATAACCAGTGTGAAATTATTAATAAGATACATTGCATTCTTTTTTTCCCACTGTCTTTGAGATCAGGTGTATACTTTATATTTATACCATGTAAATATAACCACATTTCAGATATTTACTGTCCACTTGCAGCTGGTGGCTGCTGTATTTGGCAGCGGAGACTGGGGGCCTTGTTTCAGAATCACACCAAGGGATCACTCTATGCTTATGGAAAGATGGATTCCTTCATCCTTTGCATAACAATTCTCCTGATGTTGTATTTCATCTAAATATAAAGAGACAAGTAGTAGATATAATAGGTAGCTTTGAGGACAGGCGTAGAAAGTGCTAAAAATTGGGTGGAAGAATCATCACCGTGTAATAAATAATAATGTTTAATTCCAAGCAGACTCTCTGTTTCAAGTCTTAAAAACTCACTTAACTTTAGAAACTGAGGTGCAGAATAGATTACTGTCTTCAGCCTGAACCATTATGACTAAATTTTGTAGAACAAATCACAGATTCCTAAAGCTTGAATGGATTTCACGACACAATCACATCTAAATATTAGGCAAATCTCTAAGCTTTTCTAGGCAGAATTCTCATTTCAGGTACCTTTAGTGTCAATAAATTAAATCTAATGATTAAATACAAATGGACTTACTGCCGTTTAAACCCTTTTTCATCTCTCCTGTGGAATGATTAACAGTCAGGCTTGGAGAGTGGAAGGAGTCATAACTGTCACCAAGGTTCATTATTTTTGAAAGGGGGCAGTAATAAATGCATCTAAAGGGGAGATTGTTGGAGACTCATATTTCTCCAGAAGCTTAGAATTTAGCACAATAATTTATTACTAAAATAACCTTTGCTAAAAATAAAATTAGAGTGGAAAGTTTGACAGAATCTTGAGATAGCATTTAATATTTAAATTTAAATTTTGTTTATACACTATCAGGCCTTGTTGATACCACACCAAATAAAACATAGTCATTGCCTTGGACGAACATTTGCAGGAGAGCAGATACTGATGTTAAATCCGTCTCAGCCTTTCAGTGTAATAAGGACTCTGTAGGCTCATAGGCACAGCATCAAAACCAGGAGCAGGGAGATGAAAGGTGAAAATTGAGCTTTCAATACTTTGATAAGGAAGTTACTTCATCCTGAGGGCAGGAGGGAGACATTGGACGGATAGAGCAGAGGAGATATGAACTGAGAGATCACTGTGATTGGTGTTTGAATATGAATTATACTGTGAGCAAGAGTGGAAAGAGTCTAAAAGCTGTTAAAAGAATTAGACCAAAGGCAGTGGAAGCTTAAACTCAGTAGTGATAATGGTACTAGAGAAATGTGTATGAATTTAAGATATATTTAGAATATTAGAATTGTTAGGATATGGAGACTGGTTTGTCTTGCCAGATGAGAGAGAGGGGGGGATATTTAATTTGACCTGGGCATGTGATGGAGAACATAGAAGAAGAGCAAGTTTTGTTATGGCACAGGTATCTAACTTCCTGTCTTCATGGAGTAAACTTCCTATGACAGGTAAATTAAAATCCTCCAACACATTTGGTTAAGCCAGCATTTATTGATTATTTATCATATGCAGTATATAGTTAGAGAGCACTTGGGGTTAAAAAGTTAAGATAAACATAGTTCTTTACTTCACATATCTCCAGGTGAGAAAGACAGGTATATGTAAAACTATTTGCAATGTAAATTAGGCAGTGATAAGTGCTACAAATAGATAAGAACAAAATGAAATTAATTCTGACTGGGGAGAAAGGGTTGTAGATGACTTCATAGGATATGTTATATTTGAGTTGTATTTTAAACGATGCAAAGGAATTTTAACAAACCACCTAAATTTATGTCTTTACTTTGGACATTTCTTCTGATATCTGACTCCCTCCTTGACATCTTTATTTCAACATATAAAATGTATCTCAGACTTAACACATTAAAACCAAATTTCTGATCTGTATTTCTTCAAACCTGCTCTTTTCACAGTCCTCCCCATCTTAGTAAATGGTTTTCCAGATGAGAGTAAAAGCTAAAGTCCTTACCAGGTAATACCCTATACTGCTTCCTCTCCCCTCCAGAATCCTTTTACCTGTTGGCCTCTCATACTGTTTGCCCCTTCCTTATTCAGGCCTAGCTCAATAGGACCTCCTTGGTATTCCTTAGATACACCTTGGGGCCCTTGCTTTTACTTTTACTTTCATTTGAAAAATTCCTCCTGAACTTCTTATGGATTTATTTCTTCACCCCTTTCAAGATTTTGCTCCAATGTCACCTTTGAGCAAAGGCCTTGTTTGTCGTTTCTATTCAAAGTTACATTATCAGTGACTCACCCGTGCACATTTATTCACTTCCCCATTTGATTTTTCTTCATATCACTCGCCATCTCACATACATATATTTATTTGTTTGTTTAATACGTCTTACCCTATTGGAACATTAGCTCCACCAAACAAGAATTCGGAACTGTTCTGCTCATTGTTTTGTTCCTAAAGCTTAAAATAGTGCCTGGAACATAGTAGGTACTAAATTAAATATTTATTAAATGGATGCTTTGATGAAGTATAGAAGAATATTTTAAGCAAGAAAAAGGACATTAATAAAATTAGGGTAACTGCTTTGCACCTTGGGGAATGCTTTATTGGTCTGCTAATTGGTCTTATGTACTTTGATGTGTAGAAAACATAAAATGAGATATACTGAAAGACAGTTGTGGTCTAATATGAAGACTCTTGGTAATATTCTAAAGATATTTATAGCTTAATTCTATAGACCAGTTCAGCAAAATTTTTCTGTAAAAAGACAATAACTTTTTCGATTTGAAGTCTATGCAGTCTCCCACTCTAGACACAGAAAATATGGAAACAAATGAATATAAATGAGTTCCAATAAAATTTTATTTGGAAAAATAGGTGGCAGGTAACTTTGGGCCCATGGCTGTCATTTACCATCCCCCTGCTGGTGACTGGCTCTGGTATAAAAGAAAGCACTGTAGCCAAAGTATGGAAAATAGGTCCAGGGATTGGGGAAAGAGGATGAGAGTTTAAGGCTGGGACAAATGTCAGGAGGCCATTACAGTCAGGTAAAAGGAAAGATGTTAAAACACATTGTGAGGGGTCACAAGAATTCTCGTGTTTTCATATTACACAGTGTTTTACAAAGTATCATACTTTAAAAAAATATTAGCTTGTAAAAACATGTAATAAATAACTTCAAAATGCAATTGGGTATTTAATTTTAAGGCATGCTCTTAACATTTATGTAAAAACAGTTTTTATACTCGTTTAATAGAAACTTACCTGGTCACTGGGAAAAGCTAGCAATAAAACTACTGGTCCTTAATGTGTTAAATTCCTCAACTAACTAACGGGATGAAGTCAGGGGACAGGTTACAAATAATTCTCCAGGACATGGCATTTGGTTGACTTCCCACTACTCTGTTGAAACCAGTCTTGTCAGAGTCATTGATGATGAACAATTTCCCTGTTGTCCAGTGTACACTGTCAGTTCTCATCTACTTGATCTGTTAGCATTACTGACACAATTAATTGATCCATTTTCCTTGTAGCAGTTCTTTCACTTGGTTTTTTAAATAAGGATCCATTCTCTCCTAATTACCTTTAAAAAAAAAAAGTAGGTATTTTTTTTATTAATTTCAGACAGAAAGGGAAAGATAGAAACATCAATGATGAGAGAAAATCATTGGTTGGCTGCCCCTGCATGCCCCCTTACTGTGGGTCAGGCCTGCAACCTGGGCATGTACCCTTGACTGGAATCGAATCCAGGACCTTTCATTTCACGGGCTGATGGTTTATCCACTGGGCCTAACGAGTGAGGGCTCCTAGCTACCTTTTTATCTTTTTTTCTATGTCTACTGGATTATCTTGTTTTCAGACCCTAAATCACTAGAGTACCTTAGGGCTTAGCCTTTGAATCTCTTCTGCACGAACACTGGCTCCCTAGTGATTGCCTCTTATCTCATGGCTCTTCCTGAAATCTAGATTTATACATCTAGCTCAGGCATTTTTTTTTTATGCCCTCAAATGTCCTCTCTTCTCTCAGTGTTTGCCATCTCACTAAAAGACAGTAGCATTTACTGAGTTTGCTCAGACCTTTAGAAAGCTTAGAGTCTTTGGTTCCCCCTTTCATACACACACCACTCACTGTCTAGCTTCTCTCCCTTCAGAATAGATGCAGAATCTGACCAGTTATCACCACATCCATCCCTAGGGCTGTTTCCCATGTGATGATTTCTCCATAAGGCACAACAAGAATAACCTTGCATTATAAATCAGGTCATGTTCCTCTGGTAAATCTCTCATATGACGGCTCATCTAACGGAACCTAACTCAGGTTCTAACTTTAGCCTTGAGGTCCCATATATCTGGCTGCCTCTCAGATTCTTCCTCTGCTGCAGCCTTACTTGCCTTTGTTGTTGTTCCTCTTCAAAATTGACAAGTGCACTCCTGTTTGAGTGTCATTGAATAGACTGTTCTCAATCTATGCTTGAACAATTTCCTAGATGTCACCTCCCCAGAGTGGGCTTACGCTGAACTCCCTCTCTAAAATCATTCTTTATCCCCTTACCTGGTTTATTGCTTACACAGTACTTTTACTCTTTGACATGACACACATATAGTGGTTTACTTATTTTATGTCTCCATCACTAAGGGTCTATGAAAATGAAGATGTTTTAATTTTGTCCAGCTCATCACCTCAGCATTTAGAACATGCCTTGCAGTTAGTTAGAGATCATCAACTGTTTGTTTAATGAAATGAAAGAATGAAGAGATTTAAAGTTGTCCAGAAAGGTGAAGTCAGTGAAAGAGCCTGGGGAAAAGAGAGCGGGCACTTAAGGAAAAGGAAGAGCATGGCCACCCTAGTCAGAAGGGCACAGCAAACCCAAGTGGATATGTGCTCCGCATGGAGCAGGCTGCTGACAGCCCGTATTTTAGGAAAGGCTTTTCTGGCCCTAAGAAACCTGAACACTGACTGTCATCTGTTGACCAAGAAAGACAGGTTGAGTTTTATTGTTATCACTTTACAAAAGAATTCCATGTGGACATCTTATCACTGGTCATATCTTAGCTATTCAATTTAAAAACCTATCTTATAACTCATTATGGATTGTTAGTGATGAATATAAATTTTATATTAAGTTATGAAATTAGGAAGCTCAGTACAGCATATTTAATACTTATAATTAAGTAAATGGAATGCAATTAAACCCTAAGATATTACTAAATATTTTTAAATAAATGCCCATCAGTATTATTATAATAATTAGCTTTAGCTTTAAAAACCAACCCTTAAAAGTTTTAAGTACATATGTGTTTGTTAAGGACTACAAAATGGATATGATCATAGAATAGTTTTATTTGTGTCTTGTGAGATTTGTAAAACAAGAGACCTTTGACTTGCCCTCTTCTACCTCCAAATTCCCAGGGGTCTGTAATTTGAGTTAGCTTCTTTATCCCCTATGAGTACACTGCCTACCATAATACATTCCATGGACGCTGATAGCATCAGCATTACAGCCATCTATAAGTAAGTGTTTAGCTACAGTTAAATGTAATTGCGGGAAATACATTTCTTGATGCATTTGTTTAAAAATATATACCTTAAGCTTTGATGATTGGGTAATTTTATTTTCTTAGTTTTTATCATTTATTCTTTCTGTTTTTCAGACACGCTAAAGGAAACTAAAATTAAACTCATTCCTTGCTATATATCTCTTGGACACTTCTGGCTCATGTATTCCTTTTCTTCTGCCTCCTCCCTCCCTCCTTTTCCCCTCCTCTCTTTCTCTCTGTTGTTTATTTTTATCTTTTTTTCCCCCAAGTTTTTATTTTTCCATCCTTTTCTCTTCCTTTTACACATCCACTTTAGAGTATGCATTAGTACTCTCAGCTCTCTCTTAGCAAATGTAAAACACTTATACTAACTGAACTGTTTATCTGTTCATACTTTTTTTTTACTACATCACTTATGCCTAACTAGCAGATTCGTTAATTTAACCACATCTCTTTAATCTTTTTCTTTTTCATGTATCAGAAGGTTAAATGATGTACTCATGTGCACTAAGTCCTCACTTAAAGGTGACTTTAAGCAAAACATATAACAAAACCAATTTTGCCATAGCTAATTGATATAAACAATAGTTAAACTCCTATGGTATCTCATCCACCAAAGAAAACATTATCCAGGGATCTGTTGTACAATTTTTTTTTTTAGCATTGAACTTGGTACATTTATGTCTACAATGAGTTATTTTGTTTTTGTTCTTTGATAAAGATTACTTGAAACTTTTTATTCTAGGCAGGAAAAAAAATCTTTTAAGGCACTTAGAAAATGTTGCTGTCATCCTGAATTATAAAAGTGTACACTCATCAGCTTTGATTTGTTTTTTGACGGGTGATCAGCATATACTTTTGTTCAATTAAAACTTTAGACGATTCATTAATGTGTTCATAGACACTTATATTAACTCTTCTCACCTGCACTCATTGTAATATGTATATATTTTACAACTTTTTCAGAAAGAATTTAAGGTGGGCATTTAATTTATGCCTTCTTTTCCGGCAGCTACAGCATACCTGATGTTTGCATTATTAACGATTATTCTCTCTTCCCAAGTTACAATTTCCTTGAACATAGGGGCCTGGAACAGCAAAAGGCTGAGTAAAAATGTCCAGCCAAATATGGAAGTGAAAAATGTGTTGAAAGCAGGAGAGAACTATAAAATATTGAGGGTATTCATCATAAAGTGAGACATGTTAAGCCATACTGTCTTTGCTAATAAAAAATAATAAATGTGTTTTTAATGTGATAGTTATTTAGTAGCAATTATGAAGTCTCAAATATTTTTGTGCACACATTAATTTTTACAAGTAAATTTTATTAAGTGCCTGAAGAATGACATTAAATGTTTTTATGAATGAGCATAATTCAGTGAATGTCCTGTTGGCTTTCAGAATCAGGCAAGTTGAGTCTGTAATTTTGGGTTTTTATCAGGGATCACATTAATGATGCTAATAATAGTAGTAAGATCTTATGTGCATGTAGAGTTCTGTATTATCTCATATTAGCCTCACAATAACCTTGTGTTTTAGAAGTAGCCATTGAGGGGAGTCAGGGTCAGGAAAAATTGAATTAATTTAAGGGCATGTGACCAGTAATTTGAGTAGACAAGACTCAAACCCAATTATTGTCTTCACTATATTAGATTGAGATAGATTATCTATTATCTATTGGTTAGTAATTTATGGTTTTTCTTTAATGCATTAAAAATGATGGTTGCTAATATCTGAAACCACATGGTATTTACAGGATCCTTTTAGAAGTGTTATGGATTATTTTTCCTTCTCTAATTTTAAAAATTGTTATGTTTCTTTATTAGACACACACACAAAACTCCCCCGCAGTATTTTATCTGTTAAATAGGGAGAAACTAAATTTAAACATTAATTTGAAAACTTTCAGATATGCAGTTTATTTAAAATGACTTGTAAGTACAATTCAGCTCTTAAGTTTTTAAAAAGTTTTTTCATTTGCGGGCTAACAAAATACTTAAAAGTTAAAATGTATCAGAGCATATACATTATTTTTTGTAATATATTGTTCATTCATCTTTTTTTGTTATGTTTAAATTTTTTCTTTGATAAAATATATTCTTTTCCAATTGTGAAAATCTAAAAATTTTGCTTTCACATTTTTATTACTGTCAATGTTCCAAAAGCAATGTATATTAAATTAGTTACCTTGCTATCATGCTGATATTTGAGTTGTCAGGATTTCATATTTTAGTAAGAATAAAATAAAAATTTAATTTTAGCTGTGATATAGCATCTTTATTTTTATTTTGATTATATTGTTTCTTTGGGTTAGTAGATTATATTTGTCACAGGTGCCTAGGAATTATTGAAGTAATGATTGTAGTTCAATTGACAAAATTGATGACTGTTAGCAGGAGAATCATACAACCTCTCTGAAGAGGCCATTCACATCAGTGGGGATCCTATCTTAACACAGAAAACTAAAGCATATGTGTGGTCACAACCAATCCTTGTCATTATTCCGTGAAAGCTTTGGGATTTGTGATCAAAGCAATGGGCTTATCCTGAACTGTGGTATAACCTTTCCGTGAACTTTTCAAATTTTTATTTTAGATGATACAATACATTTTGACCATGTTACCTGCCTCTAAGACCCATCTGCCTAATTAAGTGATAGAGATTAAAATCATTCTCAGCAAGTTAGGAGAAAATGTGAATTGTAAATATCCCTGTCTTCTGTCAGTGTTGTTTACTTATCATTTTCTACTGATGTTTTAAAGAATTGTTGAACATGTGTTTTTTATCCAGAGCTGAATGTTCTGTTCTGATGAATATAAAACATACTTCACTTTGTAAGTATACATTAGAAGTCTTAGAAAGACTTAATCTTTGACTCTGTTACTAAATTTCATCTGTCAAAGGAGATAATTTTAAAACTGTAATATTCAGTAATAGGTAGTCATGTTTCTTAGAAAGATGCATTCAGGATTAAGATGAAATTCTGCTGTATAACTTGAATGTCATTGTCATGCTTATTGCCTATATATTTTTTGTCCATGTTTGTGTACCTCAGTTGAATTCAGCATGTTTATTTTATATTAAGAATATATTCTAGTCCCATCAATTGATTTATTCATGCAGATTTCCTTATAATGAGGTTGTAATACGTTTTAAGCATGTATGTGCATTGTTTTACTTAGTTTTGTGCTTATATAATGATGTCCTTTATACTACTTCTTTATCTTCAGTATTTCTTGGAAACTTCTTATTTTAAATTCATGTTCATTTTTTAAATTCCCTTATGGGGAAAAAATTTCTTATGGAGAATAAGCTGAACTTTGTAGCCTAGCATTCAGGCTTTCCACTCTTTGACCTTACCTACGTCTCCAACTTATTTCTCACTTTGTTTATGTAGTCTTCTCCAAACCAATTAAATACTTCTTCATTGATCACTGGACACAATGATACGCATATTGTAATCTCTATACCTCTTTTAGAATGCTCCCCTTGTCAGAACTGTTCTAGTTTTCGCCCTCTGATTATTTATCATTGAGTTTAAATATCATTTTTCAGTCATTCAGTCAACAGATATTAACTGATTTGCTAATGTATCAGATTCAGTGTCTAGGCTTTGGAGGTGTAGTGGTGAACAAGATATATAAAATCCTTCAGCCGAGACCGGTTTGGCTCAGTGGATAGAGCATCGGACTGTGGACTGAAGGGTCCCGGGTTCGATTCCGGCAAGGGCATGTACCTTGGCTGCGGGCACAACCCCAGTAGGGGGCGTGCAAGAGGCAGCTAATCCATGTCTCTCTCTCATCGATGTTTCTGACTTTCTATCCCTCTCCCTTCCGCTCTGTAAAAAAACAATAAAATATATTAAAAATAAATAAATAAATAAAAATAAATAAAATCCTTCAATTTAGAGGGAGATACAAGCAAACAGAGTACAGTTTGATGGTATTGGATTAGAGAAATACAATGCATTATGTTCATTGCCTAAGGCTTATTCTGACCATTCTAACTTTTAGACATCATTTTCTTTTTTGAATTTTTAGAGTGTTATTTGTTCTATAACTAATTTCCTCTTAATGAATATACTGTTTTACGCTTTCTTAGCAATTTAAATGTATCTGTAAGGGAGAAGACCCTAACAGGTCCACATTCCAGACCCTACCATCGTTCTCCGCAAAGAATAAAAACTAAATAAATGTGTTTTTTTGTGTAGTAATGATGTTACATTACCCTTTGTATCTACCAGAGTCTTAAGAAAAATATTTTAATAGGAACTTCTTAAAAGTGTTTGTATTTCTGCCCATACTTAATTCTTCTTACCATTTTGTTTTCTAGAAATAATTATTATTGAATACATTGGTAGCTTTTTGTCATTGAAATATATATAAATTCACAACCACCAGTTCAAGTAAACAAGACATGTTCCAATTTGAATTCAGATCTTTTTCAAAGTATCTATATAGAAATTCATTCTACAGTCATTAAAGGAAGTAGGGCAAGGAGCCTCCTTTTCCCAAGACTTGAATGAGATCCAGGCATAAGTGGTACATAGAAAATTGGCCTTCACATCGCAATTCCTTTTTGTCATATTCTCACTCTCTAAGGCATGGGGTTTTTTGGAAGCAGACTGTTCTGCTGATATACCAAGCTCAGATTAAGAAATATGTGCTGATGCCAAAAATCCTGGGACCAATGGACTAGCTTCCCTATGTATATACACTCATATAGTCACCACGTACAAGAACCCCTGCAAGAACCCTTGCAGTTTGTTTTCCATGCAAGGGTTCTTGACTGAAGAAGAAGAACAGAAATCCAGTATTCCACTTACCAACCTGAGTTCCCTTGGGGCTGCATTAGCCCAGAAGGCTTGCCTTTTTCTAGTTCATACAGAGACCCCAAATGAGCAAGTAATGACTCCCATCACAGCTCTCCATCCCCTGGGTTCCAGCCTGACTCCATCCTTCTCCTCTCTCTCAGCTGAAAGAAATATTAAGAAATTTCAAGTGAAATGTTAAGCTTAATTTTTAATTAATAAGATTTAAAATTTTAACTTTGAAATATCTTTTACAAAATTTATAGGATATCTTTAGTAGGAAACCTCAAATAAAATCTGTGGTAATTATGGAAATTGGTGAGTTACTATTCCCTCCTTCCATGTTAGAAATTATATAACTGAAAATTTAACGTGGTCCATTAAGACTTAAAAGTGCTTTCTTCATATCATCTGTGAAATTTTTTTTATGTGTTTTATGTCTGTATTTGCTCCATTTAATTTCTAGTTAAGTAAACTTATATGTAGTATGCCCAGAAGTACAACCTCCTCCATTTGTTAGAGTTCAGGGGGTGGGAATGGGGTGAGTGTGTGTTATTGAAATGGGAAGAATAAGTGCTTCATTAAGCCAAAATAACTGCTTTTGTTTTTTAATATACAAGGTAAGAGTAGTCATCTTTCTTATTGTAGAAGTAGCTCAAGTAATAGGGAATAAAAAAGACATTTTGGTAAGTTTGTCTAAGTTGGAATATGTTGAGTGCACACTTGAGCAAATTATCTATCTACTAGAGGCCTGTTGCACAAAGAGATTTGTTCAATAGGCCTTCCTTCCCCTGGCTGCCAGCACCGGTTTTCCTCCGGCACCTGGGACCCAGGCCTGTGCTCAGGCCGCTGCCTGCAGTCTTCGTTCCCGGTGGAGCTCCCTCAATCCCCACCCTCCCTCTCATAGCAGGTGTCCCGCCCCTCCTGGCTCGCTCCACCCCTGCATGCGTGCTGCCCAAAGGCCTAGATGGGGCCGTGCCATCTTTGTTGGGTTAATTTGCATACTCATTCCTGATTGGCTGGTGGGCATAACAAAGGTAAAGTTTTAACTTGCATGTTTCTCTTTTATTAGTGTAGATATAATAAAGGAATATGCAAATTAGCAAGGATGCTATAACGACCAAACAGCAGGGACCTGAGGCTGCATGGCGCCTGGCTGGGGTGAGGGACCTCAGGCCGTGCCCCTGCCCCAACACCAGGCTTGGGGACCTGAGGCCACACACCCCCGCTTGGCAGAGCTTGATGGGGGACCTGAGGTTGCTCCCCTCCACACAGTGCCAGGCTGAGGGACCTCAGGCTGCACCTCCAGCCTGGCTTGACAGGGGTGGGGCCAGCTGGGTTTGGGCCTCCTGTGTTCTTTAAACACATGCAGGTGGTGGGCACGGACTTGACTCTAGGTCCCACAACATGCCTTGGACTCTGACAGGAGAGAGATTTTCATATATATTTTCTTTCATCTCTGACACTGCTATTATAGAGAAATAGCAAATAGCAGTATTAAAGTATTTCTTCTAATTCCCTTTTAATGTGCATAAATTTTGTGCACTGGACCACTACTTAATAGATATGAATTGGCTTACCTTCATATTTAAGTAATTATAGCATATTTTAAAATTTCCTGGTTTGATTAATTTTATTAAATAATAAGTGATATATATGTAGTATATATACATTTTACATGTATATACTAAATCTGTTTTTTTCCCCAGAACATCTGTGTATCAAAAAAGAATGAAAAGTTTATGTTTACTTTTAAAAATAACTTAGAATATATGTCAAACACATTTTAAATGATTAGCATTGTAGATACTGCATAAGTAGAACCCATGTCATTTACTTATTAAAGACACAGGCTTTACAGATAGACAAGTCTTGATCTAAGTTCTAAATATATCATCAAACAGCTGTGTAAGTTTGAGCAAAACTACTTAACCTTTTTGACCCTTAATTCATTTTTAAAATGAAGATCCTACCTTACTTTGTATAGTTATTGTCAAAATTAAATATAATAAGTTTTATTAAGAGTTTGTTTTAGTACCTGAGTCATCTCATGCAACAAATGTTAGCTCAAATTGGCTATAGCTTTTTTGTTGCATAAAATAACACTCATATGTCTTTCCTCCTTTTGTCAATTAGACTTAGATGCATCGTTTTTGGAGATGAGAATCTTAAATTTGGAGGTTGCTATTTTATCTTTTCATTTATGGTAAAATTTTAACAGGGTTCTTACTTTTTAAAAATTGCTTAGTTTAAATGTTTTTCAAGTCCAATGACCAGGTGGTTGTCAGGAATTTGAAGGACAAGCTCATTTCTACCATGCTTAGTTAATTACCGTGCTTGTAAACAAAGGATGTACAACTCACAGTCAAACAACATTTCACATGGGTGATGGAGGTGATAATAGCTTAATTCCTGCTGGATCTTTTTCCTTTGCTCTGGCGAGTTCATACTGACCTTGTCCTAAACCTGATGACCTCCCTATTTTACTCAACTGTTTGGAAAGCCTGGCCTGCCATAGCTGGCCCTGAGGGGGTCTCTGAAAGACCACTGAGTCACTGACCCATGTCAGGCCTGGATTTCAAGTCTGATCTATAGGACCTCAGAACTAGTTATAAACGGGGCTTATTAAAAACCAAACTGGCTATATTTCTTTGCTTATTAAATATCCTATTAAACTCATATTAGTTTACCCAGTTTCTTATGCAGGTCATTTTCTAGATTTTGATTTTTTAAAACCAGCATTAGTACTTTAAAACTAAATCCGAATGTCTTGAAATATGAGCAGAATATATTGTTGAAAGATAAATATGTAATAAATATTTTCCTAGTTAATGAAGGGATCAAGGGCAGTGACAAAAATTCCAAATATCTCAAAATATCTAGTTTATGTTGTTATAGATATAGCATGTGAATCTCTGTTTATATCTTGTCAAACTTCAAATATTAATTACTCAAATGTTGGTATTTAAGAATTTTGAGATTATTTGTCCTGAAGGAAAGCATAGAACCAATCAGTAAGATGTTATTTAATTTTTTTTGGATGGGATCTGTCTACACTAATAGAAACTTTGTGATAGGGCTGTAGTCTGAAAAGAGAAAAACATTTATTTTGTTTTCCTTCACAATATGAAGTAATTAGGCCCTTTTATGAATGAATATCTAGTCAGTATTCTGTAATTTGTAATATGACATTGTCTTTTATTTTTGATAGGAGTTGATTCCTGAATTTTATTATCTCCCTGAGATGTTTGTCAACTTCAATGATTATAATCTTGGAGTGATGGATGATGGGACAGTAGTGTCTGATGTTGAACTTCCTCCTTGGGCCAAAACCTCAGAAGAATTTGTTCGCATAAACAGATTGGTAAGATAGTAATCATCTACTCTGTCTGTCATGAGCCTTTCTTTTCTCAAAGTATCTTTCATGTGTTGGTATAATTATTAACCCTTGATCTCTGGACAAAACTGGAGACGATGAAGGATAACTGAGAGTGACATATAGTTCATGAATCTTCATATAAACTTGATAAACTTTTATTGACGTGAAAGGTATAATGGTTTCTTTTATTGTCTTATACATAATTTAGGTTACTTTTATATGTATGTGATAATTCAAAATTATAAGCCTAAATTGTAAGTTAAACTGCTTTTTTCCACGTTGATTTTTTGTACCAGCAGAACATAATTCTGTGTTCCAGTTTCAGAGGCCATTGCACATTTTGGTAATAGAAATGATATTCAAATTATATCCTGTCTCTGTCCTTTGAAGAAACTCTTCAGGTGATATTTAGAATATGAACGCTTAAGAGCACATTAATTATGCTTATAAACCCTTTCTCAGAATCTTCTCTAGTGGACTCTGTAATGTCCTATCATACTAGTTAGCTGTGTTATAAAAACTAATATGACTTTTCCTTTTTGCCTTTAATTTTCATAAATGTTTAGTAGCAGGGAGCTTTAAACTTAATGTTTAAAAGTAATATTTTATACTCCATATTAAAGATGAAATCTAAATTACACTTAAACAGAAAAATTATTGCATTTTAGTTTTCTAAGTGGCATTTCTTACTTTTTATACCAACAATTATATTTAATCCTGTCTTTCAGATCCTAATTGTAATCTCAGTCTTCCTGAAATTTCACATGATACATATATACTGAGAGCTATGCAGTAGAAGTGGAAAGAACATAGGCTGTGAAGTTAGGCCAGTTTTCTTAATCCTGGATAAATCATTTTGCTGATTATGGGATCTTAGGAAATTTAATCTTTCTGAACCTTGATTTCCTTATTTATAATTTTGAAATTATGATTATAAAATTCTAATTGTGTGTGTAAGATATCTAAAATAGTCTCTGGCTTATAATAGGTACTCAAAAAATAGTACTAACTATTATTATATTACAGTTTGGGTTTTTTTCTTAAAATTTTTCTATCACAGGGTTAAGGTACATGTTGCATTATACTCCCACCTCGTGCACTTTTGAAGATTCTCATTAAATTACTAAAATGACAGCAATAGACAAAGCTTAGCTCTGAAAGTTATTAAAGGAGAAGTCATATTTTAAATGTGATAGTTGTCTATAGTTGTGTGGTTTTGTTTCCCAGGACACATTGAAGTCAATGGAAGATATAGTCATTTTACAGTTTGTGTGTGTGTGAGAGAGAGAGAGAGAGAGAGAGAGAGAGATTGCCCTTTTAAAACACATTTATTGAGGCATAATTTACATACCATAAAATTAACCTTTTTAAAAGTATACAAATTCATTTAGCTTTAGTAAATGTATACAGTTGTGTGACCAGCTTTAGAACAATTGCATCACTCCAAAGAGTTTCCTTGTACCTGTTTGCAGTCTGTCTCTGCTTCTACTAATCTTTTCCCAGACAACCACTGATTCTGTGTCTATACTATTGTTTTTCTTAATAAATTTTATATAAATGGAATCATATAATATGTTGTCTTTTTGTGCCTGGCTTCTGTCACTTAGCATGATGTTTTTGAGATTCATCCATATTGCTGCATATACCGGTCATTAATTTTATTGTATTGCTGCATGACATTTTATTGTAAAGACCAGGAGCCCAGTGTATAAATTTGTGCACCTTGAAAGGAATTGTGGGCTACAAGGCTGCAATAGGCACAGGGGTGACTCTTGGCCCATCCTCTGCACCCCTGCCCAGCCCTTCCCGCTGTGGGCCATGGTCCCCTGTCTACTGGCATCCCTGTTTCTGCCGCTGCTGCCCCCATGCGCTGACAGTGCTGGCCCTGCTCACACCCACTGCTGGCACAGAGCGATTGGGGCCAGTGCCAGCAGCAGGTGCAAGCGCCAGCAATGGGTGCGAGTGGTGGCTGCTGCCCTGAGTGCCCCTCGGGGGCAGGAGGAGGTGGAGAAGCCCTCCGGGGCACTCAGGGCCAGCAGCCGCCGCTCGCACCCACTGATGGCACCGAGTGACCAGGACTAGCACGGCACCGGCAGTGGGTGCAAGCAGCAGCTACAGTGTTGGCAGCGGGTGCAGAGTGGCCAGTGCCAGCAGCAGGGACAAGCTCCAGGCAGGACCATAGCGCTCAGGAGCAAAGAATTTTTAGTAACCACCAGAGGCTCACCCTGATGACATGCCCCACCTTGGTCTGGCGCCCCCACTCACCTGTTCCACTATCCTACCATGGTCAATGCCCGTCATGTTCTGCACATACCCCCTGGTGGTCAATGCACATCATAGCAACTGGTTGTTTGATTGTTCCGGTTGTTCTGCTGTTTGGTCTATTTGCATATTAGCCTTTTATTATATAGGATACAATAGATTCTGTGTACCTGTTTACCAGTTTGTGGACATTGTGTTTTGTCCAGTTTGAGGCTATTATGAGTATATGTCTTAAAGTGGACATCTGTTTTCATTTCTCTTAGATTCATAGGATTTTAATTGCTGGGTCATATGATAAGAACATGTTTACCATTTTGCATTCCCATCAACAGTGTGTTGACTTCCAGTTTTCCATATCCTTGCCAAGACTTGGTGTTGTCAATCTTCTTTATTTTAGCTATCATACTAGACATCTCACTTGAATTTTAATTTTCTATTCCCAAATGACTACTGGTGTTGAACTTTTTACTGGCTTATTTTCTACTCACGTACGTTCTGTGAATATCTTTTGACTATTTTTCAATTGAGCTCTTTGTCTTTTTATTATTTAATTTTAAGAGATCTTTATTCTCCAGAAAAGCTCTTTATCAACATATCTTTTCTAAATAATTTCCTTTTCATCTGTGGCTTGTCTTTTTCATTTTTCAATGGTTCCTTTGGAATTGCCAATTTAAAAGCATGTTTTTACCATTAGGTAGGTATAAAATAATATTTATGTAATATTTGAAAAGTGTAAATAATCATGGAATACATTTTTAAGAAACTAATTAAAATCATATCATTTCCTTATTGAAATGTTTTTTTTCTCAAATATGATTTATATGTAAGTCTCAAGGATGCCAGCTCTCTATTAATCATAACCATATTTAGTATCATTTAAAGTATAAAAAAGTATGTTAGTGTGTTTACTTTGCTTTAAAAGAGGTCTCAGAGGCAGAGACATTGAATTAATTGTATTAAAAGCTTTTCAACAATATTTTGACAGTTAAGAAAACGTAATTGTATAGATTGAGGTAAGCCATTCTCCTGACAGTACTTTTCATCTTTACTCTCAGAAGAACTAGATCTACTTGAGACTCATTTCCCAAAGGCATCAGAAGGGGCAGCTTACCACATTGTTTTCCAGTCAGGTTTTGTTTTGCCTGCCCCCGATTTAAACGCAGACATGACTGTGAAGTTATCTGCAAAATAGTATTTTACAATGCTAACTGCATAGTTATTATAACTTATTAAGTCCTTAAATATTTCTCCCAGTGATTCCTCCTCCTATAAGTGTTACAAATGTGTTTATAGTTTAGGCTTTGAATAAGCATACATTCTTAGCAGAGTATATTTTTAAAAAATCACTTCAAATTAAATGCAAATATAGTTTAGGGTTGAATATTTACATCTCTGATCATTTTAATACATAATTAGGAAGGATACTTATTTTTACTTACATATGTCTTTATGGAAGAATTTAATAATTCATTCAAAAATATTTATTGTACACCTGTGATAAACAATGCTTTCCCACAGTACAGTCCATATTGTTTCATTTCATAATTTCCTGTTAACTTTGCATAAGTGACTGAATTATCAGTATGTTATTTTATGTATCTTTTAGCATGTTATCACATAAGGGTTTTATCCCCTTCTCCTTTTGGTTTACCTCTTCAAGTCCACAGATTTTATGCAATGATTGTAGCTCATGAAATGCATACTACTTTGATCTGTGACCTTTTTGTGGTGCTAATCGGGTTCCTGATATCATTATACCTTACTCATTAATCATATTTCCTGCAGCCCGTCAGGCAGCCAGACAGCACAAGTCCCTGTTTTCAGCCCTCTGTTGGCAGGTTTCTGCTTTTCCAGATTATTACAGACGATACTTTGGCTTCTTGTAGCCAGAGCCACATCAAGCTGTGTGTTACAATTAAAGTCAGATGGCCCTCAGGTTGAACAGGGATATAGTGTTGCAGCTGTCTCTCTTCCTGGAACAAACCAGCACCAAGAACAGATGATCTATAGGACAGTGAATAATAACAGATTGTACAGCACTCTGCTGGTAGCAGGGGATCACAGAATTAATTAACCGGTAGGCTCATTTTAAGATATCCAGCACATCTTTTTTAAGTATTCGGTTGCCCAAATATTAATTCAAGGGGATAGGACATTTTTAGGAACATGATTTCCATGGTGGACTGGTAATGCTACATTTTCTGTTTGCGTTAGAAGGCCATACCTGCTGTTTTACCTGGCCATTTTAATCCTCGGGGCATCCTGTGAGTAACGCAGATCTAATCACTTTAGCAGATTGCTAAAGTGCTGGATTTATGCACAGAAGATAATATCCTGTGTATTTTAGAAGGAAAACCCACCTATGTCTGATTAGTCTTTTTGGTAAGTAAATTATATTTTCTTTGTTCTGAAGAGTTGGAATCTCGGTAAAATCAAAGTAGTCTTTGCATCCCAAAGATTGGTCTGTGTTACTTAATATTACCTGGACAAAAAACAATTTTTTTTATTCTGCTTCAGATACATAAATGAGAAACAGGCTTTCATACTTTCAAATAATATAAAAATGTATGCGTTGAGACCGCTCATCATTATATCTCTTACAATATAATGTTGATATTATGGACATATATTTTGCTGCCTCATAACTCTCAGACTTGAAGTGGAATGAGAGAAAAAGAAAATCATACTCTGAGCAGAATGATAGGTCTATTTATAAAAGTTGATGAAATGGAGCATTTTACTTTAGCTGAAGGATATATGGTTTATTTGCATTTTAATAAAAGTAACTCATTCATTTAACAGGTATTGGCTGAGTGTCTATGTACCAGCCCTGTAAGACCCAGGAACAGACAGACTATATCACTCCTTTTCTGGAGGTTTCTTCCTCTTTGATGGCTTAGGCTGTTGACTTAGAAAACTTCTCAGGGCTGAGAGGTGGCATGAATCTAATAAAGGAAGGCATCTATTGTTTAATTGACCCGAGTTTGCTAGTTAGAATCACTTTTGCTTTTGTAGCTTTTGTCTTCTCTACCATTTCATAATGGGGACATGAGTAGTTACTTTCTTGAGGAGATAAAGAAAAAATAAAATGAGTATGTTATCTCCTTTCCAGATGATACATGGACAAACTAAAAGCAATGATTTTTTATAAGTCTTTTTGTCTGAGAGAAAACAAAATTTTTCATATTTTGTTTCTCTACCATTCTTTTGTTTTCCCTATCTATTACTAAATGTAAATCTGTTCACAGATCTTACATCTGAATGAACTGGGTCAATCTTTTCTAACCTTTTCATTTGAATGGAAAATTTATAATTCCCAGGTGATGACAGCATAGTTGACACAAGAATCTCATGTTGATCCAAAAGTGCTGTAGGTGCCTCTACCAAGACCTAAAGCTCGAGATGGCTAAGTTTGAAATGATGGAGCATTAGATTATTGTAGTGGCATGTTAGGTTCCAAATTACAGTGGTTAGAAATATTGTAAGGTTGAGAGGTTTGATTGAGATTCAAAAAGGGGTTGTACTTTTTTTTTTTTTACCTTTATTCACACCCTTTTTTCCATTTACTGAAATAGCATTTAAAAGCTTGTTTTTTAAGGGAGCTGACGAGGCAATATATATATCCACTAGGAACCCAGTGCGCAATTCAAAATCCTGTGGCGTGCTGGTCTGGCTTTGCCTCGCTCCCCAGGCCTCGCAGCAGCTATAGCCACTGCCGATCCAGCCCTGCCACCCCCTCTGGCCCTTAAAGTAGCCTCAGCCACTGCTGATCAGGCCCGCCCCCAGCGCAGGAGCATGGAGGCCCCTGCTACCCCACCCCCAACACTGAATGCGCAGCCTCCTCCTGTCTGGTCGACCCGTTATGGTGTCCCAGTTAATTAGCATCGCTCTCTCTCTCTCTCTCTCTCTCTCTCTCTCTCTCTCTCTATATATATATATATATATATATATATATATATATATATATATATATATATATAATTTGCTGGAAGCTAGAATGTTTTTTTTTATGTTGCTCCTTTTCCAGTTTCCTTTTCCTTTTTCACATTGATAATGATTTGGCCAAGAATATATATAGCCATGGTAGCTTCAGTTGGTACTAATTATTCTCTGCTCTGGACTTATCACTCCCTCTGCCCTCCCCACTCCTTGCAGTAATTGGATCTGAATCCCTGGAGAATGAGGGCACATTTGTACAAAGTTTGAAAAAATTCTTAAGTACTATTGTTTGGTTTGTTTTCAGTCCTGACATGTAATTTACTGAGAAATTTGTAGTTCAGAAATAACATCTAAATAAGTGGGGTGTCACATATTGATAGGTTTTCAATTCTCTATAAATTTATTTATAAATTCAAAATAAAAACCAATTCAAGTTCCAGCAGGTTTGTTTTGTTTTGTTGGAATATGAAAAAAATATTATGAATGAACAAAGTGCCAATTATAGTCTAGACCCCCTCTGAGAACAGGAACAGGTTTCAGAGGGATTCTTAATGTATATCAAGAATTATTATAAAGCTGCAATAAATGGGGAAATAAGGAGAAATAAACTAACTGAGGTGAGCAGAAACCCCCACAAACAGACCAAGACATATGAATAAACTTCATTTGTTGAAGAGCTGACATTTCACATCTGTGGGGGAAGGCAGGACTTTTCAATGTAGGTGCTGAGATAAATAATTATTGTATTCATTTCCTAGGGCTGTCAAAACAAAGTACCACAAACTGGTAGCTTAATCAACAGAGAGACTTATTGTCTCCCAGTTCTGGAGACTGGAAATCTGAAATCAGAATTCAGCAGGGTTATTCCTTCTGAGGCCTGGGAAGGAAGAATCTGTCTTGGCTCTGTGCATCTGGCACCTGTCTTCTCCCTGTGTCTCTTCACATCCTCCTCCCTCTGTGTCCTGTCTGTGTCCACATTTCCCCTTTTTATAAGGACACCAGTCACAATGGATGAGGATCACACTCTACTCCAGTATGACCTCACCTTAAAATAAACAATGGCATATCTAATTACCCTATTTCGAAATCAGGTCATATAATGTGTTACTTGCAAGTTAAGATTTCAACAGTTGAATTTCAGGGACACAGTTTAACCCATAACAACAATATCAATATAGAAAAAAAATGAAAGTGGAACTTTTTTTATGCCACAAACAATAATTGAAGTATACTAAAGCTTCGAATTAAAGGGAAAAACTTTTAGAAGATAATGCAGCGGGATTTCTTTGTGATCTTGGATAGAGAACAGTTTTCCAAACAGGAAAAAAAAAGTAAAATATGATTATTACATTAATTGATTTGGGGGTGTTAGATCAATCTTGTATTTTCTTGAATATATCACACTTGGATGGTAAACATTCTCTTGATGTATATTGGAATTTTTGTTTATATTTTATTGAGAAATTATTACTTTTGAGTATTTTTCATCTATACTAAGGAGTGTCTGTCTTCAATATTAGGATAATATTGGTCTCATAGGATGCAATGTATTAAAGTGTTTCCATTTCCTTTACTCTTTGAAAGACTTTGTGAACGATTAGTATTATTTCTTCTTTAAATATTTGGTCAGATTCACCACTGAAGCCATCCAGACATGGGATTTCCTTAGTGGGAAGATTTTAAATTACTAATCAATTCTTTAGTTGTAATACATTTATTTATATTTTTTTCTGTCAGTATCAGTAATTTGTAATTTATTTACTTAAATATTCTAACTTAATTGGTGTAAAAGTTATTCATTATATGCCTTTAATCATTTTAATTTCTCTAACGTTATTAGTGAAGTTACCTTATCCTGATTTTTGGTAATTGGGATCATCTTGTTTTTCTTGGTTATTTTTGCTAAAGGTTTGTCAGTTTTGTTGATTTTTTTAAAAAATTTAATCTTTATTGTTCAGTTTATTAATTACATTGTTCCCCTTTTTCCCCCCTATAGCTCATCCACCTGGTACCCATCCCCCATCTGCCCTCACCTCCCCCACACTGTCCTCTCCCATAGGTGCATGATTTTTGTCCAGCCTCTTGCTGCACCTCCCACACCCCTTTTCTCCCCAAGAATTGTTAGTCCATTCCCTCTCTATGTCCATGTTTCTGTTATATTCACCAGTTTATCCTGTTCATCAGATTATTAATTCACTTGATTTTTAGGTTCATTTGTTGATAGATATGTATTTGTTGTTCATAATTTTTATTTTTACCATTTTCTTCTTCTTCTTCTTAAAGAATATCTTTCAGCATTTCATATAATATTGGTTTGGTGGTGATGAACTCCTTTAGCTTTTTCTTATCTGCGAAGCACTTCATCTGACCTTCAATTCTGAATGATAGCTTTGCTGGATAGAGTAATCTTGGTTGTAGATTCTTGCTGTTCATCACTTTGCATATTTCTTGCCACTCCCGTCTGGCCTGCATCATTTCTGTTGAGAAATCCGCTGACAATCGTATGGGTGCTCCTTTATAGGTAACTAACCGTTTTTCTCTTGCTGCTCTTAATATTCTCTCTTTATCTTTTGCTCTTGGCATTTTAATTATGATGTGTCTTGGTGTGGTCCTCTTTGGATTCCTACAGTTTAGGGTTCTGTGTGCTTCTTGGGTTTTTAAGTCAATTTCTTTCACCAGGTGGGGGAAGTTTTTGGTCACTATTTTTCAAATAGGTTTTCATTATCTTGCTCTCTCTCTTTTTCTGGCACCCTTATAATTTGGATGTTGGTATGCTTGAGGTTGTCCAGAGGCCTCTTACACTATCTTCAATTTTTTTGATTGTTTTGGCTTCTTGCTTTTCCGGCTGAGTGGATTTTGCCTCTTTGTATTTCAAATCTTTGACTTGGTTCTTGCGGTCCTCTAGATTGCTTTTAGGTCTTTGTATAATATTTTTATTTCAGTCAGTGTATGCTTAATTTCTAGTTGGTCCTTTTTCATATCCTTGTAGGTCTTGTTCATTTCCTTGTAGGTCTCATTAAGTTCATCAGCCTTTTCTAGGAGCCTCTTGAAAAACCTTATAACCATGATTTTGAAATCTATGTCCAGTTGTTTTTTTTTTCCTCCATTTCTTTCACATCTAATTTCTTTCCATGTCTCTGCATGGTGGCTGCTTTCCTGAGTTGGTCGATTAGCTTTGTGTGGTAGATGTCCTCTAAGGGACAGTGGCTCCGCCTCCCCAGTTACCTGAGGTGGATACTCTTGCTGCAGCCCTTTATGAGTTTCAGTGTGCTTCCCTACTGTCCAGTTTCACCCCATATGAGTGTGGGTTCCCCAGACCTTGGAACTGGGGAATCAGTGCAGTGGGATGCCTTTGTCTTTGCAGCCGCCTGCCCTCTCTGCTTGCTTGCGTGCATGCAGGGCCCCAAACCTCTGTCTCCGCACGTATCTTCAACGCTGCCCTCCGCCGCTCCTCTAGTCACAGTGTCCTATCTTTACTTTTATTTGTGGAACTTTCACTCAGCCAGCTTTCCAGTGATTCTGGATGATGTTTGTTCTGTCGTTAAGTTGTAGTTTTGAAATTGTTGTGTGGGGCAGCGAGATAGGTGTTTACCTATGCCACCATCTTGGTTCCTCTCCTCAGTTTTGTTGATTTTTAAAAAACAAAACAAAACACATTTTTATTGATTTTTCCCTATTGTGTTTGTCTTTCTTTTGTTGGGGTTTCATTCTAATACTCACTTCTTTCCTTTTGTTTGCTCTGAATTTAGTTTGCTCTTTTACTAGATTCTTGATGTGGGAAACAATTTAAATTTGAGTTCTTTTTCCTTTTTTTAATAGTCGTTTTTACAGCAATAAATTCCTCTGTATGTACTATTTTTGCTGCATCCCATAAAACTTTTATGTTTTGTTTGCTTATTTTCATTCATCTCATAACATTTTAATTTTCATGTGTTTTTTGTTTGTTTGTTTTTTACTTATGGGTTATTCGGAAGTGTATTGTTTAGTTTCCAAATGTTTGTCGATTTTCCAAATAGCTTTCTGTTTTTTTGTTTCTTATTTAATTTTATTGTGATTGGAGGATATTCTTTGTGTGATTTTTTGTTGTTTTAAATGTACTGAGACTTGCCCTGGCTGGTGACTCAGTCGGTTGGTGCATTGTCCTGAACACGGAGAAGCTTGCAGTTTCAGTTTCTGGTCAGGGTACATATCTAGTTTGCAGGTTCCATGCCCAGTCAGGACACATAATCAATGTTTCTCTCTTTCTCCCCTCCTCTTTCTCTCAAAATCAAAACATAACCCTGGGTGAGGATTAAATAAAAACTATTAGGAGTTACTCTATGACTTAGGATATAGTCTACATTGTAGAAGTCTCCATTTGCTCTTGAGAAGAATGACTATTTTGCTCTTGTTGCATGTTCTAAAGATGCCAATTGATCGATTTGGTTTATTGTGCTCAAGTCTTCTATATCTTTGCTGATTTTCTGTCTCTTTTTATGCATTTTTGCTAATGGGATGTTGAAATCCCCAAACATTGTCTGCTCTGTCAGTTTGTTCTTGGTGTATTTCTAAGCCATGCTGTTGAATGTGTGTATTCATTTCATATGGCTGCTGTAATGAATTAACAAAAACGTGGTGGCTTAAAACCTCTCATAGTTCTGGAGCCCAGAAGTGTTAAGTATTACTCTTCCTATAGAAGATGTCCCCGCATCGCCTTCTCCTCTCTGTTGTGGAATCTCTGTCTGAAGTGTACATTTGATTACTTATGGTACTCCCAGGTAGTCTAGGGAAATGTTCCCATCTGAAGATCCTTAATCTAATCATGCCACAAAGGTCCCTTTCCCAAATAAGTTAACATTTATATGTTCTAGAGACTGGGACATGGTATCTTTTTTGTGATGGGGGTCATTTTTCAGCCTGCCATTTTATACATATGTTTAGAATTGTTATATTTTCCCAATGAATATTTTTTCATCATAATTTGTCTCTGTTTCTAGTAATGTTTCAGTCTATTTTGCCTGATATTAGAACAGCCAATCCAACAGATACTGTTTGCATTGCATATATTTTCTCATAATTTTACCTTCATCCTATTTTGTCTTTAACTCAAAATCAGTTCATTTGGAGATAGCATATCTTATCTAATAAAGAGGGAATATGTTAATTGACTATCACACCCTCACAAAGATGGTGGTGCCCACAGCCAATAAGGAGGGAATATGCTAATTGACTGCCAAGCTCTCAAAGATGGCGATACCCACAGATGACAGCATTTAGTACCTTCAGCCCAACTGGGGCAGCAGGCATGTGGCATGGCCGGGCCTTCCCCAAGGCGGGTCCAGCCGCTCTGAGTGCCTGCCTCCGGAATCCCCCAGTTCCCTTATCCTTCCAGCTGCCCAGGGCTGGCCTAAGATGCAGGCAAGTCTTGAATGACAGCCGTCCAGCCGCCCAGGGTCACTCAGGTAACCAGGACCGGCTGAGGCTTGCACTGTCGGCAGTGGCAACAGTATTGCCTTCCCCTAGGTAGCCTCTCACCCCTGATGGTTTTTGGGATGAGGGGGGTAGGCCAAGCTGAGGGACCACCCCCACCCCCATCCAGTGCTTGAATTTTCATGCACTGGGCCTCTAGTTTGGATCATAAATACCCAGTCTGATATTCTCTGCCATTTAATGCTATTATTGATGTGGTTGGATTCATAGCTGCCATTTTGCTAATTAATGTTCTTTAGTCTTAGGTCTTTTTGTTTTTCTATTCCTCCTTTATATATTTTTTAAAATATATTTTATTGATGTTTTTACAGAGAAGAAGGGAGAGGGTTAGAAAGTCAGAAACATCGATGAGAGAGAGACATCGATCAGCTGCCTCCTGCATACGCCCTACTGGGGATGTGCCCGTAGCCAAGGTACATGCCCTTGACCGGAATCGAACCCAGGACCCTTCAGTCCGCAGGCCAACACTCCATCCACTGAGCCAAACTGGTTTCGGCCTTTTTTTAAATATTAAATATATATTTCTGATCCACCATTACATTTCATTATCTTCTTTAGATCTATTTTGTTATTTTATGCATAGAATGCAAAGTAAAACCCGAGGGATGACATTCAATTCCACCTTTATACATCCTAAGTTTTGTGCTTGCCTTATTCATGTCTTTTAATGCTTTGGGTTTTTGCCAAGTTCTAGATTCTCTAAACACCTGAAATATGAACTGTGGATACATGAATTGGAAACTACATTTTATTTAGTGACTACATTTTATATTAATGTGCTATATAAAAGCAAAATAAGGTGAAATCATATATTATTATCCCAGGTATATTATATTTATGTTGGAAAAAATATACAAATTTTGTGGTTCTTCTGGAGTAACTCTGCTTTCCTATAAAGTTTACTTAATATTTCATTAAAAACATTAATATAGCCCTAACTGGTTTGGCTCAGTGGCTAGAGCGTCAGCCTGTGGATTGAAGGGTCCCAGGTTCGATTCAGGTCAAGGGCATCCTCCAGTAAGGGATGTGCAGGAGGCAGCTGATCAGTGTTTCTCTCACATTGGTGTTTCTAACTCTCTATCCCTCTCCCTTCCTCTCTGTAAAAAATTAATAAAATATTTAAAAACATTAATATGACATACTAACAAAAACATTTTTAGATTTTGTAAGTATAATAGAAAATTCCATCCCATCCACATGATGTTGAGAATTGTGTAACAGTAATTGCTCATTCCTATAGTGATGTACCTGGAAGTGTGTGTGGGGAAAATTCAGACTTCTACCTCTTCCTGGTACAGGAGCTTGTAGTAGTTATGCTTTTAGCTTCTAGCTTCTAGAATATGTAATTCCAAATGCCTTCCTCACTCACCGCAGTGCCTGCCACATGCCGTTTCTTCTCATTGCAGTGTGAGCCTACTCCTTTTTAAACCAAACCATGTCACAAAGCTTACAACCTTACTCTTCTTACTACCACTACCTAAAAAAAAAAAAGTAAAAAAAAAAAGCTCTACTCAAAACTTTTGTCTTCCTTAAAATGTTTCATATAAACACCTTCATATTACCCTATGACCTTCTTGCAACCTATTCTCAATCTATACACATGTGACTCACGGGTCATTAGTCTCCTTATCCAGTGGAACTCCTGTGCCGGTTTGTATGTAGATTTTTGGTTTTAGGTGTAAACTGTGACCTTTACACTAAGCAGTATATATGTGGTTCATGGAAAACACTACCTTCATCAGAATTTCCTGAGCTACAGTTAATAAAAGATGTTCTTTTATTCATTTATTTAATCATCAAATATCTATTTTGCCCTATCCTACTGGCTCAGTGTTGGTTGGGGGAAGAAGTGATATAAACTGCCATCCAACCTCAAAACAGTGGGGAAAAGTAGACTTTATAATAAATGGTATGAGAAAAAAATCTTTTATCAGTTCTGCAAAACCAAGGATCAGATACTAAATGTGAAAAAGTGAAACCAGTGCTAGGAGAAAATATTAATGAATTTCTGTATAATCTGAAAGTGGGGAAAACTTTTGCAGCTATACCTCAAAATCTAAAAGTATGAGAAGAAAGACCTGATCGCTTTGGTTACCTACACACAGATAATAACTTTCACATGATAAAATGTATCAGAAGCAAAGTCAAAAGACAAATGACAAACTGAATAAAAACATTTGCGATTTAAAACTTAGGCAAATGGCTAGTGGACCTCATTTATAAATAGCAAAATTATAGAGAAATAAACCCAACAATCTAATAAAAATGGCAACAATTCACAGAAAAATAAATGTCACTGTCCTTTCAACACAAGAAAAAATACTCAACCTCTCTCATAATAAAAGAAATATAAATTGTACTGAAATTCCATCTGTGTCTTTCAGATTGGCTAAACTCCAATATATTTCACTCCCAACATATCTGTTGACGAGGCTTGTGGGAAAATAGGCATTCTCCTACATTGCTGATGGGAATGCAAAATGACACACTTCAAAGAAGGGAACTTTGCCATTCTCTAGCAAGATTCCCTACCTCTGTACCCTGCAACCCAGTTTACAGTGTCATTCATAAATAGAATCTATATTCTTTAAGAGTTTTGCCTTTGAAATTATGAAAAGTTTCATATTTTTTAGGAAACAAAATCAAAGAGTGGGGAAATCCAATACATAAAAATTGAAAACACATTGGAATAAGTAACCTTAGTAAGATGAGTATATTTCTGGTTAGATATCTTTTATAACCCAGAAAAGATATTAAATTTTTAAAACTCCTCTTATATTTAGGTAATAATGATACAGTTCTTTTTGAAACTGTTATGGGAATATTGTCAATTAAGCAAATAAGTAATTTTGTAAATGTCAAGATGAAGATTTTAATACAACAGATAAAGAGATTCAAATGTAAAATCAGTAAAGTCAGAAGTGTAGAAGCAGCCTGACAATAGTAGCTAGAGACCTTTTTCTATGTCCTACTTATTGATATATGTTTTAGTTATTTGCACTAAACAAACTTGCAAGTGATAGCAAAAAAGCAGAATTGTTTGTCATGAAGAATTTTGCTATGTAGGAAACAAGAATATTTATTTTTTTCTAGCCAGCAGAAACTGTTCCAAATATAAGCAAAAATCACATGTGGTAACATTGACTTTGAATAAAAGATAAATTTGATTATCTTAATTCATTGAAAATATTTTTTCAGTGCTTAACACTCTTTTAGGTTCCGGGGATACAGAGGCAACCAAAACAGACAAGACTTTGCCCTCATGGAATGGCGAGTAGATTCCAGTGGAGATCTTAATGGCCATGCCAGGCTGATACCTCTGTCCCCAATACAGAGAAAGAATGCCTGCAACAAAGTCAGTATGCTCACCTTTATGTGGTGAATACCCTCTTTTCTAGGTCTGTGTAGGACACACTGCCCAATTCTTACTTTCTGTGCTCCCCTTTTATAATCTGCATGCTAACCATCCTCCTCTTGTCAAGCTTTTCTTTAAAAAGGACATCACTGTCTTAAACACACTAATAATGTCATGCTTGTATAAAAAGCCACTCTGAGTAGAATTTGGATACTCTTCCCCCAGTGTTATTTATAGAGTGGCTAATATTCATTTTGGGGCAATTTTTCATAACTTTTTTCTTTAAATTATTTAAGTACCTTGATGTACTGACTTGAGGAAAATAAAAATAAGCGACAAAACCTCATTTGTGGTAGCGTCCTGCTTGTCCAAGCAGTTTATGTTTTCTAGTGGTCAGAAGGCAGAAGAAGAGTGGAAGGAGATAGACTTTTTATAAGAAAGAAAGAGAAAGGCTTAGAAAACATACTATTTTTAATCTTCATTCAAATTGTCATAGTAGTGTGCTGCCAGGTACAGCTGGAAGTTACCATTTTGCCAGGGATTAATGGTAATGGCTGTAGAATAATGAGGCAAATGGGCTCACACAATGGGACTGGCGGTTGAATTCACAGAAGTAGGCTTTCTCACCCAGTCCCCTCACACACTTTGCTTTGGGTGGGGCCCTGAATTGCTGTGAAGTTGCCTCAGGTCCCTCACTGACTCTGTGCCTGGCACTGGGCCATGTCTCATGCAGTGGCAGTTTACCTGAAAAGCAGCATCTCTGCTGTGGCTGTTGTTCTGCCTGTGGATGCTTTCTTGCAACTCTGCACAGTGATCCCCGATAAATGACTACTTACTGTGGTATTTATGTCTGCTTGACATGCCAGTAACTGGTGTCTGTCCAACACATATTTTTCCAACTAAGAATTTTATATAAACTGGCAAATTTCTTTGGTTATGGTAACCAGAAAGGAACCTTCCTCCTCACCGCCCCCCGCCCCCAACAAAAAGGAAGAAGAGAATTGATTTATACGTTTTCTAGCATAACTTATCTCCCTACCTCCCTACTCCTCTTTCTCTTTCTTCATTTTAGCTTTTACTACTTTGTTGTGTATATATGTATGTTCTACTAAAAATATTTCCAACAGTGCCTTAGCATTAAAGTTTCTTTATTTTATTTTTCTTTATTGATTAAGGTATTACATATGTGTCCTTATCCCTCCTTTATCCCCCCAACCCCCACCCATGCCCTCACCCCTCTGGTGTCGTGTCCATTGGTTAGGCTCATATGCATGCATACAAGTCCTTTGGTTGATCTCCCCCCTTTTCCCCCACCCTCCCCTACCTTCCCTCTGAGGTTTGAAAGTCTGATCAATGCTTCTCTGTTTCTGATTTTGTTCATCAGTTTATGTTTTTCACTATATTCCACAAATAAGTGAGATCATGGATATTTATCTTTCTTTTCTCTGACTGGCTTATTTCCCGTAGCATAATGTTCTCCAGCAGATGAGTGGATTAAGAAACTATGATATAACTACACAATGGAATACTAAGTTGTGGTAAAAAAGAAGGGATTCTTACCATTTGCAACAGCATGGATGAACTGGAGAGCATTATGCTAAGTGAAATAAAGTTTCTTTTTTACTTTTTTGTTTTTGCAAATAATGTCAAACTTACAAAAAAATTGTAAAAATAAAAATAGCACACAGAATATTGATATGCTCTTTATCCATATCTAATATTGCTATGATCCTCCTTCCCCATTTTTAATATGAGCTTTCTCCTTCCTTCCCTTCTTTTTCCTGTCTGTGCGTACATATATAGTACATATATATTTATATATGCATAGATATGCATATATACATATATATAAACACACATATCTAATGTTCTTACTGAATCATTTGAGGATGAGTTACATTCTTCATGTTTCTTTACTCCAAATACTTCAATATGTATGTAATAAAAATAGGGACATTTTCCTATGTAACCACAGTAACAGTTGCCATTTGATAAATTTAAATTAATTCAATAGTTTGATCTACTTTGCATATATCAGTTTTATTAGTTGATCTGATAATGCCTTCTTTATGGAATTTTTACCCTACAACATAGGATCTAGCTATTGCTTTTAGTGCCTATGCATGTTCTTAGAAGTCTGTTTTCCAACAACTTGCCGTGCTAGCTTTCTGGACTGCTGTGATGACACAAACAGGGTGCCCTTGTGGTTGTGAGAGCTGGAAGTCTAGGTTAGGATGGCAGCAGGGTCGTGCTTGCTTTGAAGTAGTGACGAAGGGTCTGTTCCAGGCCTTTCTCTCAGTTTCGGTAGTTCCTTGATTTGCAGCAGCATAACTCCAGTCTTCGTCTGGCCTTTTTCCCTGTCCGCATGTCCATTTCAAAGTCCTCCCCCGCTTTTTATGGACAACAGTCATAATGGATTAGGACCCACCATGATGACCTCATTTTAACTTCATTAACTCTGTAGACTTATCTAGTTGATGCTTGGGTTTTTTTCTTTTTCCTTCTCAATTTTTTCTAAAATAAGTAGCTCTTATTTTTAATAATGAAAATAAATATATTGAGTTTTGAAAATTGTAATATGTGGTATATTATACATTAGAAAAAAATTTTAGTAATCTTCTGGGAGGATATATTGAGGGAAAATTACTTTTCAGTCATTCTAAAGATTTCACTACTAATAGAATACAATGATTGTTGGTTTATTTACTAAATAGAGATTGGTTAAAAATGTCCCTTGGCCAAGCACTGACATTTGACAAGTGCCTGGTTATATGGATAGGTTTATAATCTAGAAAATATGAAATGACTAGGTAATTATGGAATTTTTTATGTATGTGTGGCATAGGTTTCTTAGGAAAGAAGAGCCAAGGATGAGGCTTGAGAAGTAGGGTGAGGCCACATTTAGAAGAGGACCTTTTATGTCTTCCTAAGGAGTTGGCACTTCATCGCCCTAGGCTGGAGTAGAGACAGAAAATCAGGAGGCTGTTACAGTCAAAGGGACCCAAGCATGAGATGATGTCCACGTTAGTTAAAGCAGTGGCAGAGAGGATAAGGAAGACATTCTGCATAGCTGAGGTTAATTGACATCAGAGGAAACAAAAGATCACCTTGAGATTTTTAACAATGTTACTAAATGAATTATATTACTAACAACTGAAATAAGGTGTTATGGGAATAGGCTTTTTGAGAAAGATAAATTCAGTTTGAACATAATATACCGAGACTATATTTTAATATGTATTTTAAAATATGTTAAGATAACAAGTTATAATAAACAATAGGATAAATTATAGTTCTAAGTTATTTTTAAATTGTGTTTCATCTTATAGGTACAATATAGATTATATATATAAAAAGCCAGTGACCAGAACGCCCTAATGACCAAAATGACCTGTTGCTATGAGGCCCATTGCGACTAATAAACCAGCCCGATCAGGGGTGGGGTAGGCAGCCAACCTCCTGCAGCCCCTACCCCCAGCCAATCCTGCCCCTTATTGGCCTCTCCCACCCTGATCAAAGGTGGAGTGGCCAGCCAACCGCCCCCCAATCCCCAGCCAGCCCAGCCCCCCATCAGGGTTTATAGCAGGGCCAGGGCGAAGGACTAATAGGGGTGGGGCTGGCCAGTCAACCACCTACAGTCCCTCCTCCTGCCTGGCTCCACCCCAGATTGGCACCCTCATCCCAATCAGGGGGAGGGCCAGCCAGCCAACCACCTTTGACCCTCCCCCCAGCTGGCCTCACCCCCAATCAGCCACCACAATCCTGGTCTGCCTGTGGCCCCTCCCCCCAGCTAGCTCTGCCCCCAATCGCTCCCCTCACCCACCAATTGGGGGTTAGGCTGGCTGGCCAATCTCCCACTGCCCCTCCCCAGCTGCTGACCCCCAGTCATCCCCCCCCCCAATTCAGGGAAGGAGACCACCAACCAATCTCCCACGTCTCCTCCTCCTGACAGGCCTGGCCCCTATTCACCTGTGCACGAATCCGTGCACTGGGCCTCTAGGATTAACATATAATTGATCCAGATTATTAGAATATTGTTTCCTAACTCTTCTGGTTCATTTTCACCACACTAGCCTTCCTTATGTACTATTTGAACTGTATTCAGTGGCTTCCTTTTAGTCTCCCGTCCTCTTAATACATTTAATATACTGATGATAATTTTATTTACAAATGGTAAGTGCATCCATCTTATCCTCCTACATTTAAACTGAGACTACAAATGGATAATAGTGTTTATTCAGGTACCCCTGGTCTCAAGTGGGATTCCTTTTTGGAGAACTGTCACCCACCAAGCTCACCTTTGAAACCTCTGCTACACCTTTGGAATCTCTGCTACATCTTTGGGACCTGTAGGATATTGTCACAGGAACTTTCTGTCTCTGACATTGTATTATCAAGTTTTCTTACACTGAGTGAAATCTGTACCCTGTAATTTCTTCCCATTGATCCTCATTCTACCCCCAAGACCCCAATAAAACAAATTTAAATCTCACTTTAGTGATATATAAATACAGTAGCCATGGCTTCCAGGTCTTATTTTCTGTGAACTTCCAGGTGTATTTTGTATTTCTTTATGTTTCTCTTTGCTCTGCCCTTTATTATGTTTACTGCTCTTAGCCTTATTTTTTCTCTCATTACTTCTAAATGGTGATTTAAATTTAAGATTTAAGTGAGGCTTCATTGATAGACCTACAACTCTAATTCAAGTAAATTCATAATTAGCATTAGTAATGGATTTGATCCATGTGTTTTACACTTAAAATAACAACTGCCTTATTAATGTTATAAAATTGTATATGAATGTTTGGACATATCTACACACACACACACACACACACACACACACACACACACACACTAGTAGAATATTAGGAGAATAGTCCCCTATCTTCTTTATTAGTTAACTTGTAAATGTAAGTTACCTGATCTCTCTTGGCAGTAAATAGATATGGATATTGAATAAGGACAGTAGGTTTTAAGCTTTATGACAGATTTTGAATAGGTGTGATATTGAGTGATCACATGGCCACTGAGGCAAGGGAATTGTGATATAAAAGAAGATTAAATCTTCTCTCTGTGGTAACATAAAATAATGATAAGGTAACACTTCTTTGATGTGGAAATGCATTCAGTACAGAAAATTAATAGGTGAGTCCTGTTGCTGAATTTCTCACAAGGACATCTGAAGTTATTTATTACTCCACTGAAAATGTGTTCAGCCTACTCTTTACGTAAAAGTGTCTGCAATTCATGAATTAAATGTTCACAATCTAGCATTGGTTGATAGAATCTGCATTTCAACTCCAAAAAAATTAGTGGATATGGACAACTTGAGATCGATGATGCCATAAAAGAAATAAATTCTGAATTCAGGGTCTGGAGTGGGGGTTGAAAGGGGAAAGATTTTATAATAATGCATCACTTGCAAGTAGAGAAAATCACTTTTAAAAAATATTTTTAGCACATTTGTTTATTGCTACAAAAATCCACTGATTCATTTAGCAGATATTTATTGGTATCTACCTTGTGCCAAATATTGTGCTCAATTCTGTAAAGATACAAAGATGAATATGATAGAATTCCTACCTTGTAGGAATTCACCATTTAATAATGGAAATAATTACTACAGAATGGAATAAATTGGAGCATAGATGATAGAGCAAATCACTTTATTCAGGAAATGATATTTAAGAGACATTTGAGCTGGGTATTGAAGGATTTTTTTACTTTAAGAAGTACATTTCATGTTTGAGTGTAATTAATGTATTAGGGCTTCCATCTGATTATATTGCCTTTTTAGATTGTGTATACATATTCTGTTTTACTAAATGTTGCTATTTTTACTGGTGGTTTTATGATTTACAGTTTTCATTCAAACCCTAAAGTACTTATTTAGTTGGAGATAGAGGTTGTATTCTTGGCTAAAGTCTGAGCCCTTAGCATTCCAAGGAATTATGAAAAATCTAATCAATGACATCATCAAGTTCCTTTTGCTTTGTTCCATTCCACCATTGCCTGGAATTTGTTCATTTTTTTACAGTCACCTTTCATATTCATATTCTAGCCCTTTGGAATGAGGAAAGAGAAAGAGGACAAACAGCTTCTTTTTCTAAAATTTACTTACACAGTCACTCTTAGCTGCATGGGAGTTTGGCATATTCCTTGAGGAACATTTTTCCTGTTCCACCTCTCTTCTTCCCTAAACTTCTATAGAATTTAGGAATTCTATAGTAATTCCTACAATTTAATTTATGTTCCTTTTCAGTTTGATTTTCTTAAATGTGTGAAATTCTTCTAGAGCTGGGATCTTAACTTTTTTCCATTACAACTTAAATTAGCTTCATTCTGATGAAGAAAAGATAATTGATTTATCTCAGGCCAAGGGAATTTTTTGAATCAATTATAGATTGCAGTCTATCAAATATATCAAGTTTAGTAATTTGAAAAGTGGTAAATCTATTCTTTGAATATAAAGGCAGTACTTTAAACCTTTTTTTTAAAAAAAGGAATGCATTATTGATTTTCAGAGAGAGAATGTAAGAATACAGAAACATAGATGTGATAGCACAACAATCAATTGGCTGCACCCTACATGCTCAGCTGGGGAGCAAGCCCACAACCCTGGCATGTGCCTGACCTGGAATTGAACCAGCAACCTTTTGGTACATGGGATGACACTCAGCTAACTGAGTCACTGGCCAGGGCTTGAACCTTTTTTCATAGCAGAATGCGAATGAAAACATGAGAGAATATTATTTCAGGAATTCCTTCAAAGATTTTCATGTTCCTACTTTACCCCTTCTCTTGAGTGCCATAGGGTCACTAATAAAGCATAGGGAATTTTGATATGTGTCTATTTTTGGTTTGTTCAACTATACTTTATGAAATAATTTTTAGAAAACAAATACTGTGTTATAAAGTATTTTTCTTTTAAGTAGTTATGGAATACTAAAATATTCATGGAGAATATTCTGATTATTAGTGAGCTAAACATTGAACATATCTTAGCTATATCTTTTCAGCAGAGCTACCATTCCACCGAGTTAAATCAATACTTAGCATAGCTTGTTAAACTGAATTTTAGTCTATTGCATCCCGGTTGTTGATTAGTAGCCCACTGGCATCAGAAAGACTGCAGTGTTATTTCCAGGCAGTGTGTTCATCTAAATATGGAGACAGGCCTAGTCTGCCTTTCTCGCCTAAAGCTGCCAATTTTCCTGTGGCTTCTTTCTTTCTTTATCCCTTTATCCAGCTGCTACTCACTGCTATGGCCACATTTGCCCTCTGGCTCTGGGGATAGAAAGCTTGGCTTCCCCCGAGGCTACTGTTAATGCTTCCTTTTTACTCTGCTGGCTGGGAGTGCACTTGGCATCCTCCTTCTCAAACCTCTCCTCCCTCTATTTCCACAGACACCAGGCACTTAAGTAGCACTTTCAGCCTCCACCAGTTATCAGGAGTAGCTTTCAACCCCTCATTTCTGGTCTGGTAACTCAGCACACCCTCCCGAGAGAGCTTGACTAAGCCAATTTGCCCCTCTTCCCTCTTCCCCTGTCTGTTCATCTTCCTTTTCTCTCTTCTTCCTTATCTATTTCCTTGATTCCACTTTCATTTTTTTTACTCTTTTTAATCTTCCTCATGATTATTTTTTCTGCTTGTAGTAGATTAGGTGCCACAGAGTTAGACCAATATTTGTAGTAGAACATAAACCAATAGTAAAGTTTAAAAATTAAACAAGTTTTCCAATTATTTTAACTGGATCAACTCAAAAAAAGGGTTGTTTTTTATGCCTCAGTCTACTAGTCCCTATATGACTATAATGCAGATTCCATATTATATGTCTTTTGATTTTTTGTTTTGCTTTTATATTCAGAGTTGTAGATTTTGTATTTACACAAGTTTACTTGTTTAGGACACTATATAATATAGGAAAAGATAAGTATTTACATCGAATATTTTATAAGAAAAAGTTCCTTAGATGATTTTTGTTATTTTTCCTGAAATTATTTTAATATGCAATTTCAGTTGAAACTAACTCCCTTGTGAATATTCTATGAATGTTAGCTTTTCATTTTTCACATAATGGTTTTCTAAACGTCTTTTACAAATTTATAATTTAACATTTCTGACCCAAAGATTAGGAAATAAAAATAATACCTGTTAATTTGGGGATCACGAATAATATAGGTCTGCAGTCCTCAGTCATTAACTGCTGACAGAGTCTATAGGACACTTCCAAATGTCTGTGTAAAAAAAACATGAAGAATTAATACTGATCGGAATAGACCTGAATGAGTCATTCAGAGCCCTTATTCCCTTCCCACTCTCGCTCCCCTTTATTTTAATGCTTTTATGTGGGGGAGGAAAAACCTTTAGGTGAAGTTTATGTTTTCTAAATGTCACTAATTGTGTATTCTTTTTCTACAAACCTATTTAACAAAATACATGTATATTGTTTTACTTTTATTTCACAATTAAGTCTGCATTTTAAAGCTACAAAATATATTTCGAATCGTAATTCCTTAAATGTATTTTTGTTGAGTTTGTAAGGTTTAATGTTGGGTTTATGTTTAAAGGAAGCATCAACCCACATAAGAAGTTGTTCACCTTTCAGAACCTTAGCTCGGCGTCTCAGGCACTGTAACCCTTTGCAGAGAAAACGCAAAAGGGAGGGGCAGGAAAGGAGAGGAGGATCTACTTATCACATTTCTAAGTAAATATTCTAAGTTTAACACTCTTTAGAAAAGAAGGTTTTATAGATCACAGTTTCACAGTCTTTTAAATAGATATGAAAACTGTTCCTTAATATTTGTATTAACAGTAAGCAATAGATATCATATTACAATAAATTGAATATACTTTTAAGCCACATGTGTGACCCCTTACCCCTGAGGCAGATGGGTGCGTATTAACAATTTTAGCATTTAGATAAATCCTTTTTTATAGTGTCTCACTCTTAAGAGTTTAAATACAACTCTAAAATTTCTGCCTTCAGGAAGTTAACAGGTACTACCTCCATTTTGTTAAGTTGGTTCTATGCTACAAGTAGAACAGTGATACATTTGGTCCTTCATATCCATTTCATTTATATACATTGTTCTGATACTTATGTCATATGTGAGTTGCTAATATCTGCATTAGAAGTGGGTTTTTTTTCTGTTTCCCATAGAAAATTAACCAAAATAATAATAATTAAACTTTCTTTTGGTGATGTTAGTAAATATGCTTTTAAAGACCAGTGTGTACCACTTTGAGCAATAACTTTCCCATTGTTCCATGTATAGTTCTTATTAATTTACACTAATAAAAGAGGAACATGCAAATTAACCATCACTCCTCTAGACCACCAGCCAATCAGGAGCAATTATGCAAATTAATCCAACAAATGTCACTGGCCATGGAGCTGGAGCAGGCAGGAGGCTTGGATTGCTCCTGGCAATGGAGGAAGCCAAGCTTCGCACCCACCCTGGCCGACCCTGGTTGGCCCTGGCCTCTACTCAAGGCTATGAAGTTTCATTTGTAGAAGATAAATAAATCCCAGGCACCTGCTTCCAGCCAGCCCTAGCCTTCGCTCAAAGAGAAAGGGCTGGGAGCCTGGATCGCCTGGGGGCATGGCCAGTTTAAAAACAGCCCTTAGCTTCTCACCCAGGCTGGCCACATTCCCATGGGATGAGGGTCCCTACTGAGGGGCTTGGCCAGCCTTCAAACAGCCATCTGCCCCTCACCCAGGCTGGCCAGGAACCCCAGTGGAGAGGCCCACCCTGAAAGGGTTTTGTGGCCAGTCTGAAAATAGCCCTCAGCCCCTCACCCCATCAGTGGAGGTCAGTTGAAGGTGATCAGGACTGGGGGGGGGGGGGGGGAGACAGTTTGGAGTGAGCAGGCCAGCAAGGGGGTAGTTTGTGGCAAGCAGGCCAGTGGGGAGGTAAGTTGGGGTTGAGCAGGCCAGCAGGGGGTGAGCACACTGGCATGGGGGCAGTTGAGGATGATCAGGCTGGCAGAGGGGTCATTTGGGGGTGATCAGGCCGTTGGTGGGGTACAGTTGAGGGTGAGCAGGTTGGCAGCCAGAGTGGTTAGGGTAATCAGGCAGGCAGGTAGGCAGGTGAGCAGTTAGGAGGCACTAATCCTGGATTGCGAGAGGGATGTCCAACTGTCGATTTAGACCCAATCCCTGTAAACCAGCAGTAGGACATCCTTTGAGGGGTCCCAGATTGGAGAAGGTACAGGGACTGAGGGACAAACCTCCCCACTGCCCAATGCACAAATTTCATGCACCGGGCCTCTAGTGTTCATATAATCATCTATAAGAAACTCTAATTCAAAATGAGTAACTAAGTATTCTTTTTCTGGATATATCTGAAAGTAGAAGTAGTTATCAATAATCTTGGTGAAGGTCAATGTAGAGTTTATATAGATGTTACAAATACAAGACATCTTGGCATATTTTAATACTTGTTTACCATCATTTTGGCAGCCTACACAATTTTTTGCTATTCATTTCTGTGTTTATTGTTGTCATCAGTTGGTTGGCTCCTATGAACATTAGAAATTTGAAAAAATACTGACAATAGGTTAGGCCCGTGTTAGGCAAACTGCGGACTGCGAGCCACATGCGGCTCCTTGGCCCCTTGAATGTGGCTCTTCCACAAAATACCACGACCTGGGTGAGTCTATTTTGAAGAAGTGGGATTAGAAGAAGTTTAAGTTTAAAAAATTTGGCTCTCAAAAGAAATTTCAATCGTTGTACTGTTGATATTTGGCTCTGTTGACTAATGAGTTTGCCAAACACTGAGGTGGGCCATATTTCCACTTTTATTACTCTCTACTATTTTCTTTATTTTAAAAAATATATATTTTACTGATTTTTTTTCAGAGAGGCATAGAAAGTCAGAAACATCGATGAGAGAGAAATATCGATCAGCTGCCTCTTACCCCCTACTGGGGATTTGCCCATAACCAAGGTATATGCCCTTGACCAGAATCGAACCTGGGACCTTTCAGTCTGGAAGCTGACTCTCTATCCACTGAGCCAAATCGGTTGGCCCTACTATATTCTTTTAAGACCCAAATGAAGGTCTATGTTAATTTAAATTTACTTAGAAACTACTAACAATTTGCTTTAAAAAGCACAAGAACCCTATGAATGTTGCAATCTCGCCTTATAAAGGGTCTGTCTTGCTTCATTCCAGTCCTTCCTATGAACCTTAAGATCAGACACCTGTCTTTGCCTGTGAATTGTACTTTTCTGAGTGTGAAACAATGGATTGCACCTTTAACATTACACTCATTATTGTATCTCCTATCTGTTTTAAGCCCCCAACAACTTTTGTTTTTCTAATATAAACTTGGTGTCTAAATTTCTAGGCACTATTATATTTCTAGTTATCGAATTTGTATACAAAAGCATTAATAATGAATTTTAATCCAATGTTTACTTTTATGTATTTGTTCATTAGTGTACTTTAATAATACATGAATTAATAACATATAAGAAATCATAATGAATAATAAGAATAGCTAAGAAATTATTGTAGTGAACTTATATTTTGAATTTCAGATGCGTTTTATTCCCCAAGTGGCATTAAGCTACAAACTAGTTACATTTGTGACATTATTACCTATTTGAAGACATTTGTGCTATGGTTTTCATCATATGGCAGTGTTTTTCCTACATCACTTACATAACTGATATCACAGGTTTTTTTCTATATTATGTGTAAGTTAAACGTAGTGGCTTTGAGTTCTTTTATCAGTATTCTTTTTGTTCTTTCTTTTCTGACTATAAGGCAAGCTAATAGCATTGCTGAAAACATTCTTTCTGTCTCTCACGGATGCACACAAGTTGCCTTGTCTGCTCCTGATATTCTACATCTTGAAGTTATTTTTAGTATCTGGACTTCCTTTTTAGAAAATTGATCTGGGAGTTTGCATCCATTTAAATTCTTTAGGGAATTAATATCTTTGAAATTATAAAATAATAAAAGTCATTAATAAAAGTATTTTGTTTTCATCTGGAAATAAACTCAGGCAAAGAAGAAATAGAGTCTTTGAATGATTATGACCAATTTATGAAAAGCAGCGCTTATTGTTTTAGGGGGATTGCTGTCCAATCAAGCAGAGAATAGTAAATGAGTGTTTGACCTGTATTCAAATACTTAACACTGAAGTGCTTAAAGCGCTTTTACTAAAGCTAACAGTATTTCTGCTTAAAAGTTTATAATGATATTTAATAGTAGTTTTAAACAATAATATGCCTTGCCTTGATGAGAGGATCAGTGTTCAATTGCATCAAAAACCAAACTAGACACAGCCGATTATCAGACACTTCTGCATAAGGAATGAGGGATCATGCTACTAGTAAAAAGTCCAGTTACTTTTAATAAACGACATGATTTTGAATGCAATTTAGAAGGATGGCAAGATATGGGAAATTTAAGAAGATATGAACTTAATATTTTTTAATTCAGGTGACTACCAAGTAATCAAACACAGATTCTACCCATGGAGACCTACACGGTCAATGTACTTTTACATTGGTGTAGAACAAAAATTTAAACAGCTATAATAAAATCTAAGCTCCCATAAATGTCTCATTAGTATGTTATTCACAATGTGTTATACTGTAAAACATACCTATGATCTCTTAGTTGGGCATTTGTCTTATGGGAAATTAGAGGTCAAAATAGAGGCTTGAAGTACCATTTAGTTCAGATGTGATGTTCTTCTTTCCATTTTAAAATTAAAACAATCCTCTCTTTGTAAAGATTTTAAATCAAGTCCTAGTTTGCATCAGTGGCTACATTGTGTAGGGTTTCCTTATTTACTTGATTGACATGTTTGCTGTAAATTGTATGGTTTATGAGTGTTACCATAAGTGCTTAATGAAGGACCCAGGTTTCCATGTGCAGAATATTGCATAAACTAATGTATTGCTCTGTACAATGTATGTATGTATGAATGAATGTATTCTTCATTCGTGGCCTTATTCAAAAATTTTACATTAAAGGTTTAAAGCGCTTTTACTAAAGCTAACAATGTTACTGCTTAAAGGTCTATAATGATATTTAATAGCAGTTTTAATAAAAAGCTGCAATTTCTAAACATATTTTATTCCTACTAAATTACCCTTTGTAAAAGCTTAGGTAGCATCATACGACACCCTCACACAACATCATCACAAGATGGCCACTGTTATGTCGTCACAAGAGGGCTGCCACAAGATGGCTACCATAAGATGGCCAGCAGGGAAGGGCAGCTGGGGGCCATCAGACCGCCAGGGGAGGACAGTTGGGAGTGATTGGGACAGCAGGGAGGGCAATTGGAGGCCATCAGACCAGCAGAGGAGGGCAGTTGGGGGCAATCAGGGAGGCAGGCAGCCGAGTGGTCAGGAGCCAGCAGTCTCAGATTGTGAGAAGGATGTCCGACTGCAGGTTTAGGCCCAATCCCTGCGGGACATCCCTTAAGGGATGCAGGCTGGATTGAGGCACACCCCCTTCCCCTTTGGCATTCCCCCCCCCCATGCACGAATTTCATGCACCAGGCCTCTAGTTAATGATAATAGTATTTTAAGTATGAGTTTTCGATATTACAAGTAAAGAATACATAATAAAATAACTTAAATTTGTATAGTGTTTATTATTTTACAAATAGCTTTTACTTAATCATTTCATCCTCATAATGTTCTTCAAAGGCTGCAGTGAAGATATTTCAGTTCTTTAAGAATCTTAGAAAGGGTGATAGGTAAGGATATTTTGCTAATATGTAGCAAAAATTCAAAATCACATTTCCAGAATCCAAGTCTCTTACCTTTCCTTTCTAATTACATATTATAGTACTTTGTAGTTTAGAAAACAATTTTTATACATCTTGTTTGAACTTTGGAATACCTGTTTTGTAGATAAAGTATTAGTTTACTGTTTTTATAATAAGACTAATGGTTTGGAAGTCCTTGCTAGAGAATTAGGCAAGAAAAAACATAAAAGACCTAAATTGTCCTTTTTGCAGATGACATGGTTTTACATCCAAAACCTCTAATGACTACACACACACATATACACACACACACACACACACACACACACACACACACACAACTGTTAGAACTAATAAATGAATTCATTAAAGTTGCAGAATACAAAATCACCATACAGAGAATCAGTTGTTTTTTTTATATATACTGACAGTGATATATTTGAATAGGAAATAATCTCATTTACAGAAACACCAAAAAGAATAAACAATTTAGGAATAAACTTAAGAAAATGAAAGACTTCTGCACTGGAAACTACAAAACACTGGTGAAAACTTAGAAACAAACAAATGGCAAGATATTGTACATTTGTGGATTGAAAAACTTAATTGTGTTAAAACACTTATACTACCAAAACAATCTACAGATTACATGCAATCCCTATTTAAAAAAAATGCTATCTTTTACAGAAGTAGAAAGAACAATCCTAAATTCATGGGGAAGAGCAAAAGTACCTGAATAGCCAAAAATATCTTGAGGGGGTTGGGGGAAGAACACAACTTGGAGGCATCACATCACATTTCATGATTTCAACACATATTACACAGCCATGCCAATTAAAACATTATGTCGCTGGCATGGATACCGACACACAGACCAGTGGAACAGAATTGAGAGCCCAGAAATAAATGTGTGCATATAAGGTCAGCTGATCTTCAACAAGGGTGCCAAGAATATAAAATGGGGAAAAGATAGCATCTTAAATGGAGCTGGGAAAACTGAATAGCCACATGCCCTATACTGCATGAGATACAAAAATCAACTCAAAATAGATTCAAGAATTAAATCTAAGGCCTGAAACTGTAAAACTCCTAAAAGAAGACAGAAAATCCTTCTTGTACATTGGTGTTGACAATGATTTCATATCTATTGACATCAAAGCACAGGCAACAAAAAACAGAAATAGACAGGTGGGACTGCATCATACTAAAAAACAAATGAAATAGCCAATAAAATGAAAATATGGAATTAGAGAAATCTTTTCAAACCATGCATCAGTTAGGTAAGGGGTTAATTTCCAAAATATATAGGGATTCCAATAATTCAATAGCAAAAAATACAAAACTAATTACATAATTAAAAACTCAGCTAAAGACTTGACTAGACATTTCTCCAAAGGGTACTTTACACTAACGAAGGGCCAACAGGTATATGAAAAGATGTTTAAATTTACTATTCATCAGGGAAATGCAAATGAAACTACAGTAAGATATCTCACAGCTGTTGGGAAGGCTATTTTCAAAAACCAGAAGACAACAGTTTTGGCAAGAACGTGGAGAAATTGGGATTTTTTGTCTTGGTGAGAAGGTAAAACAGTTGCACAAGCAGTAGAGCAGAAAGGGATGTGGCCTGGCTTGAACAGACACTGAAGAGTGGCTAACATTGGCCATTGTCTCAGGAAATGAGTTCTACTTCCTTTCTTGATATGGAATATGCCAGAACTTTTCTAATATCTAGAATTTTATTCCTGTTAAGCTCATTTTGAATACTCTTTCTTTAGTTACTTCGACCAGCTGATTTTATCCTTTAAGTCTTAGGTTGAATGTCACCTTACCAAAGGACTTTTCATTGCTTATTCTGTTCAGAATTTTGCTAGTGTATATCTCACCATTTTGTTTGTAGCATTAATTACTACCTGACATTACCTTGTCAAATAATTTGAATTTTCAGTCTTCCACAGGAATAAGAATGGGACCTTGTTAATGTTATTCACGGCTGTGTCCCCGGTTGTTCACACTTTCTCTGAAATGTATGATAAGTCTTAAATGAAGATATAGTGATAGAATAAATGAATGAATTTATGGGCAGAGGTTTTGTGGGTAAGGAGGGGAAGTGGTTAAAGAAAAGATGACTATTTGTTGAACACCTACTATGTTCCAGACATTATTTTAGGTCTTCTTTCATGTATTATTCCATTTTATTCTCTCACTAAAGATATTATCCCTATTTTAAGGAAACTGAGATTCAGTGAAAACAAACAACTTATTCATTGTCACATTTGGACAGATAGGATCCTTTGGAGTTAGAAAGAGATTGTAGCTCATAGAGGTGGCAAACTAGATGTCTGGCTCCACCAAGCAAGAAGCTCTTTCCTTGCAGATTGGAAGTCTTCTGAGACAGTATCAGAGGGGTTAGGGAGGAGGAACATACCATCAGGGGCCAGATGGAAGCCATGTTTCCTGAATCATTAGGGCCATCTGCTGGTTTGGGTTCTAGATCTAATCAGCTTCTTAAAGTGTATCAAAGATCAGAATCCATCTAACTTATTTAAAAGTTGCTTTCATGAGTCTGAAATGGGGATCAGCAAACAAGCCCATAGGCTAAAGGTAGCTTGCTGCCTGTTTTTGTCAGTCAACTGTTATTGGTGCACAGCCACCATGTTTTTAGATTGTCTATAGCTGCCTTCGGGTTATAAGTAGCAGAGTTGAGTAATTGTGATAGTGATCATATGAAAATCCTAAAATGTTTACTGTCTGGACTTTTATAGGAAAGTTTGTCAACCCCTGATCTAATGCATAGTTAGTAGCAAAACAAAACAGAAACAAAAAAAAAACCCCGCACAATTATTCCCAAAAGCCAACAACAAAAATTCATTAAAATTATAAGTTTATAGCAGTTACATTTTTAGCTAACCTTCTAGCCAGGAATTGAGCAAACCTTACTGTCCTTTCCTGTCGCAACCTCTGCCTTTTTAACTGCACAATGGTTAATCCGGTGAGATAAGAAGTGAACAAAATACTTCTTTCATTTTAATGGGTCGTTTACACCGAGCCATCAAACTCAGAGAATTTATCTCTGATTTCATGGAATTATATATGTTCTGTATATCAAAACTAATATCAAAACTACATCTTTTCAAAGGAGACATTCCTGAGTAATTTACAACCACCAGGTGATAGCAATATTTCTAGTTTCATACACAAGTGTATTTGGTTAAGCATAAAGACAAATTATAAATATGCTAGGAAAGTGGAATGTTGTTTAATTTTATGATAAACTAAAAGTAATTCAGAAATTACATATTTATTTGGTGAAAATGTCATAATGATAATGATGTTATCTTTCTTTGACAGGCTCTTTGATAGCTTGTGGTCACCATTATAATATTAATAGGACCCTCTGTAGAAAAGAGCCTGTAGTAACTTTGTTTTACTGTATTACCCCTGAAATGCAGTAAGCTCCTCTGCATTTCCCTTAGGGATGATTATGTGGCTGCTTTGTGAACACTTTAGTTGACAGGTGGAAATGTGTGTGAGTGTATTGAATAGGGCAGTGGTCGGCAAACTCATTAGTCAACAGAGCCAAATATCAACAGTGCAATGATTGAAATTTCTTTTGAGAGCCAAATTTTTTAAACTTCTTCTAACCCCACTTCTTCAAAATAGACTCGCCCAGGCCGTGGTATTTTGTGGAAGAGCCACACTCAAGGGGCCAAAGAGCCACATGTGGCTCTCGAGCTGCAGTTTGCTGACCACTGGAATAGGGAAAGAATGAAGGAAGAGGAAGTTGGTAGATATCTGATAAATTTTAATTGAATTCCAGCTAAGAAAAGAGCATGTAAGGAGATATGGATTACTATTAGCCAGTATGACATTTTTCAAAGCATGTTGTTCCTGGAAAGGAGAAGCAATGAAAAAAGACACTGAGATAGTTTTTCTTCAGAAAAGGACATCTTTAGTAGGTAGTCTTTTAGTATTATTAATTTCTTAGTTTATACCAAGTAGTATTGACCTGTGGGTATAACTTCACTAAGTTTTCCAACAGCTGTTCATCTACAAGCAATGTTGACCCTAATAAATGATCTTACTCAAGGTTCATTCATTAAAAAAAAAAAAAAGGTAGCCAGATTGGAACTATCAGCTTCTGAGCCCCCCAGTCCCTTTTCTCTGCAGTCCATACACTATCAGATATTTAAACACTCAAAATGTTTAATCTGTTTTTAGCTATGTTCCAGTAGATTCAAATATGGTTCACAAAAAGACATCCATCCTGTTAATGTGAGTGAGAGGAAGAGAATAATTAGATAGTGCAGTAATGTTTTTAGATGTATACACAAGAAGCTCTTTTTGGAATGATTTTTAAATTACTTGACATCAGCATGCCTAAGTTAAACAGGATTTAGTTCATAGTATTTTCTCCCCTGAGAACTGTCTTTCCAAGAGGGATGATAAAGTGAAATATAAACACCCCATGAGAAGTGCACTGGTTTTTAAACATGTCATTGATTCTTTTTAAATAAACAACTGATCATTGTTACCTTCAGTGAGGGTACAGTATTTCCTCAGGTTGTTGTTACATAATGAAAAGTAGGTTTTAAATGTTTTTATATAGCGCATTACATATTGTTTGAACTTGAGCTTTTTGTTAAACACTAAGCCAATCTCTGTAGGTGCTTTCCAGAAGGATAATAATGTGCTAATGATAGATACAAATCAGCCTTTTGTTTTCAAAATGTTAGGTTGATTCTGCTTTGCAATTTTGTTTTTTTCCTTTTTAGAGATGTATCTGAGGCTTTTAATCCATGTGTTTGAGTAGTCAGTGCTACTGATGGGAATGCTTTCTGGAGCTCAGTAATGAGCAGTGGGTTTTTCTGAAGATAAGCAGTGTAGATCACTGTGATCCCTCCCTTGCATAAGAGAATGAAGACCTCAGAAGACCAAGTAGCACAGAGTACCATGAAAACCTAGAACCTCTGGAGAATAAGGCCCAACTTCTAGGTTATTAAAGGCAGTTTGAAGGACTACCCACTCTGCTTGTGTTTCTTTAAGTCCTTTTAAATAGCACACAGTGGGCTTTTATATAATATTTGATAGTCTTGGCCTTATTCATATTCCTGTTTCTAAAATTATAACAAATTAGCCAAAGGTAGGGGTTATATTGTTAATCTTAAATCTGTGTGTGTTCCCTTTGTTGACCTTAAAGACATTGTCAGTGTGTATAAGGACAATATTCTTCACAGGAGAAATGTCGGGGGAAATGAGCTAAAACGGTTGGATAGACATGTAGCCAGCCCTCTTTGCTTTTTATTGGAATGCATTGCTAAACGTGGTTCAGGGTATAAGCAAATTATTTTATTTGGATTCTAGATTCTCAGCTCCTAATAGCTTTTAAATTTATACAGTTTTTGTTTCGCTGTCAAAATATTTAATTATATCATGCCCAAAGGTGTAAAGCTGTCAAATAAATCCGAGTTTAGGCATAAACATTTGCTAAGTTACACGTGCTACTACACCCTTGGTTCCCGGGCAGCTTGTGAACCTGTTTGAGAGGGAGGGGTGTGTCGGGAACATTAACTCAGCAGGTACAGAACAACATTGATCCAATGAATTAATGATTACTTGTAAAACAGCAGGTAGTAATGCCCCCAGTCTTTGTAATTCTCCTCTTGTAAAATAAAGCAGACTGGAGAGTGTGTTGGATTCTTTGGGTCAATTTGCACTGTAAGAAAGCTGTCTTTTTGCAAAAATATGTTCTCTTTCTTTCCTTGTCTTACATTACTCTTTTTGTTTGTTTTGTTTTCTCTTTGAACAAAAGAGAAAGTGTCCCATTCACACTATGTCCCTTTTTCTTATTCTAGAGTCTCTTGCCACAGGAGGAATGGTCCCAGTGGCACTTACAAAGAAAGCAATTACACTGAGCACACTGAAGGTTAAAGTCTTCTATGTAAAACATTTTTCTAGTTTCATTGAGTATGGTTGAGAAATAACAATTGCGTGTATTTAACATGTACATGCAATGTGGTAAAATATTTTTAAAGAAAAGGAAAATTTTTAAATGTTAATTCTCCTTATCTGGTTATTTCATAAATAACAACTTTTGCTATTTGATGACATTATTTGGAGTTACACTGTTAGCGTAAATACTAATGCAGACTTTACGAATGCAAAATTCACTAAGAGGTAGGGGAGTAAAGTAAATTAGTTCTACTTTGAAGCTTTTATTTTCTTCCCCTTTCAAAATGAATGGGAAGGTCCTTGAGAGGCCCTTGAATGAAAGCTGCTTTTCATTAGTGCTACCAAATACCTACTTGAAAGAGTTGAATTCTAACTGAACACCCACACAAGAGAAAGGGAAAGCTTCCTTTTTCTGCAAGAGGACCATCAGCTAAATAGCTCTTGGCTTCTCTTTTCCAATCAGGTGGTTTCACATCAGAGTTAATTACTCCAGTCATTTATTCTAATCACCCTCCTCTTATGGCTAGCTGCATTCTGTCATGGGGTGGCATCGTTTGAAGCCAGTTAAGTTTGAAAACCACTGCAGGGTACTTGAGGCTCATTAGTGAGGCCTATCCATGCCTGGCTTTGGATTTGCTCCCTGATTAACTCTGCATCTCTCTGTCTTGTTCCCTCCTCCCGCCATCCACCAGCCCCCACTCCTCAACTCCCTTGCTCTAAAGAGGAATGTTTCAATTAACTCTTGCCTTGCTGTTTGTCTTTTCACCTACATATCTAAGAAAAAAATAAATGTCAGTGTTACTAATAATATATTTGATAGACTTTGGCCATACAGCTGCATCCTTTGTATTGAATGTAACTGAAAAGTTATATTTTTGATCAACAAAGGAGGAAAATGATGGTCCCTCAGAATAAGTAAGTCTGTGTCCTTGATTCATTTGTCCTAACTCTAACACAGGTGGTAATTCCCAGTTCTGATTTTACAGTACTCTACTGTATTTTACAACTTACCATAGAAGTCATCTGAAAAGCTTAAAAATATCTAACATCAGATTTATTTGTTGACATTGTTGTTTATTATTATAGAGGCTTAATTTAGAAATATTTCCCAAGAGGGATATGTAAGGACAGTTAAATCACAAAAGCAAATAATGATTGTGTTGTGATTTTTAAAAAAGAAAAGAAAAACATATAATCCATGTCCTGAGTAAGATAGTTTGAGACAGTGTTATTGTATTAAAACATTTAAAAATTTAGCAAAAACATATACCGAGTTTTGTAGTTAAATGAAAATGTTTATTTAAAAAGGAAATAAGATAATTTTCTTGGTTCTTTTTGCATAATAGTTTGATTTAAAGAATTCAGATAGTTCCAAATGTCAAATAAAATAATGATACATATTAAAATACATGAAAGCACATCTTTTTAAGTTGCTGATGCTCAGGGATGGTCATAAATAACAAAATGAACTCATTGTTAAGTCTCATCTCAAAATAGTAATTGGCTTGCTTCCTTATAAGACTCATTGGACTTGCAATTAACAAATATGTTAGCATTCTGTGTCTTGCTCTAATTTTTAAATTTGATTTTCAAAATCTCTGAAAGAATAGTTAAATTAATGAAAAATTAGGTCTAAAATCTCTGCTTTTTATTTAGCTCTATTATTGAGTGTCTACTATGTGCTCAGTTCCAAGAGGGCAGAGATAATCTCTTCCAGGAAATCACATTTTTTTTGGAGACAACAGAAAACTAAACTAATACACGGTGAAGATTTTAGTTTTTAAAAAAATATATATTTTATTGATTTTTTTACAGAGGGGAATGGAGAGGAATAGAGAATTAGAAACATCCGATGAAAGAGAAACATTGATCAGCTGCCTTTTGTACACCCCCTACTGGGTATGTCCCCGCAGCCCTTGACCAGAATCAAACCTGGGACCTTCCAGTCCGCAAGCTCTATTTACTGAGCCAAACTGGTTCTGGCAAGATTTTAGTTTTAAAAAGGTAGATATAAAAGCAAAACACACACACACACAAAACCAACCAACCAAACAAACAAACAAACAAAAAAAACAACAAAACAGTTGACAGAATAATAAAACCTGTAAGTAAACCTTCAGGTTTACATGGCATATTTGATTTAGTATGTGCATAGCTTATTTAATATTAGGGTTATCAAGTGATATATGTGAAACCCATTAAAATATTTCTTAGTACAAAATGGTTTCAGATTTTCATAATGTAACTTTGGGATATACCATTCTATTTCAGAAGCTTTAAAACCGATGTAGTAGTTAATAATAACATGGTTTTAGGTATCAAATCTGGGTTCAGACTGCAACTCTGATAGATGTTTACTCCCTGTGTAACATTAAACAATTTAGCATTCTTAGCCTCATGTACAAAACATTTAAAAAATATATAGTGCTTATCTGGTAGTATTATTGTGAACTTTAAATAAAATAGCCCATGTAAAACATTTTGTATAAAACAGGGCACATTATAAGTACTCACTAAGTGTTAGGTGCTGCTGTTATTATTATATTGTTGTTTAGCTTGTCAATGAATTTCTTCCAAGTTGACCTCCTGATGCATTTTCCTTGTATGGTATATTGTCTTTTTTAGCCTTTGTCATGTTTATGATCGACATTGATTGCAGCCATCAGGAGAAAATAAAATCTTCAAAGATGATACTGTAATATGTACTTCCCTTCTTCTTCTTTATGCTATCATCCTACTCCAAATTTGATTGTGTTTAACCAACTATGGACATCTCATTTGCAATGGCTAAAAATCACAGAAATTCTTCACATTTTATAAAACTCTGCAAATTAGCATTGTATCAACTGGGTAGAGTTTATATATATGGTCCATTTCATGCTTCTTATACAAAGCTTTAAGATCATAGTTCCTGAGCATAAACAATGAATTGTGCTAAATCATAAGAATTTCTTAAATACCATTCATTCATTCAATAGACATTTATTAGGGGCTACTGAGTAATTAGATCTGTGATCACAGAATTGGAAGAATATGACACCTGCCCTTTGGGGGCTGTCATTATGAAGATCAAATAGACGTGACAGTAACTAATTAAAGAAGTAGATTAAGTGAAGTATTTATTTACTCAACAAATATTTTGTAAGTGCCTACTATCTATCTTTTAGATTATAGCATTGATAAAGCATAGTGCCTGCCCTTTTCAAACTTATTTAGTAAGGGAGATGACAATAAATAAGAAACTAAATAAATAAACATGTAACTTGTGATAATATATACTGTAATATAACAAATAATATAGTAGTTGTGGTATGTACAATGGAGAACAATAAGCCATCATTAGAGCATTTAATATGTATTTGTTTTATTTATTTGTGCATGTAATATTTAAAAATATTTTGAGATATAATTGACATGTAACATATTTGTTTCAAGTGTACAACATAATGATTCAATATTGATATGGATTGTGAAATGGTCACCACAAGTCTAGTTAATATTTGTCACTAGGCATAGTTTTATATATATATTTATTCTGAGCTCAAAAGAGGAAATGCCTTATTTTGCTTCCTGGAAAGATTGGGGAAGTTTTAACTGAAGAAACTGTATTTGATCACAGTCCTGAAAAATGAGTAGAAGTTTGCCAGGAAGGAAGCAAGATAATGAGAAGGGCATTATAGGTAGAAGCAGCAGTGTGAACAGAAATCTTATTGCTGTAGTTATAACACAGCAGCTAACCTTAATTCAGAAGGTAGAGTGCAAATGTGTGTAAGAGAACTATGAGTGATTCCTATGGAAAGGTAAGACCACAGGGAGGTTATATAAACAATCTTGAATGCCTTGTAAGTAACACGGGCTTTTTCCTTTGGGGTCCTGGTGCCCAAAAGAAATTGCCAGACCTGAAGCACCAGTGTTACCTGAGGACTTTTTAAAAAGGCTGATCTTGGGCTCAACTCCAGATCCGCAGAAACAGACTCTGTTGGTGCTTTCAGGGCATGTTCACTTGGATGGAGATCAGCTGCTGCATGGAAAGAAGAACCATAAAAAGTCTTGGGGGAAAGCCAGCACTTGGTCATGCTTTAGAGACAGAACCAAAGAAGGGAAATTTTAGAGATAAAGAGAACAGTTTGGATAGTGTTAGAATAATTGAACCTAGAAATAATGAAACACAGACACAAAGATAGTCAAAGTGTAAGAAGAATGAATTTGAGAGGTATTTTGGAGGCTCGTTGTCTGATTCTGTTTTGGAGCGAGAGGAAAAGAAGTCAAAATGACTGCCACAGTTTTCAGATTAGCTGACTGGATGAAGGACTGGGCTCAGACATAATCCTAAAAGCAAGAAAGGAGATAGTTTAAGAGGAAAAAGTATTCTTTTCATATATATATACTTGATCTTAGCCAAAAGTGATCTTTTCATACACACACACACACACACACACACCCTAAATTTGAGTTACCTGAAGCACATACCAAAACAAGTACTCTGTTGGTCAGTTAACCTTTGGACTTGACACCTTGACACTCTGGAGATGGTAATAATTGTCAGGTGAGGTAGCTGATGCCTGGCTCATCTGGCCTGAGTTATTTCAGAAACCAGGGCCTGGAACTGAATAATGAGGACAACAAACCCTGGAGACGTAGACAGAGGGAAACGACCCTACAATTGAAATTGAGAAGGATAATCAGAAATCTAGAAAGAGAATCTGGAGGGGAGGGTATCAAGGAAACTCAGAGAAGAGAGAGAAATAGAAACACCATGAAGCAGAGATGAAGTGAGGAAAGATAAGCACCCATTGTACTCAGACAGTCAGACATGGTCATCTTAGCAAAATCATTTTCAGTGGTGTGCCTGTAACCAAAAGGTAAGAGATTAGTTAAGATGTTGAAAAAGGAATTAAGGAAGCATAAATAACAAATTTACTTAAATCTCCCAAGAAGTTAAGGTCATTGATCTCATATTGCCCAGATAGTCATGGCTGCATAAAAATAACTAAAACTGACCATATAACTAGTCATTATCCCATTGATAACTTGGAAAGGACTATTTACCGTGACTTAGAGTCTCATAGACTTTTATCACAAATGTGAAAGGATTTCTAGAAGTGGGCAAACAGAGGCAAGTTCAACTGCTGCTAAAAGGAGGTGCCTTTTATGAGGTGTATGAATATATCCGTAGTGTCTGCAGATTTAATGTATCTGATTTTTAGTAAACCCTGTATTCCCTGTAATAAATTATAATTCATGTCTATATAGTTCTTAAAGTATATAACTGATACAGCTGAATAGACAATATGCAAGAACTCTAACCAAGAACTTTTAAAGATGGAGATTTAACAGATGACATTGTAGTTGGTAGAATTAGCCGTTTACTTTAATTGTTGGAGAGGTCAGTCATAGAGCCATCTTTCACATGCCGCCCCATCTCTTCAGAGATTTGTAAATGGCTAAGGAATACACATGGCAGAACATTATGTCTGTTTCACACTTGAAGATCCTATGTTTTTTGCTGTCGTATCCTAAGGTATAGCCATTCTTTATGCGCTGAAAATTATAACAACCTTTTCAGAACCACATCAAAGGTCATTTTGTAGTCTGGAGGTACTTTGTATTTTGGGAGCTTTATCTTTACCTTCAGTAAGAGAAGGAGTATTTTATAAAGGGTTAAATAATGCTAATCCCTGCATTCTATCTTATTTCAGAGTACTGTAAAAATTTGAATGCAGGTTCAGTTCTGGGAATTGAGTAGGAAGCTTTCCTGTCCAATGTCCGCACTAGTCATGTGTGGCTGTTGAACACTTGAAATGTGGCTCATCTGAATGGAGATGTGATATACATTGTAAGTGTAAGATGCATGCCAGATTTCCAAGACTTAATACAAAATAATTTTTACATTGGTTATATGTTTAAATGATATCCTTCTATTTCTGGTTAAATATACTGTGTTAAAATTAATTTCATCTGTTTATTTTTAAAATGTGACTACTAGAAAATTTTAAATTATATATGTGGCTTACGTTAATTTTCTGTTGGTAGTCACTTTACTACCCAGAATTGTTTTGGCTTGGACATCCCAGTACTGAACATGAACATATTTTAATACTTAAGTAATATACATATTTCTATTAGAATTAGCAGCCTTAGATTTTTTTTTAAAAAGGCTTAGGGTTAACTTCAAATCTGTAAAAGAAAATCCAAAATACTAATACTAATTTCAAAACTGAATTAATCTTTTACTATATAAACTGTTCCTTCTCCATGATGAAGGTGTGAACTTGGAACCTGAGTGACATCCTGAGTTCCCTTTCCTTCCTCTCTCACATTGGTAACCAGACGGTGGTGTCATACCTTAAATGTTTCTAAACCCTTTCCCCTCCTCTTCACTCCCACTGCCACTCTCCTGAGGCTCTCAGTGCCTCTCACGTTGACTGCTGTAGTCATCTTAGAGACAGATGACCTTTTGCCTGCCTACCCACCCTCCAAAGGGGCACCTCATCTCCCTATCCCCAGAATCTAGCCTAGAACAGAACCTATAGTAAGCACTCAATAAAAGCTTGTAGATTTAATGGATGACAGAGCTGCTGATATTAATCAAAAGTTGCAGAATGAAAAAAAAAAGACTTTGAGTCCTACATTTAATGTATGTATATACAATTGCAGACACAAAGTAAATGCAGATGTCATTTTCTGGCTGAACTTGTCAATGCTTTAAAAAAATATTCAGCAACTTTTGTGTTCATTTTCTTTAAGTTTTTTTTTATAGGGTATTCTTGGAGGTGGTGATATAATAAGCATTCTGTTTTGCCAGGGATGTTGATTTGCCAATATAAGTTTATGGCAGTAAGTCCAGGGAGCCACTGGTGCCATGAAGACAGCTCCTTGGTTTTGTCTGGAGTCCCCATGGGATTAAACTACATCTGGCAATAAGTAGAGATTTTGGTCTGGCCCTCTTCAAAGGCAAAAGACTGCTAGTATTTATCAGATCTGTGTGGATAAGCAAATGGGAAGGGATTACATGTTTTGGTTTTGTTTTTCTTCTTTTATAACTAACTAGAAAATGAAACTTCCAGAATTTTGTGCAACAAATTAAGACTTTTCCCCCATGATTTAAAGAAGAAACCTATTCTTTTTTCTAGACCTAGGTGGATCATTGAGAATTTTAGAATAATGTTTTAATTTTGTATATGTTTTTATAACTAGTGTATCTCAGCACAACAGCAATTTACAATGCTCAGAATTAATTTTCTAGGGATTTTACTGTCCGTAGATATTAGGACATCTTGCTGAGACCGGTTTGGCTCAGTGGATAGAGCATCGGACTGAGGACTGAAGGGTCCCGGGTTCGATACCGGCAAAGGCATGTACCTTGGCTGTGGGCACATCCCCGGTAGGGGGCATGCAAGAGGCAGCTGATCGATGTCTCTCTCTCATCGATGTTTCTCACTTTCTATCCCTCTCCCTTCCGCTCTGTTAAAAAAAAAAAATCAATAAAAAAATATATTAGGACATCTTGGTTGGCATTTGGAGGCTTTTGTTGCCCATCTATCTGTGAGGGAAAGTTTACCCAAAATTACTTTCAGAGGAGAAACATGAACCTGTCTCAGGACAGGCCGCTGTCCCTTCCAAGTGAAGATGGGCCTTCCTCTACACATTTTTAACAGATTATCAGCCCCGTGACTCAGCTTAGCTATTGTTGAAGCCTGTGGCTCTTCATTTAACTGACAGAATAAAATGGCTGCATTCCAGATACTTGTCATGGAGTATAATCTAGAATTTACCATTCAAAGCCTCACCTATGAGAACTAATGTTTATTCAGGGTTGCCTGAAGAATATGTAGTCTCTCCATTTGTCTGTACTTTAAATCTCTCTAGGATTAAGTCAGTCCCTTTGAGAGTCACATACCTGGATTCCATCATATTGCCAAGGGAGGAATTTCTTATCTCAGGAATAGAAATAATGTGGGGTTTTTTTTTAGGCCATCTGGTTTATTTTTACATTATGGTCATATTTGACTCTTGTAAGTGTTCGTGTTTCTTTCTTTATGTTGCCCGATAGAAAGCTGAGAACCAGATATATGGTGCACCTTTACCAAGTCGATGGAATTTCATGGCATGATTTTATGTACTTATCATTTTTATAGTTAAATTTATTTTTATCTTGATGATGATACATTGTTGTAAGCTCTAAATTGTTTTCTGAATGAAGTCATGCAAAATATAAACAAATAGTAAAGTAGATGGGCATCTCTGTCCTTGTATATAGCTGTTTGTCATCCATTCTTATGGGATAGAATTTTTTTAAAAGCTCCATCTTCCTATGTATAATATACTATAACTAGTTTAAAATATCTGTATATTATGAATTCCTAGATTTTAGATTAGGAGTGACCTAAGGTTGAAATGTTAATTAAATGTTTTAATGTTCTGTAGCTCTAAAGAAAATAGTTGGATAAAATGTCAGCATACAGGACTATTTTAAACATTGGGGAAAAAAATCATCTCCCTGAAAAGGAGGGTAATTGTACAAGTTTGCCTAATCCTTTTGATCTTGGCACACAGCAATACAGACTTCAGTTGAGATTAAAACTATGAATTTCAAAGGAAACACGGCCTTCAGTGTGTAAAATATATAACAGCTGGTTGACTAGTCCATTTAAAACTACACAATAACAATCATAGACAGAATGATTCTCCTGCCAAAAGATGCACGAGTGCTTGATGGTTATATCAAGATATGATACTAGCTCACACTTTTCTTTAGTAATGGTAGAAATGTAGAAATGAGCGGTGTGCTGCCAACCCCAAAATCTCTCTTCTGCTCAGCAGTTCAAGGGCAGTTTACAAGTACAGATCTCCCTTTACTGATTTCTCTATCTGCTTTACGCTTGAACTTCAGTGTGTTGTTGACTAAATTTCATTTTTTAAGCTGTCAGATACAATGGTTTTTCTCAGCATCCAACAGTTTTTTCCCCTTTTAGTACTTGATTCTACTTTTCCCTCTATGGTTTTCATGACTTATTGTTCTTAATGCTACAGCTTCATACAATTTTTAAGCCATACAAGTTAAACTTTTCTTTATAAATAGTATAAAATTTTTATTTTCATTTTTGTTATATATTTTCTGGAGCATGCTGATGTATTGTAATCAATATGGGAGAATGTTTACTCCTGTTAATATAGTGCATCAGCATTTTAATATTTTTACTGTTGTGTTTCACCTCAACAAGTAATCCTTAATTTGTTAATTAATAAAGCATCTTTTAAAGAAAATGAGGATTAATGTGGATTTGCCACTTTTGAATAACTCCAATTGGAAAGCATATTTACATTCAAAATCCGTATCTATCCATAATGAAAATATGTTGATTTTTCTGTGACCTTTGGTTCTTGAAATTTTCTGATATAACACAGCTAATTTTCTATTCATTCCATTTATTTCAAAGAAACTGAAAATTTGCTAAAGTTACTTGGATTCATCACAAATTCAGAGCCAGCATTTAAGGAGTTAATGTATCTTATTAGGGAGACAGGAAATCTGGCAACTATTGCAGAAACTAGACCTAATGGTGCACACAAACAATTTGTCAGTCTTCTTAAATGTGAATAGCTTTCCGCAAAGTGGCTGCTCTTGCTTTGTTTGAACAGGCTAAACTTTTCCTTTTTGGACTTTAAATCTTAGAAGTGAAATGTGATCCACATATTCAATCAAAATCATTTAATTCAAAGCATATTTTGATTGGAACAAAGTTGACATGGAAAGAAACTCTAGAATAAAAAAGTTGAAAGGACTTTATATCATATATTTAGCAGGAAAATTTGAAACAGTTCTAATTAGGCTGAAAAAAACAGCTTTCTTCAATGTAAATTACAAAGGTCATATATCAATGTTAAGGAAACATTACCACTAGTGTTTGAAATCCAGCACATGCAAACATAACAGACCAGTTCATTTTAAATCTGTGTGTGTGTGTGTGTGTGTGTGTGTGTGTGTGTGTATGTATAGAAGGCTGTATTACATGTATTTGAAATGAAAAATACTTAAAATTCCGAGTCCATAATATTGTATACTACATTCTTGCCAATCCAAACATTAACTCCTTTGAAACATGTCACTGTCTACACTCAAATGAATTAATATTCTTAATTATAAGTACAATTAAAATTTTACAAGATGAATTTTTATTTTTTCTTCCATTAAAATATGATTAAATGCATCTTATAATACATATGTCAATATGTATTATAAGATGCATCTTATAATACATAATACATGATTCTTATTTTTTTTATTTGAAACTTTGAGCTATAGGGTTGTGTATCTCAAATCTGAATAGGGCCTTCCAGAAGCTCGGGCATGCAAGTAGTGGTAAAGGTGTGCAGAAATGTGTATCTGGGCTGGTTATACACATATACATATACATATTTAAGGTTTATAAGTAATATTTACTTGTTTTGTTTGATTTTTTAATAACAATCATTTCTCCTAAGATGTCAGTAGCTTTTTATTTAGTTGTTTTAAGTGGTATGGTATGAGAACATTTAGCAAAATATAAATAAACATTTGCAATTATAAGTATGAGAAACTAACGTATAAGTAAGGTTTCCTGGTCTTGAGGTAAACAATTAACATATAATTTCTTTTGTTAATTGAAATTGATACGCTTGATTTATGTCATTTTTACATTAAAGAAAATTTATTTGAAAATAAAAGGAAATTGCTAGAGTATCTCTTAACCATGCATAGATTAAACACATAATTATTTTATTTTAGACCTTTTATTCTCAAATAGCTTAGAGTTTCTTGAAAAAACTAAACTATTTCTATGGAAGTTATAATATTATTTGACTCCACTGTAGGAAACAAGAATAATTTTATATAACATTTTTTTTTACCAATAAATAATTCATCTCCTTAATGGGTTAGTTTCACAAAAACAGATTACATTCTTTCAATGAGATTTATTGTTAGACACATATTCATATATGTTATAATGATTTCTGACACAGGGTTATACAAATGAGTTATTTATGAATAATTTACTATTATCTTAAAATATTAAAGGTTTATTTTTTATGTTCTACATGTGTATCAAGCAAATAAAAGTTACTAATAAATGTTGTATTTGACATCTGTATACTGTACTTTTTAGCATATCTCAAGTATTTTAGTCTCTATGTAATAGATCTCATTAAAAAAAACAGATATCAACCCTCAGACAGTTTGTCAAGACTAATATGAGTCCCCCTGGATTGGATTGACAATTTGTGTGAGGCTTCATATGATAGTTTTTTCATAGTCTTATTTGATCCTTAACAATTGGACATTAGTCACTGATTTATTTTATAATAACTCAGATGAGTTGGATATTATTATATTGTGTTGGACATTTTAGTGGATTTCCTTGTTTACAAATTTTACTCAGAGCACACATTGGATGTAAATGATGTATTCAGCCTGCTAGGGGAGTACTAACAACTGATTGGTTAGGTTTGAGAGCAGCATGGGAAGCCTGTTACTATCCCCTAGCTGCAAACCATATTTAACTCCAGCCTTAATGAGGACTGCCTGTCCTAAAGGCTTTGAAAAATCCCAAATGCTTAACATTCCACTGGCATGTTTTTATTTATTTGTGACTAAAAATGTGGATATAAATAAGTATTTTATATAGAGTATTTTTAACAATCTTAACATATAAAAAGGGATTTAAGGAATTTTTAATATGTTTTATGATTTATGTTTTTTGACTCTCAAAAGCACAAGTTATAAAATGTAATCCCAGGGTATTCTATTTTGAATTACTTGTATTTTTTCCCCCAATAATTTCTTTCCCCCTTCTTGTCTTTACCTCTTCCCTCAAGTCCTTAGTAAGTCCATTTATATTAAATACTTTTGGTTAGGCAGTTGTCATTTGCTGATATCAAAAGAATGTTAATGTCTCGAACTGACTTTGTACTGAAGTGTACTAAAAGTTTTTGGAGTTCTCTTATATCCTTAACTAGTGGTTCTTTTTTTTTTTTTATGATTTAGTATATTGCAAGAAATGCTTGAGGACAGTTAATAAGATTTTCAGTGTAGTTTTTAAATTTTTATTTAAAATTTATTCATGAAGGCAATGTGTTTATCAACCTCCACAGAGATGTTGCCAATCATTCCATGATACTGGCCAACCCCTTCAGGACTGACCATTATGACACTGGAAGGGGAGGGCTGAACCGTGACTCTGGAGTCATCTCTGTGCGTGTGTTTGTGGCACAGTGTGAGCAATGTCTTTAAATTCAGCATTTTTGCTTAACATTGTGATGTGCTACCAAGGTTTAAGCATCTAAATCTAACCAACTTCAATGTTTTGAGTATGCATAAAAATAATCAACATTAGTTAAGACAGTTCTTTGTTTTTTGACAGCAAAATAAAATTGCTCTGGTTTTTAGGGCTTTAATATTGAGAAAATTCATTTGTACTTTGTCATTTGCTGAGCCTTCTAGAATTTTATAGTTTCAAATCACAATACCATGGACACTTGGGAGACTCCTGACTGTTTTATCTTATTAAACAATTTTGAAATCATTAATTTTTAATTAGCTTGGATGCAGGGTTTTTATAGTTTCAATAATGTGTGTATATGAACTAAACGTTTTTTATTTAAACTACTGGCGAGAGTATTATTTACATAAATAAGTGTAGGTTCTTTCCAAGAGTACATACTATGAGTTTGCTTCATATGGTTGCACTTTTTTTCTTTTTTTGTAGATTCAGATATTACATGCTAATCTATTACATGCAGAGCTTTTCAGCAGTTTATGGACTCGGATTTTGAACAAATAAAAGGGATGTAATCTCAAAGATATGTAGAGGTTCTTCTCTGATTGAAAGTTCTAATTAAGTGAATTGGAGAAAATTAACTGAAATTAGCTGTCAGAAAGTCACATTTAAATGAGTGATGAGCTAGTCTGGCAGTAAACATTTAAATGATATAAATTGCCATTTAAGTGTATGGTTTAATGTTTGTCATGCATTAATGTGACATGAGACTGTAGTGACAATCAAGCAGCTTGCTCTAATTTGAACATATTTAGGGCTTTTGTGTGGAGTGCACTGCACACAAATTAAGACAATTGCTGTTTTTATGTGTCACTTTAAACATGTCCCACACCCCCCATTCCTACCCAAGGCCTGAGTTAATGAAACAAATGTATCATTTTGGGGTGCAACTTGCATTAATAGTTCCTGGATTTGGGAATTGATTTTTTTAAATCCATGTACTTAAAATAGAAATTTACTTAAAGTTATTACAACCCATTCTCTTCTTATGTCAAATAAAATATGAAACAGTCTTGTGCTGTTAGCTATTTACTAAATCTATAAATACGAGTTTTACAAGAAATGTCTAAAATAGTAACTTTCACTATTGAAACACACTAAAAATTTTTTAGGTATACTTTATTTTATGTACATTGTGCAATATGAGAATTGCCTAGAGTTATATTTACAGAATTATTTTTTATATGTTAAAGTATACCATATATTGTGAATCCAAGTTAAATATTATTAGTAAAAGGAAATACTAGTATATTTGAATTTGACCATAAACATCTTCCTTATTCTTAGGCATTTATTTTAATAAACCAAATATTTGCACAAATGTACATCTGTGAACTAATAGGAACTTATTTTGTCACAAGATGGTTTATTTCTTACTCATTGCTTCCTATAGAAGTTAGTCAATTTTGTTTTAAAAACAACAAACTTCTTTTTATAATATTGATAACATAGCAAATCACACCAAAACACATCATAGCCATACACTTATTAATCTAAAAATAAGAATTTCAATGAGACATATAACCTGAGAACTTGGTACACTTTGGATCACTCTTCAGTTTGAGTTTGAGAGATCTCTGATTTGAATCAGAGATAAAGTAGTCCATAATAGTAAACTTTTATATTGGAATAATATTGAACAATGATAAATAATTGTCTCAATAACGTCTCCAGTTTTCTTGAACCCTTATTTTTAACTTTATTAAATTTAGCAAACATTGGCATCTATTGTGTTTTAGGTACAGTGCCCATAACTGAGAATGTAATGATCTGGAAGCATTTCTACTGAATACTTGATTATGTTCATTCATTATTTATTGGACACTGTTATGGTACCAGAATCAGATAATTTGGACTTGTTTGAAACTAATACCTAGATTAATAATTCAGTAATTATAAGTATCCCTGCTAAGATCTCATTTGTTGGCATGAAAATTCAGTTGAAATAACTAAATGATTTGGTTACAGTTGTTGCATACAGTAAACAAAAAATGTTTATATTTAGAAAAATTATAAATATTCTAAGTAGACAGTAAATTTTTAATGTTTTCACATTTGCTGTGCTACAGTAGCTTCAAAGTTGTATTACCTAACTTTGAAGCATAAATTGGCCTACCAGGCCTTGAGTTACAAATGTGACCAAGACAGAACCTTACCCCTGTTCTTCACAGTGCTTACTCACAGAATGGTAGAATAACACCAAAATGTTAATGGTAACAATCTATTACAATTCAGCGTGAGGAGTGCTGGAAAGACTCGAATTGTAAATAAGAGAGAACAGATTCTGGTGGAAAATAGGACATCAAAATTAGTCTATTTACAATAAATTTAGCATCAAACTTTACTACTTGTTCTCAATTTCTCTACATATTTTAAAAATAGAATTCAGCATAATAATACAACCTATGGTCTTTTTCAGGCCCTGGAAAGTGAATTTGTTTCCTGCCAACTTCACCAGTGGATTGATCTAATTTTTGGCTATAAACAGCAAGGACCAGAGGCTGTTCGATCCCTCAATGTGTTCTATTACCTGACCTATGAAGGAGCTGTCAACCTGAATTCAATAACTGATCCTGTGCTGAGAGAGGTAATTATCTGACTGGGGCTAACAGGTGTCTTTAGACTAGAACGTACTAGATGTCATCTTCTGCCTACTTTCATTTGACTAAAGATGAAACTGAAACCAGGTGGACGAAGTATCTTAAGCAGGATAACCTTCCAGTTAGAGACTAAGTTGGGACTTGAACCCAGGACTTCCTTCTAATAAAATCTTTGGCTCAATTAAAAAATGAGAGCTTCTTCAAGTTGAACAATGAAGGGATAAATAATAATACTTATAATTTTTATAACTCTGAAGGCTATTCACTAATTTAAATATTAGGAAAATAATTTATTAAAGAAATAAGACTGTAAGCATAAATCTATTTAAATCTAAATCAAACACATCCTATATAATAAAAGCCTAATATGCAAATCAACCAAACTTTGGAACAGCCGGTCGCTATGATGTGCACTGACCACCTGGGGGAAGACGCTCAATACAGGAGCTGCCCCCTGGTGGTCAGTGTGCTCCCACAGGGTGAGCACCACTTGGCCAGAAGCCAGGCTCAAGGCTGACAAGTGAAGCAGCGGTGGTGGGAGCCTCTCCTGCCTCTGCTGCAGGCAGGCAGTAAGGAGTGAGGGGTCCCAGGCTGGACCGATTGCCCTTAATTGCCCTCCCCTGCCAGCCTGGTCAACCCTAAGTGTCCTCTCCTACAGACCTGGTTGCTCCCAACTGCCTTCCCATGCAAACCTGGTAACCCTTAACTGCCCTCCTTTGCCAGCCTGGTTGCCCCCAACCACAAAGACCAAAAGGCAAAAATAACCTTTTGTTCATCCATGGCAGATAATGGATAAACAAAATGTGGTATTCTCATACAATGGAATGTTAGTCAGCTGTAAAAAGGAAGAAAATTCTTACATATGCTACAACATGGATGAATCATGAGGACATTACACTAAGTGAAATAAGCCTGTGAAAAAAATACAAATACTGTATGATTCCACTGCTACAGGAACCTAGTAATCAAATTCCTAGAGACAAAGTAGGATGGTTATTGTCAAGGGATGAGGGCAGGGGAAGTAAGGGATTCCTGTTTAAAGCACAGAGAGTTTCAGTTTGGAAAGATGAAATCTTCTGGAGATGAATGGTAGTGCTGGGTGCATAACTATGTGAATGTACTTAATGCTGCTCAAAAATGGGTAAAATGGGCCTAGATGATGTGGCTCATTGGTTGAGTGTTGGCCCATGAATCAAGAGGTCACTGGTTTGATTCCTGGTCATAACACATGGCTTGATCCATAGTAGAGAGTCTGAAAGAGGCAGCTGATCAATGTTTCTCTCTCTCATTAAGGTTTCTATCTCTATATCCCCTCTCTCTTTAAAATCAATAGAAATATATACAGGCGAGCCAACTGCCCATGTCCCCTCCCCCTGGCCAGGCTGGCTAGACCCCCCCCCCCCATTCATGCACACAGCCAGATTATTATGTGTTCAGAGATCATAATAATCTGACCACTTTGTATATTTATATTAGATTCAGCATACATTCTAATAATGTGGCTTGCTGTGTTCTAAGTATGGCAGGTACCTGATGTTTTTGAAAGAATATATCACTTCATTACTTTGTACTTTTTATATAAATATATATATGATTAATTCACAAAGCTTTTTTATGTAACATATCTAGCCAATGCTTTTTCTTTTTATTGAATTTATTGTGGTGACATTGGTGAATAAAATGATATGGGTTTTAGGTGTACAATTCTATAATACATCATCTGTATATTGTATTGTGTGTTCACCACCTTAAGTCTCTTTCCATCACAATTTACTCCCTCCTTTACCTTCTTCTCCTCCACCCATCTCCCTTTCTCTCTGGCATTCACCATACTCTTATTCTACAAAGCTTTCTGTGTTTATTGAAAAGATCCAAAAAGAGGAAAGATGTCAAGCTCAAAATAGACTACCAAGCTCTGTGAGAAAGAGGGCAGGAACACAATCCAGAACACAGATAAGCCCTGGACAGCAGGGAACAGTAGTGCCTTGTCTGAGATTAAAGAGGTTAGCCTGGGACCAGTATGAGAAAGTGTTCATGAATTGGGCGAGAAGGCAGGAAGATTATGAGGATTTCAGATAATACTTATGGACATGCCTAACATAGTGATGGGTGTTTAACAAATTCCCAATAATAAATAAATAAATTAATTAATTGATTGATTGATAGATTGATTAATTAATTTTCACTTGGTTTCTCCTGTGTTCTCAACACCAAGAGAGTGGGTGTAGGAAAAAGCTTAATAGAGAAGGTGTGTGTGTGAGTGTGTGTGTATGTGCAAAGTACATATGCAGAGGGGGGGGGGAGAGAAAGAGGAGGAGTAAGGGAGAGGATTTTGCCAGGAAGTATGGTGGAATATGTAAAAAAGGATTGAATATGGAAGGGTGATTGATGAAATTGTTAAAGGGATACTACTGAAATGGAGGATGTAGGCTAATTTGGATAGATAAGGAAGGGGCTGATGAATTGGGACAGTTTATTCTTTTATTTTTAATATATTTTGTTGATTTTTACAGAGAGGAAGGGAGAGAGATAGAATTAGAAACATCGATGAGAAAGAAACATAGATCAGCTGCCTCCAGCACACCCCCTACTGGGGTGTCCCTGCAACCAAGGTACATGTCCTTGACCGGAATCGAATCTGGGGTCCTTGAGTCCACAGGCCAACGCTCTATCCACTGAGTCAAACCAATTAGGTTGGGACAGTTTATTCTTTTATTCATTATTCACTCATTTATTCAACAAGTACTCATTTTATTCAAGGTTCTGAAACTACAGAGATAAACAAGAAATCAGACAAAGTCCCTTCTTTCAGGGAACTCACTTTCGGGTACAGAAAATCAAGAGTAAAAACTAATTTTATTTAGTAGTAAGTGTTCTGAAGAAGATAAGACTGGGTGAGGGGATTTGGAGTGCCTGCGGGTAGTAGGCACTGTTTCAGAGGTTGCTCACAGATGGTCTCTTTCCTTCTAAACCTTGATAGTGAAGCAGAGCTATACACAGAGACCCAGGGAGGCAGGTCCCACTGCTCTCACCCTGGCCAACCAACCACATGCCTGCTCAGCCTCCAAGTCAAGTCTTGTCATAGGCCTCCTGCTAATTGTAAAACTTTCATTATTGCCATCTTCTAATTTACTCCTACCCCCATCTTCAAAATAAACCATCTTTTCTTCCAAATCTCATTCCTCTGAGTTGCTTTAACATCTTCAATATTCATAGATTTGTGCATATATTTGACTTATATGAAAACACTAGAGGCCCAGTGCACAACATTCATGCACTGGGGGTCCCTCCATCTGGCCTGTGCCCTCTCACAGTCCAGGAGCCCTTGGGATGTCCACCTGCTGTGGAGTGGGAGTTCCTCTCACCTCCGCCTCTGTGCTCACCAGCCATGAGCCCAGCTTCTGGCTGAGTAGTGCTACCCCTATGTGAGCACACTGACCATCAAAGGGCAGCTCCTGCATTGAGTGTCTGCCCCCTGGTGGTCAGTGCACATCATAGTGACTGGTCATTCTGCCATTCGGTCAATTTGCATATGAGCCTTTAATTATAAAGGGTTATTTCTGCAAAACCACAATAATGGTTCCAGCATAGATTTGTGACTTTCTAGTATTAAAAGCAGACTAGACTAGACTTATTTCTGTTCAGTAGCTATATATTGCATATTTCTAGTCACTACTCTTTTAATGTTAATTTGGGACATTTAGATATTTACACAGTCATGCCCAGAAGCAAGTTGTCTATGTACAAGTCATGCCTTCCCCTTCTACTTGAGAAACTTTTATTCTAGAGTGAATGGTTAATGCATATGGTATAATAAGTGATCATAAAAATAATCTCTCTATAAAAAAGACACTAAACAAAAGAAATAATAACCATAAGAGGACAAAGAGTAATCAGAGAAACAGCCTGCAGCACATTAAACTTTTATGTTGTTTTTAATTTTTAGAAAACAGCTGGGTTATCAATATACAACATTGTCTGCATTTGCACAGATCACATAGCTGAAAGAATTATTTTTTTCAAGCAAATATGCTAATGTTTTCAAATATCTGTGACTTCCAACTAAAGGATATATTCTTATTTTCAGCCATTTATCTAAAAATCCTCTTTACTCTCCTTTATTTCTCTGTCTCTTTCGTTCTATTTTTCCCCCTTTTTCTCTTCCTTAACTTTTTTTTAATCTGCTATTTTTGTAGCATAGCATTCCTTTTTTTTTCATTTTAAAAAAATTGAGGTATAATTGACATATGTTATATTAGTTTCAGGTGTATAACATAAGGATTTAATATTTATATAAATTGCAAAATTACCATAATAAGTCTAGTTAACATCCATCATCATGCACAGTTACATAATTTTTCTTGTGATGAATACATATATTCTTTTATAGACGTTACAAAAATAATTAAAGTTGGTTATTTTCAGATTAATTTCACTGAATTTGGTTTGACTCATTCACTTATCTTCCTTTATACTTATCAAATCTATTAAGATCTTATCAAGCCTAACACCATTTAAAAAGCACTAAAAATTAGGGAAAGAAGAAATTCAGAAGGAGAGAAAAAATAGGATAATTGAATTCAAGATGAGATATAAGTAAGAATAAATATTTTTGTTAAAGGAAAAAATACATTCGCAATAATGTAACATAAGCATGTTCCTTAAATAATTCCTTTAATATATTTAGAACATAATACATATTTATAGGGATGATTTCCAGAACATTTTTATATTCTTATCCAGAATGCACATATCAATTCTCATATAAATGATATTTGCTATATTCAGAAGTTGAGAGCTCAGTTATCTAGTCCTTAGTATAAAACAGTTCATTGATGGAAGTTTTGTAGGTCAGAAAGAAGTTTTTAAAAATTGTGTATATGTGATGTGCTCTGAGTGAGACTGCCAAAATGATAGTTTAAAGTAAATCAGATCATGTCACTCTTCTATTTGAACCTTCCTATTTCATCTTAAATATAGAACAAAATCTTACTCATTCCATATGATCTGCCCCTTGCCTATGTCTCTGATCTCATGCCATGCTATTTTCATCCTCATTCGTGTGCCCTGTCCACTGACCGCCTTTCTGTTCCTAGTCAGGTGAAGGTCATCACTGACTTAGCACCTTTTTAGGATAGCAGTTCTCTCTGACTGTCCCCAATTTTCAATGATGGCTCTTGGTCCCCTATGCCTCAGCTTAAAGGTCAAGTCTCCGGTGAGGATTATCTCCATAACTCCAATCTACTTATTTTTTTGTTACTAATTTTAACTGAATTTAGAGCTAAAGTGTGGTATGGATGATATTCTTTGAAATCTGTTGAGACTTGACTCACATTGGGAGTGGTCAATTTTTATATTATGTGTACTTGAAAAACAATGGTTCTACCGTTTTTAGTAGAGTCCATTTTACAGTAAAATAGTGAACAAAGAGAAGTGAGGAGTATAATTAGAGAATATGATATTTTGTTATTAATATTAATCATTGTTTTGTGCTACATTTGACCTTAAACTAGAGAATTCCATGGTGCTCTTTTTTTTTTTTTTTACTTGTTGTGCTCTTTTAATCTTTTCCCTATTTCTGCCCTCAAGCCATCAGTTCCCACTTCTTGTTACTGTGTCAAATACGTCTGTCTACTTTCTGGCACCCATCCACCTACTCTACAATTCATTGTGTCTTAGATGCCGTAATCAGAGAAACCAAGTAACCAGATTTGGTAGAACTAAAATAAGGTAAAATAAATAGGTTTTGATTACTCTACCAGATACAAAAACATAAACTACAGTAATCAAGACATGTTTCAGTGAAAGAACTTAGAGATTCAGTGTAGCAGAATAGAGCTTCCAAAAATAAACATATTACATATGAGGGGATATTATAAAGGTGGTATTTTAAATCACTGGGAAAATGTTTTCTTATTCAATGTGTGATGTAGGGACATCTAGCTAATTGACTAGAATATAAATTAATTCAGATCCCTACTTCACATCTTAATATATATATATTTGCTATAAAGAACATTATAAGTATAAAAAAGTAAAACTCTAACTTAGAAGATAATATAGCTGAGTAAATTTATAAACTTGAAATAAAAGGTCCATTTTGTAAAGGCTACTATCAAAATCAAAAGTCATTAAGAAAATGGATATATTTGGCTACATAAAAACTGAAGTTTTTGAACATCCAGATATCAGGAACAGATATTCCACAAAAGATGAAATACGACCCACAATTGAAAAATAGTTTGTCCTCACTATTAATCAATGACATTCAATTTAAAATTCAGCAGAATTTATTCATATGAAATTAGAAAATATTTTAAAAATTAAAGTTTCTAATGTTGGTTTGAAAGCAGATGTTGTTATATATTTGGTGAGGGTCAAAATAGGTTGAGTCTTTATAGTAGTCTGTATCAGTTTTTAAAATATTCATGCACTTAGCACTTAACCAAAAGGAATAACTAAGCAAGTATGCAAAAAAAAAAAAAGGTTCAATTGTACAGTGTTTTAAAAATGAATACATAGATAGCCCTGGTTCAATTCCCAGTCAGAGCACATGCCTAGCTTGTGGGGTTTGTTGTTTGTCTCTCTCCTTCTACCTTTCTCTTTTTCTAAAATCAATAAAAAATTTTAAAACCCCACATACATGTCTAACAATAGAGAACTGGTTTAATAAATAATGGTAAATCCATACAGTGAAATGCTATATATATAGCACCATAAATATTGCTATATAGGTCTGCATGTATTGGCATGGAATATATTTTGCCATAGTACAGTGAAAAACAGATTGTTTTGAAATATGAGACACAAATTTTACATGTGCATATGTATATGGTCATGTAGCCAAAGATGATCATTATCTTTGGTTAGTGGGACCATGGAATTGTTTCATTTGCTACTTTTCTGTTTAGCTTTAAAATCAAGAAGTAAAAGCCAACCCACATCTCTTTTTCTCTTTTGAGGGGAAAAGTCTCTGCTTAAAATCTGAACCTGTGATGCATGTTAACGCGAGGATAGGATTCTGACTGCTTTTGCTGTTTGGAGATCTTTTTTATTGTTTTCTGGTTTTTGGCCATGTTTGCTGTTGCTAGGATAGTGACTTTGTATAATGATCTTTATGTCACTTTGATAAAGATAAAGTCATTTATAATTTCTTAACTTTTATCTCACTCAGAAAACAGAGTGTCTCCATCCTCTTAATTTCCTATTTTACTCACTGAGTTATGATTTTTGTCATACTTTTTAGCTATTTGAGTTAATTTTTTCATTTTTCCCATCATATTTGAACATCACTCAGATCACTTCTACTGTTAGGAAAAATATCTTAGATATGTCACATTAATTGTAGTTCTTGTCATTTTTTTTCTAAAAGCAAGAAGGCTTTTGACCTAAGATTTGTGAATTCTGCATCTTGGGGTTCACTACTTAGTGGTGTGTGTGTGTGTGTGTGTGTGTGTGTGTGTGTGTGTGTGTGTATTTGTGTCTGTGTAATTAAGTAGTTATATAAAGGGCTTTAAGAACTCATTTGTCAAAGTAATATATGTTAACTATATAAAATTCAAATAATATGAAAGTATAAAGTAAGAGTGGAAAGGCCTCACCCCCAAATTTGGACTTTGTTACCGTATGCTGACGTTAGCTGTGACAGTTCCTGCATGTGGTTTGATAGGTACTGAAGAAGCCTCTGCCACAAAATACATCACATTTGTTAATGCTTAAAATTCCATCATCAGAGATCATTTATTTGCTTACAAATCGTGTGTGTGTGTTTTTAAGCAACTCTTTCCAATCATGCAGCTATCTGTGCACAGGATTTGGTAATAGGTTTTGACAAAAGGGAAAGGAGAGGCGGAGTGTGGGGTCGGGGTAGTCATTGTGTAAGGGTGAGTCGGGGTGCAAGCAGAGCCTGGGGTGAGTCGGGGTGCAAGAGTGGGGGGAGCGGTTCAAAGGTTGCTGACACAGTGCAGGAAGGTGTTGCTCAGGAGCAACATTAATACAAACAACATTATTGTCTATGCTGTTTCATCGTGTCCCGCGCCATAAGTCCTTCCTACATTTCCTCTGGAAGCGTCATTTTCTCTCTTACTTTTCAAACAAATACAATGTTTATGTGAGTTCAGAAATTAAAGATATTAATTTCCTTTATAAAATGGAACTCAGCTCTATTTACATAGATGGGTAGGGAAGAGGAGGAGGAGAGCCATGATGTTGCTCCATTTAAAGGATTATATGCGATGAGTCTCAACATGAAGTCAGACCTGAAATTTCTCTCTGAGTTGTGTTTAGTGTCAGGGACTGGTTTTCTCTCTTCTAAATTTATCCTTCCAAATGCTGTTTGAGCAACACATAATCACTCTGAGAAGGTCTGTTTTCCAAAAGCAGCAGCAGCAGTGTTTAAGTTTACATGACCTCAGCTTCATGACAGCAGTAGCAAATCAGATATCTTATCCAAGGAAAAGCATTTTTGGCTTAGAATTCAATCACTCTCGTGGTGGGAGTCAACAGCTTATTTCAGCTCTAATGCTGTTGCAGAAGACTGGCTGCAGTGAATCTTTCAGAAAGCATAAACACAATTGGTATTTATAGCATTGTTAACATTTGTTAAATAGTTGGGGGAATGGTCTGCCAGCCCAGTTCAAGCAGGTGGGGCAGGAATCTTTTTTGTGACTACAGGGAGATTTAAGAGAAGGACAACAGGACAACATGATTGTGATGGTTATAGCGACAGAGTAAGTTAGAAGTATTGAATGCAGTGAGTGAAGGTTTTATGCGGCCACAGTTCAGTGTGACAGACACAATGCTGCAGCGTCTCTGGCCAGAGTGTGTTACCCAGATGGCATATTGGACACAGGGCAGGGCAGGAGCTGTGCGATGAAAAGCCAAATACACTGTAAGGATCAGTCAAGTCTTAATTGAAAACCTACATAAAAAATACCTTGAAATTATGCCAGACTTTCTTGTGTATCAAAACCACAATAATCAACGTTTCCCTTAGTGAACCAAATGGACATCAGAGTTGTCAGTAGAGCTAATCTTCGTTTTTTACTAGTTATTGTGCCTATTGCGGACTTCTTTATTAGATAGTTCTGGCTGAATTGTGCATCCAAGGACGTAGCAAACGAAGTATTGATATTTTTATGATTTTATTTTACTATCAACAATCCAAGGAATCCTGAGTGATTCTGTTATGCTGATGATTTCTGTCATGAACCTCTGCCTCCTTTAGGCACCATATTTTATTATTTTACTTTATTTTATTGAGATTATATTACATTTATAATGGTTTCAGTGCTGATTATTTTTAAAACTCTTAATTACATGTATTGGAGTGACATTAGTTAATAAGATCATGTAGAATTCAAGTATATGAGTTTATGTTAAATCATTTTATTTTTATTTATTTATTTTTGAATGTTTTATTGATTTCAGAAAGGAAAAGAGAGGGAGAGAGAAAAAAAACATTAATCACTCATGTGCTGCCTCTTGCACTAGTAATAGAGCCCATAACCCAGGCATGTGCCCTGAACGGGAATCGAACCCATGGCCTCGTGGCTGACAGGTTGATGCTCAACTGCTCAGCCATGCCGGTCAGGCTTTGATACATCATTTTAAATCAAGAGTGAGAAAAGTAGTTTCAAATCAAGTGATTGAATTTTGTTCTTTAAATTTTAAACTAAATACAAGCTTATAGAAAGGTTAAGGTGAAGAAAAAAATTTCATAGACTGGAAAAATCTATGTAAGATTATATGTATGACAGTTTTCTGAATGTTCAGAATAACTTTGTTTTCTTTTATTTCTACCAAAGAGTATATTTCTACTTAGAGTATAATCACTACTTTTACTTTTCATTATCAGTGAAAAGCAGCAACTGACATTCTATTAGTATTTGTGAAACAATTGAGTCAAGGGAAAATTTCTTAAATGTTAAGTATTACTAAACTGCTAGAGGCCCAGTGCACAAAATTTGTGCACAGGGTAGGGTCCCCTCAGCCCAGCCTGTACCCTCTCCAATCCGCGATCCCTCTCACAATCCTGAACCACTGGCTCCTAATCACTCACCTGCTTGCTGGCCTGGTTGCCCCTAACTGTCCACCTCTCCCCCCGCTGGCCTTGTCGCCCCTAACTCCCCCTCCCCCTCTCCAGCCTGCTTGCCCCTAACTGCTCCCCCCTCACCCTCTTGGTTGGCTTGGTTGCCTCTTACTGTGCTCCCTGTTGGCTTGGCCACCCCCAGTTGCCTCCTCCTGCTGGCCTCGTCACCCCTCACAGCTCCCCCGCTGGCTTGGTTGCCCCATGCAGCCTGCCATTTGGTCATCTTTCACTAACCCACCTGCCGGCCTGGTCCCCCCCTGCAGCCTGCTTGTTCAGTCATTTGGTCGCCCCTCACTAACTCCCTGCTGGCCTGATCATAGGCAGCCATCTAGTGAAGGTGTGAGGCTCAATTTGCATATTACCTCTTTATTATATAGGATGTAATAACAGTAAATTTGTTCTTACCTGCCAGTACTGTGTAATTGAAGTGTGTGTGTGTGTGTGTTGCATTTCACATTTTAAGATACTTGAAGTCAATCTGACTTCTCACTATATGAACCTCATTTCAGTGTTTTCCTGTAGTGGATGCTTACAAATACTGTTGAGAAAATAGACTAAATGATGCTTACCAAATGACTGCTTTTTTCTATGACATAGTTTAACCATATTTTTCTGGTTTTACGAAACAATTTAAACTGTTAAATGCAGAAAATTAATTCCCCTGATTTTTCTTTAAGAACTTTTCACTATGTTTCACCCTGCCTCTTAGCTTTGGAAAGTCCTTTGAAGCGGCATTCCACTTATTTTTCTAGGCAGGCGGCTTTATCTCATTTCCAGTAGCTGGAGATGGAGGTGTTTTGAATGAGCACATCAATGTTCTAGACAGAGATACTGTTTGAAATTATCCATGAGCACAGTGCCGCTGAACATTATTGAGTGACATTTGTTTCTGTTGGTTATGTCTGCTCTGACTAGCTGGTTTATTTCAGATTGGCAGCTGGGATTATGCTGCAGTGGATGGACAGCTACAAGAAGTGGAGATTGTTGTGAGGTTGGGCGAGACTTCAATTTACTGTGCCTGGAATGTATAGGCTCAGTTAAAGGCGCTAATGGGAAATCTGTGAATATTTTCAAATTTTATAATTTCTTAGTTTTACCCTAGTAACTTTCATAATACTATTGAGTAGATGTGTAAGTAAAAATACCCCCTTCCTGCCCTAATTTTCTCTTTGTCTTGAATTCTTATCACTACATTCTTATTTTTTTAATGTTTTACCATATTTAGCAAGCTACTGTTTCTTTTTGCTCTTTATGTATTCAATACCATCATGACATTTTTATGCTTCCAGATACCTATTACATTGTAAAAAGCATATACTTATAAAATGTATATACCTTTCTAAATATTTAATTTATACTAAATGATGGTAATCTGTTGCTAAAACTAATGGCTTCTTGAAATCTGATAGAAATAAATTAGGAAATGAACTAAAAATAAAATTAACTTTATAGCAAGGTCTACTGATTTCATAGTTACAACCAATTTATCAACTAGAGTTGTTCCTAGATGCTTAAAAAGTTCTTCTGGCTACACTATGAATGGGGAAATTAAACCTTATAAAAACTCTATCTGATGTTGACAGATTTTTCTTGAGATTTTTATAGTTTTTTAATTTTAGATTTTTTTCAAAATAAAAAGGTTTTGTTATTCTTTATTTTTGTTATTTTTTATTTTTTGGCTTCTCACCAGGAATAACAGCTGATAATAGTTTGGTACATTCTTTTCCAGATTTTATATGTGTGTGTCCAAGTATGTATAAAGATTTCTTGATAAAGAGTGTTTCTTGTTTCTCTTTTTAATTTTTTTAAAATTTTATGTGAACTCACATAACACATGTAAGTATATGTGTTTATATTTTTAAATTTATGTTTTTACCTGAGATCACATCCTATATTCTTTCATAATTAGGAATTTTTCTTTTGTCAGTATATTACAGACTGCTTTCCATGTCAGGTATATTCAACTCAACTCAACTGACTGCAGAGTATTTCATTATCATAGGTTAAGTAGCTTTTCCCTAATTTTTACTGTTACAGGATGCTATAATAACTGTCTTTGTATTTAAATATATTTTGCATTCGTCTAATTCTTTCCTTATGTGAATTTATAGAATTGGAATCAATAGCTCAATCTTTATTTGAAAACATAAAAACCAAATGTCTCATTTCTCAAAACTAAAGAAAAAAAAAAAGTCAAGTCTGAATTTACATAGATTTCTCTTTAATTTAACTTATTTCTTCACCCTAGCCCTTTACTCTGTGAATTATTTTGTATATTTTGCTGGTTAAATATTGTCTGGTCTATAGTTTGAACATTTATCTGATTGAGTTTTAAATATTCCATATGCTACTATAGCCATGACATTTTTTTCCCTGATAGGCTATTTCCTTTGTTTTAAAAGTTTGAATTTTATGTATTTTTTATTTTTAGGGCACTTTGAATATCTATATTTCGATATTAAATGATTCCTTTTTAAAAATTTGAATTAAGCTTTTATGCTATTTTAAAATTTTTTTATGCCTTTAATGCTCTGACTACTAAGAAGTAACTTTGTATTTTTTTCATAGGTTAAGAGTTAGTCTGCACCAACTCCAACATAGAATGACTAAGCAGTCATTAGAGTAGTACACTTTTTAAATTTGCTGATACCAGAGCTAGATGTCATAGTGGCCCCAAAGGGCACTGCGCTGGTCACCTGGAACACTGATCAGTAAACTTTGAGTGGAATATCCAACAGGCTGTTCTCCAACTTAAGTTCAGATGTGGACAGGCGAGAGGAACACTGGCATAAGTGAACACATATTAATGTGAAGGAATCACTGGTGGTCTTAATGTGACTCTTAAAATATTGAAATTCGAGTTGACTCTGAAATCCAAATATGAATGAATTCTTATTTAAATTTTTAAACATTTCTTGGTAAAGAGTTTCTCTAGAATCTTAAGACAGCTTTCTAGAATTTTCTTGGTAATGTCAGTGAAATTTTAATATATTAATAAATGGTATGTTTTTTCTTTATATTTTTTTTTAAATTTCTCTACCTCCATTTTATAGTGCTTTTAGATGTAAATATATAGGGGATAAAATTCATTTTCAGAATTGTGTGCTTAAAAAAGGCAGTGTGCATGTGTGTTTATTTTAACTGTGTCCATATGTTTGTAATTTTTCCCCCAGATCCATCTTAAAATAAAATTTTACAACTTTATTGTTGGTTACTAAGTGTTGTACTGAGTAAAATTGTTTCCTCCTTTAGATTAAAAAGACTAGTTCAGAGAGACTAAAATAGTCATTAAGTTGAAGCCAAATACTGCATTGTCACTAAGCCACGTCTGCTTTCCTTGACCTTTATTCCTTTTATCTTTCTTCCTTTCATTGAATCTAATATGTGTATCTGTATTCTCTCTCAGATGTACTATCTCTTTCTCTCTATGTAGCCATAAAATCATGCAAGTATGCAATAGTTGGCACAGAAAACAATAGAATACACAACCTGTTGAAAATCTTTTCAGAATATTTCCATTTGGAAATCCATTAATAAATTCTCTAGGTAATATTTGAGATACTGCTTATAAAATATAAATAATGTGATTTTACTAAAATGTCTCAAGGTATTTGCATAGTCTTTTTTATTGCTATGTATTTCAACATCTGGAATGCTGCCTGCTGAATTCAGGTTTTATTACAGAAAGTAGTAACAGGCTATTTACAGAAATAATTGGGAATTGATGAATAAGAATGTTACATAATAAAGGAAGCTTTTTAGTAGAAGTGTTTAATAGAATGTATGGTGGACTGCTCTGAAATGGTGATAGAAGTATAATACTTAGCTGCATCCCACTGAATTATGTTGACTTAGATGGCCATTCATTCATTAAGTGAATTGAGCATCTACTATGCATCAAGCCCCAGAAGCACAGACATATGTGGCAGTCTCTGGTTTTGAGGAGATTTCCAGTGTAATTGATAAGACAGAAACGAAACCAGTTCTTAGAATGTTAGATAAGTTGGTAGTATGCACATTGCTCCAAGAGTGACAGGAAGGGACAGCAGCAGTTTGGATGAGAAAGGGAAAGAGATTTCCCAAAGAATGAGAAAGGGGCAGCCACACAGGGCATAGGAAAAGAAAACAATATATACAAATGCAGTATGACAGCCGAAAGGGGTTTGGCTCAGTGGATAGAATGTCAGCCTGTAGAGTGAAAGGTCCCAGGTTCGATTCCGGTCAAGGGCATATACCTTGGCTGCGGGCACATCCCCAGTAGGGAGTGTGCAAGAGGCAGCTGATCAATGTTTCTCTCTCATCGATGTTTCTGACTTCTATCCCTCTCCCTTCCTCTCTGTAAAAAATCAATAAAATATATTAAAAACAAACAAACAAAAAAAAAACAAATGCAGTATGACACATTACCTCTCACATTATAGGGTATGAGAGGACAGTGGCAGGGGATGAGACTGGGAGCATAGAGGGGAGCTAAGTTCTATTACTCATCTTAATTGAGTAATTGGTAACATCCGTTAAATGCTTGCTTAACCCCAGCCAGCCACTGTATTTAACGTCTTTTATATGTATGCTATAATAATATCAGACGCTTACTGGTAGCTTACAGTGTGTCCAGAACTGTTGTCTTATATTAACTCATTTAATCTTCACAACAACCCAATGAAATACCCACTATTATTATCACCATCTTTAGATGAGAAAACGGAGGCAGAGGAGGTTGAGTGACTTGCCCAAAGTCAGTGGGCTAATGTGTGAAAGCTGAGGTTTGAACTGAGGGGATCTGATTCCAGTCTGCAGACTTAAGCCTGTGCAGTGGTGCCACTCCAGGATAAGGAATTTGGATGGGAACATTTTTTACTAGAGAAGTTACATAATCAAATTTCCAACTTTAAGTTTAAACATCTCCTTGCAAGTCTCGTTGTGTTTAACCCCCACCAAAGAAAGATGAGGCTACTGGCTAATGTTTATAACTTTTGATGATTATAGAATATTTGTTCTCGGTGTAGATTTGCAGTAGAGGTAAAAAAAAAAAAAAACCTGCTTAAAGGCATGAATACTCTTATTTTTCATATGGCCTAGACCACTGGTTGGCAAACTCATTAGTCAACAGAGCCAAATATCAAAAGTATAACTATTGAAATTTCTTTTGAGAGCCACATTTTTTAAACTTAAACTTCTTCTAATGCCACTTCTTCAAAATACACCTAGGCTGTGGTATTTGTGGAAGAGCCACACTCAAGAGGCCAAAGAGCTGCGTGTAGCTCACGAGCCGCAGTTTGCCAACCATTAGCCTAGCCCTAGACTGAGCTCCTTTAAAATGACTGAAGGCCAAATGTGTTAATAATTATTGAAGTTAACTAATGGCTACATTGGGACTCATCTTCCTCTTCCATTGCAAATTTAAATGTTTAAGAGATAACACCTGGCATTAAAACTCTTGGCAAAGGAAAGTTTATTAAAAACAGTTTAGGCATTTTGTAGAGTCCATTTGGCTACCCTATTACCAATCCCAATTCCACTTCGTAAACCTCACGCCTGTGTGTTTTCTGTGATTTCTAAACCTCCCTTTGAAGTTATGTTGTTCTATGCTTGTGGTCGGCAAACTCATTAGTCAACAGAGCCAAATATAAACGGCACAACGATTGAAATTTCTTTGGGAGAGCCAAATTTTTTAAACTTAAACTTCTTCTAACACCACTTCTTCCAAGTAAACTCCCCCAGGCCGTGATATTTTGTGGAAGAGCCACACTGCAGGGGCCAAAGAGCGGCATGTGGCTCGCAAGCCGCAGTTTGCCGACCGCGGCCCTATGCAAAGGGCTAAAGCAAAAAGTGGAGAATGTTAGGCCAAGTTACTTGAAGGGCTTTTTTCAATCGCACATTTCCTCTAGGATTTCTGACTTGGCCTCACTGCTTTGGTGAGACACTGGAGTGTCGTCATATCCCTCAGGTGTGTGAGCTGAAGAAATGAGAACCCCCAGCTTCAGTGACACCTTTCAGAGCTTCCCTGAAAGGTTCTTTTGGTCTCTTGGTAATACCCTGTTTCCCCGAAAGTAAGACATCCCCCGAAAATAAGACCTACTTGCTGTAATATAAGGCATTCCCCCGAAAATAAGATCTAGTGCATCTTTGGGAGCAAATATTAATATGACACTGTCTTATTTTGGGGGAAACAGGGTAGTAGCTTTCAGCCTTTGCATAATACATCCCATCCTCCCCTGCATGCCTATTTTCCCCTCAAGAACTGTGCTCATCTCTCAAGCTCAGTTTTTATCCCAGTACGACCTTAGGTGAGGCTGGGAGTCTGGGTGAACTTTCTATAAAGGAGACACTCGGTAAACTTTTTTTGTTGTGTGAATACTAACTTCAAGCTACTGTTCTACCTGCTGTACAACTCTAAAATATATGTTATTCCGACCCTTACGTCTAGTTGTAGAGACAGACTAGTAATCTAGTCAAAGTTAACTTTACAGGGAAGCCCAAATCATGTGTGTAACTGGCATTGTGAACAAGCTGTGAGATTTGAGAAATGCTCACCAACAAAGTGGAATGTAAGCAGGGTTTTCTAGAGATGGGTAGGTCTTAGCTAGTTAAAGATGAGGGCAGCCATTCTAAGAAGGGCAGTGGTGTGAGGAATGATAGAAGGTAGGCATGGCTGGTTCTGTTTGTGGAAGAAAATGAGCCTCGCTGAAAAGGAACACTGACAGGGAGTCGGATGAAGGAATGAACATTGGAGAGGTAGGAAGACCACTGCCTGGCATCAGGCCTTTATCTTTCAAATGCTGGGGGTCAAGTGAAGACATTAAGGGAATATTGCATAAAGGAGAGTTTGGGCAAACTCGGTGTGCACTGAAGGAGGAAACTAAATGGAGACCATTGCTTTATAGTCTCAATATCTGAAATTATAAGGAGCTTGTATTCAGAAAGGAGTGATGAATATGAGAAATTTTCTAAAAGACGTGATTGGGTCCGATGACTAATTATATATGAAAGAAAGAGGTAACATTTTTAAATAGCAGTAAGATTTTGAGCATTAAAAAAAATGAAAAGAGGAGTCTAATCCTTGACTAGGGGATGCTGGAATAGCAGGAATTTTTCCAGATTTTAGATGTATTAATTTCAGGTGTGCTGAGACACACACGTAGATGGGCATCAAGCAAAAGTGTAAGCGGACATGTCATAGAAATCGATGGTACTCTGATTTTAGATTTGGAAATCGTCCAAACAGAAGTAAACTTTGAAGTTATGACAATAGAAAAGGTTTCCAGGACAGAAAGTTTAAATTGCAAAAATGGGAACAGTAAAGAGAATTCACAGTAATACTTCATTTATGGCTGAGAAAGAGTAAAAGTCAGCAAAAGCAGAGTAAATGGTGGAATAAAGGGGAGCCAGGTTAGTGTAAGGGCATGGAAGCCCCAGAAAAAGAGTGTGGACTGGGGGTGATCAGCAGTGGAAACTGCTTCAGAGATCAAGGTGAATAAAAAATGGTAGGTGAGTCTTAGAAGCAATGAGATGGATCTAGAATTATCATTTGATGATATAAAGTGTGACTATAAATATTTGGGTTATAGCTATTACCTTACAATCTTATTCCATACGTTTCACATTTGAAAAAGCTCTTTCTATTGTATTTTTATCACCAACAATTCACAGGTTAGTCAAGAAATAAAGCATTTGTGTCTAATAATTATATAATCTTTTTTGTTGTCTTGAGGACTTGGAAAGAGAATTATTTTTTACCTTTGTGGGATAATATAGCTTGTATTCTGTTATGGAGACAGAATAATCAGGCCTCAATATTACATGACCTAAAAAAAGTCTTAAGCCCTGGCCTACTAGCTTAGTTTCTTAAAGCAAATATAAGAATCAAACAAAGAATGTGTAAATAAGGGAACAACAAATCTCTCTCTCCCTCTGAAATTAAAAAAGAAAAAAAGGTCTTTTCCCCAAAGAGGTCTATAATGTGCAAATTATATTAAAACTAGAGGCCCTATGCATGAAATTTGTACAAGGGGCTCAGCCCTCGCAACCCCAGCTTCACTCGGAAGGTCGTCCAGACAGTTGTTTCGCTGTTTGGTCATCTTATCTAATTAGCAAATTACACTTTTGTTATTATAGATGTTAAGACTTTAAATGTTTAAGAGAGAAGATTGGTATTTTTTTAAAGTTTTCTCATCAACATTTTATTTCAAAAACAGTGTTAAATACAAAGCAGGGTATGTAGTAATAAGGCCAGTTACATTAAATGTATATCTATAATCTATACTCATAAAAGAGAAAGATGCAAATTGACCATACCTCCGCAACACCCACCAGCCAATCAGGAGTGACTATGCAATTCACCCCATCAAAGCTGCTGGGTTAATTTGCATACATATACGTGGAGTGGCCAGGCAGAGCAGGACCCTTGCTATAAGAAGGAGGGTGGGGATGGAAGGGAGCTACAGGAGTGGCACTCGAGCCAGGGGTGAAGACTGCAGGTTTCCCAGCCACAGGGGGGGAACTTCTGCTGCACCGCCATGGCAACACCATGGATGTTCGTGTGAGAGCGGCCCGGGGCGTGACGGGGAGTTTGCAGTCTTCACTGGAAGCACTCCGGCCAGAAGCAAAGGCTGCATGATCTCAGCCCCAGCACTGTGAGCGAAGACAGTGTTGAAGTTTCCACCCCGCGACTGGGGAGTTTGCAGTCTTTGCTGGCATCCCTCAGGCTGGGAGCAAGGACTGCAGGTTCCCTGGCCAGCCAGAGCGAAGACTCTGGCCAGAACAAAGGCCTGGGTCCTGGGTCTAGAGGAAAAGCAGTGCCAGCAGCCAGGTGAAGGGAGGCCTATTCTTGCACAAATCTTTGTGCAGTGGGCCTCTAATAAAGGTTTATTTATAGTAATGTCTGTATTCTTAGTTTCTCTATAGTAGTTGGCATTGCTGACCACTCTGTCATTGGAACTCTCTTCATCGGCTTCCATATCATCCTATCCTGCTCCTCACTACCAATCCCTCCCCTCTGTCTCCTCCATATTATGCCATACACCTGAGTTTCCTAGAGTTCAACTCTAGATCCTTGTGTGTGTGTCTTGTATTTGCTTTCTGCAGCTTAACCACCAGTTTTCTAACTGTGCTGCAAAGCCCTACTATTTCTCAGAATCATCTCTGGAGCTGCCCAGGAAGCTTAATAAAGCTTCTCCCACCTTCTAAGTATAATAGCTTTATCTCTGTACTTTTTATATATTGGAGTTTCATGTAAAATTTTCTTTGAAAAAGTCATTTCTGCTGCTTCAAACAACATACATATATATCCACAGTGAGAGGAAAAGACCATTGACTTAAATTTCTCTTGTACGAGTGACAGCCAGATCAGTGCCCCCACCTCTCACCTCAGGAAGGCTTTCCTTTTGCATTGCACATCTTGACCTGGAGAGATGGCTATCACTATCACTTCAGATTCCACCTCTGGCATAAAATGTGCTTTCTCCAGCCACACTAGTCCTCCCTAACAGAAATCTGTATTTCCATTCATTACTTTACCGCTCTCTCAAATATTCAAGTTCAAAAGAAAGCAATTAGTTTCACCTTTTTCTTTTTGTCATCGCTCAGTCATCAGTCTCCAGGCCTTTTTGATTTTTCCTTGGGTCATGGTTTGCATATCCATCCGTTCCAAATACCACAGCTTCCACCAGGATTAGGGCATATAATTCCTTATGTTTGAGAGTGCTCTCGGAACCTCCAAAGAGATCTGTCTCTGGGTGCTTAGCTCTGCAGTGTATTTTGAAACCTCGATCCAGATTTCAGTTTTCTGAAATAATGTGTTCATCATTATCATCATAAACTCCTGAAGTATTTATTTCTTCCCTATTCTAGCTGTGTTAAATGGGGATCACACTGTGCTCCACGCCTAACGACAATATAGCATTTCATTTAGTGCTTTGTATGTGCTAGGTACTGTGCTAAGCACTTTATTATTTTATTTAATTTTCCAAATGATTCTATGAGCTGGGCGTTATTGCTATCTCTGTTTATAGATGGGAAACAGGATTAGATTACTTGTCCAAGGTCACACAGCAACTATTTTGTAAAGTCGGGATTAGCACTCTGAACCATCCAACAATATAGGCCAAGGGCAGAAACTGCTTGTTCCCCCTCTTCTTGCGCAGGGACCACCAAAGGCGGTGGTCAAGGGAAAGGACACTGGCTTTGCTAACTGCTCTTATAGAAACATAAGGCTCACATTCATAAACTCAGCCCCAAAATCTACATATCATAAAATAACGGTACCCCAATTTTCTTCTTTGTGACTACTTCTAGGCTTCATGTTGCCCTTTTGTTGTATTTTTTCTTCCTCAACCTCAAGACTCTCCTTGATGTTGATCATAAATTGATTTCTCCCATCAAAACAAAAAACAAAAAACTTGAGATGCAGTTCTGAAATGGTTCTAGTCTCTGTTCTTCACTTCCTATTGGCCTCTTTTCTTATTTCTAAGGTCTAAGCCCTTTCTTATCTCCCAGCCCTTGCCTAGCCACACTGCTCTACTGATTGTGTCTGAACAAGCTTAGTGCACTGCAGTAATGATGGTGATGATAATAGAGATACCTAATTCATTCATTCATTAGATTGTAAACTCATGTTTTTTTGTGTGTGTGCTTAGTCTTATCCCCAGGCTTTTACAGATATGGAGAAAGGATAGCTGAATGGTTGAGAGTATGAGATCTGGAATGAAGTTGCTTGGGTGCCAGTTTTGAGCCTGCCATTTAATTTCTGTATGACCTTGGGCACAATATTTAAGTTGTTAGTGCATTATTTTCCTCATCTATAAAATGGACATAACAAAGTACTCAAATCATACAGTTCAAAGATGAAATGATATGATTGTAAATCACTTAGAAAAGTTTCTGATAAATAGTAATTACTAAAGATTCATTATTGTTGTGTTAGTAGCCCTCAATGAATATTTATTGACAGCATAGTATTGAGCATCTAATCTATACTAAACACTTTGCTGTATTTTTACATTTGTATCATTTAATCTGTAATATAACTCTATGAAGTGGTCACTATGATTACCCACATTTTACAGGAGAGAAAATAGAAACTGAGAGAGATTAAATAACTCTCCCTAGGTCACATAGCTTATAAGTGGTGTGCATTCAGGATTTACACACAGTCTGACTTCAAATCCCAGGCTGCTCCACCATACCCCTGAGCTTTCACAGAGGTGCTTCCCAGTCCTTACTGCCCACACAAGTCACAGAGCATGCCTGAACTTCCTGGACTGAATGCATCTAACTATTATTCAAACATACAATTACACTTACCCTGTTTCCTATATTAGGAAGACATTTTTCAAACATTGAGACCTGCCTGTGTACATAGCTGATGATCATTGAGTGAATTGCTCATTGTTTCATACAAGTTCATTGTAAAAGGTTATTAGTGCTATTCTTTTCAAATAAAAAATTAATGCTGGATATTGATTATATTTTCTTATTTATGATTTATTCATTTACTACAGCACTAAAGAATATATAAAAATTGAAGACCTGTTTTCTTAGGGGTTAAAAAAATAACATGATCAATATATATTATCTTATGAGTCTGGGCTTTTCTTCATTCTGTTACCCTGGAAGTTAAGAACAGTGATGGGGGAGGTGTAAAAGAAGTCTTTATATATCTCTTCTTCCCCTCCCCTCACACATAGCATAGCATCTATTCAATCAGCTTATGGATCCAACAGTGAAGAAGATTTGTATGGTCCTTGCTCTCATGAGCCTTGTATTTTCCAGAGAGGAATCCAACTTAAGTAAACAAGTAAAATAATTACAGATAGTGATGGCATCTGGCATTTCCTAGTTTCCCTGCTGGGGGAGTCGTTGGTGATGGCAAGTAAGCATCTGTGGAGGTGTGCAGGAGAACCTGGAAGGGGAGTACCTTGCACAGAGTGCATGCACCCAGCTTTTGAACAGGGCACACACATAACACACATGCTTAGTTTCTGGTTTAACCATCTCATGCTTGGATGCAGCATATGGCTTTTACTTTGTTGCTTAGCCACCTAAGTTCAAAGAGACTGTCAACAACAATGCTCTTCCTGTGGCAAAACTAATAGCATCAAGCCATTCTCACAGGTGCTCTGTTTCTTTCTTCCTCCTTTTCACTGTCCAGGATGAAATGGGGCCTAGAATCAAAGCCACAATGGGTTTTCTCTATACCTGTAAAAGATTAGCTTTAGTCATCGGGGATGATGCAAGCAGCAAAAAAATTTTTAAAAAAAGGGCAAGAAAACAGAAATGGAGCCAGAAAGGACAACTTCTGATTGTAATAGCTGGTTTCTGTTTCCTATCACTGAGCGAGATGAGAAAGTTGTGCAGGATTTTGCAGGAATGGCTCCCACAGTACTACAGGATGACCTCACCCTCACTGCCCTTGCCAGGTGCTCAGCCCAACTGTGGAAACACAAGGCTGATTTTCAGCATGAAACAAGCCAGAAGTATGGAATGACATTTTCAGGTGACAGTTGGGGTTCTATTGCCTGTGATTAGCACCTCTTAACCTCAAACTTGCCCATGCCTTTTTCAGGCTGTTGAAGCTCAAATCCGAAGCTTTGGACAGACGCCTTCTCAGCTACTCATCGAGCCCCATCCTCCCCGAAGTTCCGCCATGCAAGTGGTAAGTGGTGCTTTCACTCCCCTCGGTTCTCGCCTCTTTGAGACCACACTTGACATCCTTAATAGTCTTGCCTTCTCCCCCATGCCGGGCCTGTTCCCATGCAATGCTTGTTAACCTGCTAACAACCAGCAAAGGATTTCGTGTGCCGTCCAGGAGTCTCTGGGAAAGCAGACTTTCCTCCAGTGCTCTGGTGTTTCATCCATTTGTGTTTTGTGTTACAGAATTTACAGGTTTATAACCATTACAGGTTTATAACCATTACATAGAAAAAAATCCAGACATAGGAATGACTTGTTTTCTGGTTTGATCCTATGAGTTTCTAGATTAGTTTTGTTAATTATATTCTTTCCTAGGGGCCTGATGCATGAAGATTGTTGCATGGGGGGGAGGGGGCCTCAGTCCTACCCGCACCCTCTCCAATCTGGGAGCCCTCAGAGAAGCCCTCTCCAATCTGGGAGTTTATGTCTGTCTTTGCAATCATATGAGCGAATTGTCTGAGACCCCATCACAGTTTGGTTTGTTGCTCACAGACTGATAGAGGCTTTTTTTTTTGCCTTTGCTTCATTGGTGGATATTTCCTGGAAGTTTTAGAATATCTTCCTTTAAATTTTCCTAGACACTCTGATTTTACTTATGTTTCTCATCTTTGCTTTCCATCCATCACCCACTGCAAGAGTAGCTTGCTCTAGGCTCACTTTGCTCTAGTGTAGGAGTTCTATCTGCCACCAGAACTACGATTCCCAGCATTCCTGGTGCTCCCATGCTCTTGGTTTTCCCTTCCTGCTCTATCTCTGTCCCACGGTATCCTGTTCTGTCATGTCCTCCAAGCCACCTGCTCTCCCTCTCTGCTCTCTGTCTGGTGGCTTGGGGAGCCAAGTTCCTCAAGCCACTCCACTCTCTGCCAGCTCTCCCATTCTGCTCTCTGCCCAGCGCCTGTGAATGCAATTTAACTCATCATCTTTGTAGGGTTTATTTGCGTACTCACTCCTGATTGGCTGGTGAGCATAACAGAAGTACAGTCAATTTACATGTTTCTCTTTTATTATATAGTATATCCCAATAAGTTTTTCATTTGGAGGATTTTAAAATGAATCCTAACATATAAGATATTGTTGCTGAGAATCAGGATCCCAAGGGAGAAAAAATGATGGTTTGGTGTACTCAACCATCCAAAGCTTAATGGCGTAAAATAGTGATCTGTATTTCTTGTGATTCTGAGGCATTTCTTCTGCTCTGCTCACACTGGCCCCCTCATATACTGTTAGGGGCAGGCTGAGATGTCTGGGCCTCTCTTTCCAAAGGGTCTTTCATCGTCAAGGACATCTGGGGGGAGCAGGTTCCACCAGAACACTCATGCCCAACTTCTTGGAGCTCACTTTGGAGCTTGCACACATCATTTATGCCACATTCTATTGGTCAGAGCAAGTTGGAAACCAACCCAGAATCAGGAGCAAGGAAGTGGACTCAGTCTGCAAAATATGTGCTCATTCTCCTTTAGAGTTCCTGAAATTCCAGGGGTTACATTTTTCAGTGATTAAAAAAAATAACTTCTTTAAAGAACATATTATGGGTATTATGCTTTTTTCTTAAATTGTCCCTCAATAAGATAGATTGTTACTGTTTTAAATCAAGAATATGAACTATACAATCTGTTTCCATAAGTACAGTGAATAATTTGAGATAGATTCTGATTCCATGTTGTGGTGCAGAGGTGGCAGATTTTGACAGATTCTGGAAGGAGAGTGTAGCAGCCAAGAGGGGAGAGATGAATTTGGTCCCTTCTACCTCTGGCTCTTTTCTGGTTTTCTTTCTCTTTCCGCCTTCTTCTTTGTGTCTTTCTCCCTTTTCCCTTCTTTGTCATCTTTCTTCTCCCAAGTCTTTTTTCCCCTAGTTATATGAATTGACCATTGTAATGAACAACAAGCATTTAAAAATAATTTGCATCATCTTTCCCAAGCGTTTTTAAACAGGTAAAACCAGATATAAATGAACATAAAGGACGACTTTAGTGAGCAGAAAACTACACACAAAGTGAACATTTAGCCAGAACAATGGGAGATAATGCCATAAAAATAGTGATAAAAACAGTAAGGATGATTTATGTCTGGGGTTTGGAATTAGTTTTAGTAATAGCTTGTCTGTGAGACTCAGGCCGTGGTGCTGGCTGATGGAGGCCCTGCTGCTGGTCTGTTGCCATTCTGCCTGGGTCATTGCTCAGCTGTGATCACTGGGGCAGCCAGAGTTCCTACTGTCAGCCTCCCTCCCCTGCGAAGGGATCACTGGTTCATGGGGCAGGTCAGCTTCACTGGCCCTGGGGTGGGAAGGCACCTGTTCATATGAGGATGGAAGACTGTCTCTCCCAGGGGCTTGATTCTCTGAATTGAAAACCTGAACTCCCTTTCAGACATGTGCAAATTGTGTTTTTAACTTACACATATGTGGGTGGGAAGGAAAGGTGTGTCAGAAAGAAACCAGGTTGTCAACAGTATGTACACTGAATCTGAGAAAACTGGATGAAATTGGCCTTGTAGTTTCTTCCTTCTGCCTCAGATTCAGCTCACAGGCACGCCCGGGATGAGGTGAGGTCTGTTTCCTCCTCCCTGTTTCACCAGTTGTCCTGTCACCACAGCGGGCCAGCCCTGTGCGCTGGGGTTGCGCTGCTCCTTGCTTATTAGCCCTGGATGTGTGGGGCTTGGAGAGAGTTTCCTGCTCTCTGGCTGCATTGTGGCTGAAGTCGGGATGGGCTATAGGAACAGGCTGGAGGTAGCCCCTTGTAAGAATGCCGAGAACAGTTCCAGGGGTGGTATCTTCGGCTTCTTGTCTAAAGTGGCTTGTCCTGGCCATGGGGCCAAGAGTTGCCACTGTAGTCACTTTGTAAACATTCCTTCTACACATTGGAGATTTTTCTGTCTTCTTAAGGGCATAAACATTGGAATTATTCAACTTGAGTCTAATTGTATTTACAGTATGAGCTGTTAAGCTCAAAAATATGTATCAACTTCCTTGCAGTGAGACTTTATGATGTATGTTGTACTCAGACTTTCTCAGAGTTTATAAATTGACTTTTGTAAATATTATTTAAAAAAAACTACATAATTGAAAAATAAAGCTTGGCAGTCTGAGATGACGTTCACTTCCTTTCCCAGGACTTCTTCATAGCTAGTTAGATTTTGTTTGATGTTGCTCTTTGTTTCTCATTTTTACTCAGTTCCCCAGAATTCCTTAAAACTGTATAAAAGATCCTTTGTAGGACAGAGATTACTTTCTTATTTCAGAGGTTTAAAAAATAAAATGTGCAAATATTTATTGTTTTTAGTGCCGTATAGATCCGTTCCCCATCAACCATCAGTGCACCCCAACACACACACACACACACACACACACACACACACACACACACACACACACACCATGCAAGATATAGCAGAAATTAAAACCACGGCGTGCTGCGTCGAGTGCATGAGCCATAATATACACCAGGTGTAGTAATTAGCAGGCACAGGAAGGCTGCCTATTTGTCTGGTGTTGCTGCTGTTGCTGTATCCCCCTGTGTTTTCACACCATCAGATAGTTGGATTTAATTGAGGCCACCTCAGATGAGGCATTACTGACACCTTTAATTGAATGAGCATCCAGGGAGGATTAACTCATAATATTGATTGGCTTTTAGCCACTTGCTCAGAGGGTGTCTGGGTAGCTTATTAGTTGCCTTTATTTACACCTTTATGCAAAGAGTGCAAATAGGAATTCTTAGTGCAATATGTTTTTCTAAGTACTCTTAATAACTTTTTTAAAAGGACTGATAATAAAAATGCAAATGTACTTAATTTTTTATTAGCAGTTCTGAACAAATACATGTTAAATATATGTGCTTACACACATTTACATATACCTGGTGTTTTGAAGTATGGCCGTAGGAAAGCAGCCAGAAGCACTTCATCAAAGCGTTTCAGTTCTGAATGATACTAATCAGCTATTAGAAAATAGACACGGTAGAAGAGAATTGCTGAAAATGTACAGTGCAATTACTGCAAGGTAGCCTGCTCCCCCGAAGTATAAATAAAGCCAGTAAATCAGAGTAGGGTTATATATGTCTTGGATTATGACATATGGGCTGTAGGAATGTTCTAAATCCTTAGTAGTCTTCAAGATTTATTTTGTTTCTAGCTATTAGAACAGACAGTGTTTTGTGTGACATTTTTAATTACTTTCTCCTTTTCAGAAGAGAAATCAAAAGGTTTTGGGTTTTAGTTTTTTTTTCTTTTTTTACCAGAGGGACAGGGCCATCTAGGTATTCCACTTTATTCTTAGCTGCAGCGGAAAACAGTGGCATTTGCATTATAATAGGGCAGTGTTTATGACTTGGTACACTATATAAATATATTGTTTTTACAAGTATATTTAATTATGCATTGCTTTGAAACACTTTTATAATTAAGTTTCTGTATTATGTTTGTAACTTATTTCTCTACTGAAATAATACATGCAAGTTGCATACCTATTGTTGATAAATGTATTTGCTTTAATTATCTCTTTATTTAGTTGTCAAAATCTTCATGCTAACTCAACACAATTTTTGATGATCTTTGGAAATTACCTTGGCTTCCTTTTGTGCCTATTGCCTATTCTCATTCTTTTTTATGTATTTTGTGTACCTGACACATATTAGCAATCAGCATGGTTTAATGTGATCCCCAATACTTTGCCTATTTGGAATCTAAATCAAATCATTCTTGTAGTTCTTCATGAGAGTGGGGTAGGGAAGGCAGCCAATAAAATTTATTGATTTTTTAAAGTGTTTTTGTTAATGTATTCTCCTTTAGTCACCTAAAAAGTTCAACTGATGATATGCATGAAAACAGGCAAATCCTAAGTGCTGTTTCTAGGAGCCTATCTGTTCTCTGTGCTCTCACTTGCAATTGTGTTAACACCGTCTCCTCTTCTTTTCCTGCACCCTTTCTCTTCTCGTTTTTCGTTGTCTTTTCCTTCTTGTACGTCTGGGTCTTGTCATGCCCACTCAATAGTATCTCCTCCTGCAGAGCCCATTGATGTTCACAGACCAAGCCCAGCAGGATGTCATCATGGTCCTCAAGTTCCCCTCCAACTCCCCTGTCACTCATGTGGCAGCCAACACCCAGGCTGGTTTGGTGACTCCTGCTGTGATCACAGTCACCGCTAACAGGCTGTTCGCTGTGAACAAGTGGCACAACCTTCCTGGTAAGAAAAGAAATTTCATTATAGAAGGCATGGTAACTGATGAACACTGCATAAAGATATTGTAATATCTGCTCAAATATATATTTCAACGATTAAGTTTTTTAACTTTCAAGCATTATTCAGAATCAAAATGTTTAATAATGTGAAATGCTTAAAGAAATCTCATATGAGGCATAGAATACAAATGTTAAAACTTAGACTGTTCTTTGGCATCTGGTAGTTTGTCTTTGTTCTTAGAAGGTAAATACTATTTCTAACATAATATTTTAACATAACATTTCTATATTACAAGTTTTATGCATTTATTTATCACATGTACCTTTTTTTCCACTTATCCATTTACCCATTTCTGATTGTCTACTATGTGCCTTTGGTGTGTGACATGGTAGTATTGTTGTGGATGATAGAAAAAAGAATATTTAAATTGTCTATCAAAACCCTAAGTACATTCTCTTCTTCCATTCAGTGCTGAGTAGTTATGGTAGGTACTGATGGCAAGGTACTGAAGTAATCATTAGAATCATAAACCATCAGAATGTAAGCGACATTAGAGTTCATCTGGTCCAGCCCACGTTTCTCCCGTGGAGACACAGCTGCAGGGAGCTCTCCTCATTCAGTATCACGTGGCCAATCAATTGCAGGGCCAGGTTTGCACCCATGTTTTCTGACTCAGACTTTATGATCATCCCTCTGTGATTTAGTGCCTCTCATTAGAACAGGAATGTTGGGATCTTTTTGGCCACTAGTTAGAAATTCTTTTTTTAAGAAGGAAAATCAAGTCCTATGGATTATAGGCTTTCCCCCTGCAAGCTATTGTTTTAGGTGGGAAGTTTTTAAAAATAGGTTTTAGTAGTCTGTTAACTTGTCATTAAATGTGTAAAGTCTAAAAGCACTGCTCATTACAATACCTGAATTGATTGCAGAAAAAAATATATATATAGTTTTGAATAAGGGTCTTATGCCAAATTAAATGGAAGAGTTTTTATAATGGGATAGAATGAATTGACATTCAAACAAAAATTTGGCTCAGTAAGGTACCCATAATGAAGAACCTGGGTTGGTATCAGAATTTATTAGATACAGAACATTTTCTTGGCCATTAAAAATTAAATGAATGCCAACATTTGATTAGAATACAGATTTCAGAAAAAAAGTTCAGAAGGTAAAAATCAAGGGAGACATTTTTCAAGTGAACTTATTTTAGAAAGGTAAATGTGTATGCAAATGTATACCTACTAGAGCCCCAGTGCACGAAATTCGTGCAAGCAGCTTGGCCCTCACAGCCCCAGCTGCGTCTGGAAGGTCGTTTGGCTGCCTGGTCTAATTAGCATGTTACGCTTTTATTACAGATATTTTGGGACTAAAGATTATAATTTGATTAACAAATGTGATTTTTGGAGTCTCTAAATGCCACTCATTAGAGAAAAACATACTGATGCTGTGTTTATTAAATGTGATAAGAGGATTTGCAGTTATCCTTAGAGCTGGGGGAAGCCCCAATGCCTGTGACATCAGGGCCACCATGGTGCTTATCCAGGGTGGCTGTTGGTGGCGGGTCTGAGAACTTCTTCAGTTTAAACAGTGACACCATGTGTGAGGACAGAAAACCTTTCCATTTGCTGGAAAGCCTTAATTGTTCTCTGCCCCCATCTTTACTTTAGCAAAGAGCTCAACCAGAGCACCACGAGGTCCCCATCAGTGTGGGCCCACTTTCTAAGCACTGATGGCCGAGCTCCTGACTCCCCTCTGGAGAGGCCCATTTTCCTGACTGTAAAGCTTGCTTCCTTCATGCTTGGTTGTCAGGTGTCCTTATCCCAACTTCCAGCTTTTCTCTAGATATGTAAAGTGGTTTAGGGGCAGCTTTCCTATGCTGATATACCACTTACTTTTCCCAGTCCCGTTCACCTTACTTTAAGACAGTAGCTTGGGGACTGCATATGTTTTGCTGATTCTTTGCCTGTAATTCTCCCCAATGAGGCTGCTTTGTGCCTGTACCTTGTGCCACTCATGGTTTCTGTCCCCACCTTCTGGCTTTACAGTATGGTCCAACAACTCTTCACCAGATAAACACAAAAATGGTAACATGGTAATAATACCTAAGGCTTAGCTTTTCACAACGTGCTGTCCAGTTCTGAGCTGTACCAGTACCTGCATCTAAAGAAATTAAGCACCTATTTTTTTAAAAATCTGTGCCTCATTTCAGGTATATTTACATAAATCTGGTCTTTCATCCTATCTTGTGATATCTTATGCCAACTTAAATTACCTGTCAGGATGTCTTGATTTAAAGCATGGGTGGGAAATCTTTATCCTGCCAAGGGCCATTTGGATATTTATAACATCATTCATGGGCCATACAAAATTATCAACTTAAAAATTAGCCTGCTGTAGTTGATCAAACATTTAATTAACTCACCCGTACTGCCTTGGCAGGACCAGACCAAAATGATTTTGTGCTTTATAATGGCTGGTGGGCTGGACGTTCCCCACCCCTGATTTAAAACAAATGTCAAACTTCCCTAACAGTTTACTTCAATGAATATCAAATTCATATTACACTATTGGAGAGAGGTATTAGATTTTGTTTCTTTTCTGAGAGCCTGTGATTTCCACAGCTTATTGATTAGACTGCTGGCTCCTGTCATTTATATTTCAGTTGTGTCTGAGTCTTGATTTAGGGGAAAAAAGATATTTACTCTTCTTTCTCATTTAAAAGCCCTTGCAGAAATTCAGGGGAAAAAATCAGCTAATGTTTATAGAACACTAGAGGCCCAATGCACGAAGATTTGTGCAAGAATGGGCCTTCCTTCCCCTGGCTATTGGCACCGCCTTCTCACTGGCTGGAGCCGCCTTTCCACCTTCTCATGCTGTCCAGATATTCTAAGTTCTAAATACTGTTTTAATCACTTTACATATATTCCCCCAACAACCTTAGGATGTAGATTCTGTATTTAGGTTGAACCATATTAAATTACCATTTGTAATCAGTCAAGATGTCAGATATTGGTAATTTCATATGGTTTAGCCTAATAAACCTGTCTAACCCATGGTACAGATTGGGAAACACACAGAGACTGTATAACTTGCCTAAGGTCACACAGGCAATCAGTGGCAGAGCTAGGACTTGAGATATGACCAAAGATGGTTGAGCTCCTAAACCTTTCACTGACAGTTTGGTTTTAGCATTTCAGTGAGGCCAGATTCTCCAGGTGCTAGTGTTGGTCAGTACTGGTATTACTGGAAGTAAATGGCACTGTTGGATACATCAGAGGCTGTGGTACACTTTCCCAATAATTCCCTGTCTGTATGTATCCTGTGATTTCTTTACTGGCAGAGCCAGTAATCAGCAAAGAAAACATCTCCAGCTATTTTAATTTCTTATATATACTCAACTATAATTTTTGAGTGCTATTGTTGTATTTACTCAGTTACTTTATCTTCCAAACATCCTTAAGAGTCTGTATTTACTAACAGGAGAAATGGTGACATAATAAATTTAGAATCTAGTGCACTCATTGGAATGTACCCCATTTTTTTCCAGCTCCTCAAGGACACTCTGAAAGACTTCCTAAAATCAGATGGTTTTAAGCAGAGCTCTAATACTCACCAAGCAGCTTAGAAATGCTTGAGTCTATAAAAAGCAGATACTGAGCAGGGTGAATGGCTGAGTATTTGGGGAAAATTATTTGGAAAAGGGCCCAGCACTTAACTATCAGAATTACAAAACTGAAAAGATCATTTATTCCAAACCCTTCATTTTGGGGTTTATGACTTGCCCAAGGCATCACTAGCTGCTGGCCCTCACCCCTCTACCCAGAGACCTCTGCCCTTCACGGGGAGACAGCCTACAAAATCTCTTCTCATTTACCAAAAAAGCAAACCTGAGCCTTTAGCACCATTTTGAGAATTGAACCAACTATTCTTAGTATAGATTGATTTTTGTTACACATTTGCTTCTTAGGGTATTTTAAAATAGAAACCACGGAAACAGTAAATATTAATAAAACTTTTTTTAAAAACCTCAAACCTTTAGGAAAATATTTCCGTCAAATGCATTTAACGAAAACATTTATCTGCAGATAGCTTTCTTTATTTTTATTCAAACTTTCAATTGATTGATTGTAAGTGATGGATGAAACAGTAAATGCTCCCTGACGTAGATGCTTCCCTTTCTCCATCATACATTGACGTTCTCGTGGATCCTTTGTGCTGCAGCATTCAAAACTGCCTTTTAAAAAGTAACCAAAAAAAAAAAAATAGTATTTGCTACAGTCAGCAGATGGTTGTCACATTTTGTTTTCAGTGCGCTTTACCACTTAATTTTGTTTTGTTGCAGCATCAGAGGTTGCCAGTCAAGCATCTGCTCTAGCTTATGGCCCAGGACTGGAGCCACTGCAATGGCACAGGTTCAGAACGGCACTAATCTAAAATAAATGTTTAACAAGCTCGCCAGGAAAGCACCTGGACTCTCCCCCTGCTTAAATTTCACAAAACTGCATAATTTGAGGGTTGGAAACAATTGTATATAAGATTTGACTTGTGCATTTTTATGTAGTTTATGGATGAAAAATAATGCTTTTTTTTTAATCTTTTGTAAATTCCAGCTCATCAAGGTGCTGTACAAGACCAGCCATACCAGCTGCCAGTGGAAATCGATCCTCTCATAGGTCTGTCACTTCCTTCTCTCTTTGCGATTCATTAAGCTCTGTATGGTGGCCCTGAAGTGTAGATTACAGTTGTTTTTCACTTGCTGGTTGCTGGGAATGGAATTTTCCTGATAAACCATTTGCATGCAAATTGGAATGCAATGAGCTGTGGCTATGCTGGTATTTCATCAACTCCCCCTCGTTGGTTTGCCTAATTTGAACAGGCCTAGGACGCGTGTCACTGAAAATTAATATGGATGCTGTAATAATGTGTGATTGAGAATGCGCATGAAGTACTGTCAGGATAATATTGGATCTTTTCATCACTCAGACTTGTTGATGAGCAGGAGCGAGGCACGTTATGATGAATTGGTGCCCCGGTAATGTGATGGAGCTCCTTTGCTAGGGAAATTTTCATAATAACAGTGGGGTTCTTAGCAGCACTGTGTTGTGAAAAATAAAACTGTAGTGCCAGGGTTTCATCATTAAAGGAGATCAGTCTTTTCTTCCTGGACCCTCTGTTCAGTCGGAGGGGATTAATGGGCAATTGCAGAGCAGTTTCAAAGTTGAAATATATTGCCTAGCCAATGGCAGTATTAAGATATTCGTATTCATTTTCCTAGGATCCTACAGCCCAATAAATTGCCATTGGAGGTTAAATTTGTTCAGGGGGAAAGAAAAAGAAAAGGGAGGAGCAGGAAGAGTCCTGGGGATGAAATGAGTCCCGGGCGGCAGGTGACTTAGAATGCTTACTTGCTGTTCTGCCTTTTGAGTAGGTTAGTTAAAATAGCTAGTCTTAGTATTCTTCATTCTCATGGGTGGGGACTGCAGCTGTGGCTTCACTAAGAATTTGAGCTTCGATGTTGAAGATGCTATCCAGTAACTTTTAGGATAAAAAAATGTAATTGCGTAACTATGGGGTATACTACTAGTATGAGTGCTTTCCTTATGACTGTCAAATTTCCCCGGCACAAATACATTGTTAGGATTTTAAAGTCTTTAACTGAAGCATTTGAGTAAGCTGATTTAGTATTTTGAAATTCAAGATATTTCTTATGTGTAAGTCATCCTTTTTGTGTTTAAAACCATTGTTTCACCAGAGAGCTAAATGGCCAAGGTTTGCAGATAAACTATCAAGATGAGCTAACAATCTTAAACTCTAAACTTTAAAGTCATTTATCATTTCCCCAAATATAAGTGGAAGTATAAGAAGTAATTATCTATGTAGGATAAATGCTACTCTTTTTCCTAAACCTTGTTTTGCTTTGAGTAGACATGATTTGCCATATATTGAAAAATTTTTGAATGTTCACTTTGGTAAAGTTTTAAAAGTCAGACAAATAATAAAACCCATTTGCTAAGTCATTTAAAGCATGATTCCTGAAGTATAGACTTACTATTTACCTTAAAACTAGACAATAAATATCCTGTAGTATAAAGTCTATAATTAAATGAATTTGGCAATTACAAGCCATTAGAGTAAGCATAGGTAAATATTTTTGGTAAAGGGCCAGATAGTAAATATTTTAGGGTTTGTGGGCCATAAGGTCTCAGACACAGGAACTTCACTCTGCTGGTATAACCCAAAAGCAGCCGTGGACAATGTGTAAACAAATGAGCATTGATTGCTGTATCCAATAAAACTTTATATACAAAACCAGACATGGGCCAAATTTGGCCTTTGGGCCGTAGTGTTCTTTCCTGGTCCAGATCACTGGTCATCAGATTGTTTGCTCTTATATCTCCTAAAATAATTGTTTAAAACCATGTACCTTCCCACACACTTTTCAGTTGACAGTTGAACAGTTTCATCACAAGTTTAAATAGTTGCAAAGTGTATAAAATTTTAAATATATTCAATGGAATCTAAATATGAAAAGGAATCACTAACATTTTGCTTTTTAAAAATGCATAAAAATCTCTAGTTAAAAATTGTACATTATTCCTTTTTCATCTTGAATTTATATTTTCATTTTATTCCCCCTATACAATTATAACTTTAAGATTTATGGAAAAGTAAACATTTTAATAAACATGAAACATAAAAACATTTATTAGACATATTTTAATAAAACAATTCCTATGTTCATGGATGAATATTATTTGTTGCTGAATGGGACAGGATTTGTCAACAGTTCTGTTTATTTTTTTTGTTTTGTTATGGATGGAAACTGATGAATGTCACTCACATGAGCAAATAAATGGGAAAAGAAGGAGTTTTGTTTTAATAATGTCACTCAAATCATTGAGCTCTTTCTGGGTTATGTGAAAACGTACAGTGGTCTATTAAGAAATATCGTTATGGTCTTTCATTCAACAGCCATTTTAACTGTCTGTCATGAAACTTATTTTTAATAATCTATCAATTGACAGCCTGATTAGATTCTCCTTCCATTTGATTGAAAGCATTGAATTGGAAATCACCTACCCTGCAGAATGATTTGCTACTTCACATTCACTTTTCAGCATCGCATTATTTTGAATTTTCCCATTTTTTTGGCTCTCAAGAGGTTCTTATATCCTGAGGTGAAGCACCATAGTAAGGTTCTAGCTCGGAGAGAAATGCGTCTGAATTTAATCTAGTGGAAGAAGAGCATACGGAAGGCGAGGTTAGAAAGGCGTCATTAGGCAAACCTGTTTCAGGCAGGAGAATACACGAAAGTTGAGGAACTAGAAATGGATTCCCTTAAAACCATCTGTGCTGTGTATCCTTGGGGAAATCTTAAATCCCCAGGCATATGCACACCCAAGTTTGAAGACTGCTTATCTAGACAAATAAATATATCTAATTTTCATTACATAAAAATACTTTTATGTCAAGTATTTGGAGTATGCCAGAGAAAACAGTAAGATAAAGGAAAGGCAGTTGTGAGATATGTAGGCTGTATAGATTAGATAGGTAGGTAAGTAGGTAGGTAGGTAGGTAGATAGATAGATAGATAGATAGATAGATAGATAGATAGATAGATTTTGCTTGGAATAAAATAATTCATCTTGAATGCTCAAGGGGCAATAGCCTTTATCTGTTGGCACTTTGTGGTCAATCAATTCAAAATTATGCACATGCCCAGATCTGTTGAGCTAGGTCCTCCCAAGAGATCACACCTCAAAAGAGGCCAATATCAAAGTTTATATCATAGGAGCAAAAGTCATATAAACACTAAGAAAAAGTGGACATTTTTTTTGCAATTTTCATGTGGAATTAAATACTGTAATAACCAGTCTAGAAAGTACTACACACCTTGTCTTTAATTGCTAGGTTTCTTGGGATTACAGAACAACTGAACTGTATCCCACAGCTTCATCCAGTGGGATGTCTAATGTCACTAATGTCTCCCTGTGATACAACGTGATACCCTTACAAGTTCTCCTCTGCCAGTAACCCCCCTTTGTGTGGAAGGATGGAGGAATGTTCCCAAACTGGAACCTGCCCTTGAAACTACTGCTGTTACTTTCTAGCCCATTATTCATCCAAAAGAATATGAATCCCATTATCAAACAGTTACCTAATAAACTTACACAGTTTAGTTGTGTAGTTAGACAATAGCAGAATTTTGCAGTATTGCACATGTGTATGTTTGCCATGTGGTAGTGCCCTGAAGGTAGGGAATATTTTGTTCCTCTGTGTCTGCAGGTGTTCCCAGCAAAGCACTGGATATTATTTTGAATACATTTTTCTTCTGTATTATTCTCTGAGCCTTCCATTAAGTTGGCCATGTTAACTTAATTATTATAAACAATGGATATAGTGTAAATATTTTCCTATTTTAATCATAATGCATTTATAGTACTTTTAAACCTACAGACTATAATACAAAACAATCTGATGCAGAAATGTATTGTGTTTGTTCCAATTTCTGATACAATCAAGATTCTTCAGCAGTGTAAGAATCATTATTTATGTTGGAAAGTTGGTGTGAAATACCCCTGAGGTGACTAGGAACAAAGCTTTCTATTTGGCTGTCCTCATAATGCCAAAAAAGGCACCTCGGTGAAAATTCCTTTTCTGATAATGACATACTTGTTAGTGTGTTTCTAGAGGATTATTACTCTTCCCGAGTGCTTAATGTCGCTCTGTGTCTGACCTTGTGCCTGTGACAAACCCCATCTCGGGCGCTCAGTAGCACTTTGAAAGCACACTGCCAGGCCGTCTTGTTTTATTGCTTACATAAGGGGTAAGAAAGTGGCTGCGTGCTGTGCTTTGACTTTTTCAATTACAAATATCTTTAATAAATAGTCATTCTCCCCTTTCCATACATGCAAGTGCAGCTGTAAACAGGGGGAAGGGGAGTTCACATCTAGTCAAATTAAAGACCTGTTACAGCCAAAGTAGTATAAGATGCTACATTATTTCAGCTATATGACATTTAAATTCTAATATCTTTTCCTTGTGACAAAAAGTTAAAGGTAATGGATTGTCACAACACAAATCCCTTCTCATGGCGATAGGTGTAATGAGATTGTCAGAAACACAAACCTAACCATGATGCAATCTGCAGATTGTAATCTGGTTTGGTCCTGCCCAAGAGCTAGAAAGCGTGTTCCGGGAGTTGCACACTCTTTTTTAAATTGTAGCATGTTATTGTTTCTTTCCTCTAGGCAAAATTTCTTACTGAGATGTTGGATTTAGCTGCCCACATTCTTCCAGCATTCAGATGTGTTTTCCTGTTTGTTTTTTCAAATATTACTATATTTAAAATTAAAGGTCAAATATTCCTACCCTGGAACATGCTGCCTCTCCCCCCTCACCCCCTATCCTGAGTATGACAAACTATAGGATTTCTGTGCACATGTGGGTTTAGTAAAGCTTGTTCTTTCTTCCTCTGCTCTCATAGCCAGCAATACAGGAATGCACAGGAGGCAGATCACTGACCTTTTAGACCAGAGTATTCAAGTCCATTCCCAGTGCTTTGTCATCACTTCCGACAACCGCTACATCCTCGTCTGCGGCTTCTGGGATAAAAGTTTCCGAGTCTATTCGACAGACACAGGTAACTGTTATTTTCTTCATCCGTGAACTAAAGCTTACTGTAAGTGACACTGAGACACTGAGAATGCTTTCTCGTCTTCTTCCTCCCAAAAATGACATGATTCTAACATTTATAAAATAAGGAAAAGACACTTTTCCCCAATCTACTATATATATAGTCTACCATTAAGTTAGCTTCAGCATGTTTTTAAGAGGCGGCTTTTTATAGCAGATTTGTCACCCAGGCTTATGATGGTATGTAAATACCATATGCACATGTATTTGCATAATCTTATGACAAGACGTGTGTGTGTGTGTGTGTGTGTGTGTGTGTGTGTGTTTTCCTACTTCTGTATTATTTAGAGGATTTTTTTTTCCTTACTGGAAATTCTCATTAGGTGTATTTCTTGGGAATAGAAATCTTTATCCACCCAATTTTGCATAGGATCTTGCTGAAATCTACACCATCATGAAGAAAAGTAGCTGACTACTGATTTTATATGACAGCTCTTATTAAAATATAAAGTTTAAGTCTGTATATTCATTTGCATGCAGGACAAACCAAACACAGCTCGGAATTATGACAGGAGAACTGATCCAGTAAACGCATGTACATTTTTTGCATCTAGGAAATGTAGGAACATTGAAAAATTTCATGGAGTCTCTTTAAAATATTTTAGAAACTGTTAGAGGATTAAATAAACATATAATAACTATATAGGTAAATATTTAAAAATAATTAAAATGACATATTAATGCATTAGAACTTGATGGATACTATGGAAGTACATATTTCAGCTAAAACAAGGCTTTACAAATATCTTGATTTAAATGTTGTGGGGATAGAAAATTCTTTCTCACTGAAATTTCTAGTTTATTAAATAGTTTATTAAATGGTTAATAGCAAGTCATCTTTCAGTCTTATTAATGATGTTTATAAGTATATGAGCCCATTCTTCTGCCTTAGTAAGTACAGTGAATTGAAAAGATAATTGCTGGTATTGAAAAAGTATGTTCTAAGTGTATTTTGGTCATAGTATTGTAACCGCTAGGAAAGAACAGGGAAAATAGTTTAACATGTACTGTGCCTGCAATAAACCCTACAAGTTGTTTTCAGGCAGCATTTTGTTTATGTTTTATTTTATGGAATTGATGATCTGGGGTTTTTTTTTTAATAATTTGCATTTTTATTCTGTATGTCCAGAAAGAAAACCTCATCATTCAAATTCTTCTGATTAATTGGGCTTTTATTACATGTTTAGGTCTATGAGGTTGATTACTGTTAAACCTAAAAAAACTCCTCTAGAATTTGTTAAAAATACAATGGGGATTGATAACTTTTTCCTAAAATAGCTGTATAATTATAATGAATTTTCTCTAATTTAATAACAAAATTTTAACCTTTACTTTCACCATGTGGTAATGACAACACTCACACTATTTGACCTCAAATTGTGCTTCCTGTTTGCATAAATTTTCAGATTAAAATTGCTTCATACTCTTAAAGATTGACTTAAACATCCTTTTATATTGCACATGGTTTTTTACACATTTTTGAACATTATTTTGTGAATGTATATGCAATAAATGTCATTATTTAGTATACAGTTCCATTAGTTTGGGCAGACTACAGAGTCCCTCCCATCACCACCACCACAACAGAGGTGCAGAGCAGCTCTCACCCCCACAATTTCCTGTGCGGCCCCTTTGTAGTCAACTCTTCTCCCCCCTCAATCTCTTTGCAACCACTGATCTAGTCTTCATTTCTAGGATTTTGCCTTTTCTAGAATGTCGTATAAGTGCAATTATATATTATCTCAGTCTTTGGTTTTGACGTTTGAGGGCTCTTGAGTTTATTGTCCATTCATATCATTTTTAAAAGGCATCGGCTATTAATAGTTGTAAAGTTGACCTACATTATATAATAGTTATAATTAAGCTAATTCTTACACTCAGACAGTTCTTTAGAACTTACAAAATTCTTTCACATGCATGTTGTTCCAGCCTCACAATAATCCTGTGAAATAGGACAGGTGTCCTTATCCCATTTTTCAAGTGATGAAACTGAGGTTCAGAAAGGTTGATTTGTTGAAATTTGTATGGATAACAGTGACAGAACTGGGCATTGGAGCCAGCTCTTCTGACTTCAAATGTCACGCTGTTCATGATTATCCCATGTTATCTCATGCAGGTGTTACCTGCCAATAATTGCTGAATTTGGAAAGCACTATGATATGCAACACTAAGTCCCTAGTGTGCCTGCCATGTTACATTAGACTTAATAAACTAGATTGCATTTCTTCCTTTTCCCAAAATCTTCTGTTTGACTGTTTTGTTTTGTTTTTCAGATAAGTGTGTGTGTAAAACATTTTCATAATAACTAGCCTTATTTTAAGCTTCATGTTAATGATTCTGACTTGGCTTGTGCAATAAAAAAATATTTACACTTGCCAGAAAAGTTGTGAAAAATTCTCAAATTATAGTCCTCATATCTTTCTTAATATCTTTTATACAAATAAACTCAGATGCTAGTTTTATTTAAAATGATTTCAATTAGGATAACTATGTGCCTGACAATATTGAGAATATTAAATATATTCTCAGAGAAGCAAGGGGAAAATTGTCTGATCAGTGACATATAATGGCTTAAAAAGGGGACATCTGTAATACTTTCAACAATAAATGTAAATTTAAAATAATAATATATAATGACTAAGCTATCGTGAATGTTGAATTCAATTATATTTTAGCACATAGGCAAAAATAAATAAATAAAAATCCTTTTCTTATTAGGTTTGGGATGGGGAGGGAGAAGAAACACGGTTGTAACAGGAAATTCTTTAACATAAATCATGTTTTCAGGACACAACCAGAACAGCAGAGGCAACAATAAAACCTTCCCTCGGCAGTGGGAATTATTTTCAGGCCACATTTTAGATTCAGTGGTGTGGAGTCCTGAGCTTGAATTTTTTTTATTTGTAGCACAGCTGTCAAATAAAACATTAACTAGAAAATTTGTTCTGTCAAAAAAGGGATATTCTAGTCCTTGTGGTAATATTTGATATTAGTGTGTGGAGAGGTGGACTGGTATTAAAGGAAACAAAAAATAAAAGGTTGAGAAACACTTATGAGATTATCAGAAAATAATTTACCAAAAGAGCAGCAAGTATTTATATGCTGTGATTTATTTAGGAGGAGTGAACTTCAGCCTCGTAACAATAACAGATATCGCTGAGAAAGGCTGCCAGAACAGGAAAAAGTAAACTTTAAAAAAATAATGTTTTTCAGAGTTGAGCCCAAAGTATACATTGTAGAGAATAAGATTAATTTGTAGTAAAGTATGAAACCCTTTATATATTAATACTTAAATGTCACTCGCTCATTTTTCTCTTCCCTGACGCCCAGTATACTTTTGTTCTACTTATTATTCCCACTAATCCTACCTTGTGCTCTTTCTTTTATAAAATTAATCACTGTTTCTAATTATATATCTGTGTTTGTTTAATGTCTATCTGCCCTACTAGACAGTCGATACTCTGGGGGCAGGGACCACGTCTGTTTGCCATGTCTATTTACCACTTTACAGGTGTGAGAAGGCCTCCTGCTTGGCACTTAGTAGGTGCTTAGTGTTGGCTGAATGGAAAATCACTGTGATAACTTTTGGGACAAAATTTAAAACACTAGGAAATTATAGTTGGCAAAGAAACTGCAGTGAGCGAGTATCCATTTTCCTGACACTGATGTTCTAGATGCAGAGTGATGACTCAACGGATGAGAATTAATAAATGAATCTTGGATCATTCTGTCACTATGCTTACTCCATCCACTTTTATAGGTAATGCTTTTCACTTTGTACTCACAAGTTACAGAGTGAGTAGCTGCTCTTTTGCAAGCGCCAGGTGCATGTGGAGGGCCGTGGTTTCCTCTGTCCCACGTCCCCCACATACCTCATGTAGCCACTTGGAGTTAGTTCACTCATTCTCACTCCTGCAGCCCACTGAGCTGATGGGTGTCTAATCTTAAATGAGCCTATTCTAAATGACCTATTTAAGTCACTCCTAGTTTACACGCTCTCAGCACTCAGGTACAGGCTGAGCCAGAAGTCGCGGTGCATACTCGTGATCAAAACAAATCACGAGTGGTTTTGATCTTTAGTAGTTAAAACTCACTGATTTAACCTTCAGTTTTCTGACCTGTACTAAGAGTGACCTATTTAACTTCTCTCTTGGCTTTTGAAAGCCCTGCCCCTAATTTAAGCCCACCCATTTCACACCAAACCTCCATTTTGTTTGACATGAAAATTGTAAATGATGTGAAAATTATTACTTTTTCATATTTATTTGCTCTCCCCCCCACACTTTTTATTCTACAAAGTCTTGAATTCTTACCATATTCTTTATTGATAAAGCTAGTTTTAAAAATGAAATGTGTTTTTTTTTTAAATATATTTTATTGATTTTTTACAGAGAGGAAGGGAGAGGGATAGAAAGTCAGGAACATCGATGAGAGAGAGAGACATCGATCAGCTGCCTCTTGCACGCCCCCTACTGGGGATGTGCCCGCAGCCAAGGTACATGCCCTTGCCGGAATCGAACCCGGGACCCTTCAGTCCGCAGCCCGACGCGCTATCCACTGAGCCAAACCGGTCTCGGCTAAAAATGAAATGTTTTAATGTCAGTTTAAAAGACTGAAGGAATTAAATGAATATTTTTAACATTTTGCAATTAAAACACCTGCTTTAATCAAACTTTTTATTCACAGGAAAACATGTTTAAAGTGTACTTTATAAATTTTTCAATTTTAGATTGAAATGAATCTGATTTCAAAGTTATTAGTAGTAGTCTTTGTGCAATAGTGGAAACACTGTATTTGACTTTTCATTTGATTTAGAATAAGTATATTTCAATGTCTTATTTCTAAATTTGCAGCACTTAAAATAAGCTTTACATTTATTAAATTAGAAAAAAATTAATGTAAATATTTTAGTTATATTTATTATTATCTTAAGTTAAATACATATAGATGTCAATACTTAATTGATACCTTAAGCTTTTAAATAGATTATGATGTGTTCCAAGTTAAACATGCAAACTTTTTTTCAACTTAGTGTCTTTTTTTCCTTGAACATTTGAGTTATGTTCAAATGACCCCTGAAACACTTATAAAAAATAAAGTTAATGGTGAATATTAAGGATAGATATTCTATGAAATTCATTTTTAGATTATTCAGATATTTCAAAGGCAAATGTTGGCTAGAAACTATAGGGATGGAAGGAAAGATCTATAGGTATTTAATTCTTTGGAGAAGCTTATATGAATTATAAATATATCTAATTAAAACAAAGATTCTAATAAATGGGGCTTTACTTTTTTTCTGACACCGTTATGTGAACAATTCATCCTATATTTGAAGCCCTAGATATATAGTAAGTTCACTGGGTTCCTTCCCCCACCCCCAAAGTCATTAGTTTAGATGAACTGCCTTAATCTCAATTTTATCATCACACCCCCCCCCCCCAGGAAATTTTCATCATTCAAATGAAATTAAAACAAAGAAATAATGACCTGATTCAAATTGCAATCACAGTATATTAGTCCTTTTAGCAAAACTTAGTTCATGTAATTTTGATTTTAAAAAACAAGCTCTCCAAAATGACTTACATTGAAATGCATTAAATCTTTACTAAGTCAGAGATGGGTTTGTATTAGTGAAGTCTGAAGTATAGAGCACTTCTCAAAAGACAACTAAGTTTCGTTGTGCTTTGAATCATATAGAGTAAATTTAAGAAAATGTTGAAGTGGTTCCCAATAAGGGTTCCCTGGGCCTACTTCTGTAGTAGATATGATTCATTTGTAATTTATAGTAGCTATTATAATGATATGGTATCATAGTCCTTAAATATTATAGTTTGAATTGAAAATAGTTTTTTCCTTTCAAAATATTAATATCACAATTTAATTTTTTGTTTGTGTTACTATCAAAGAAAACTTTCAGATTGGACCAGATCAAATTTTATTATAAAATCTGAATTATCAGAATCTGAGTTTATAAGGCTCTACTACCTTGAAAGTGAAATGGTCATGATGAGTAGATATTTTTTAAAAATTTTATAGCAACTTTTAAGAAAATTGTTGTGTGTTTCAGGAAAATTGATCCAAGTTGTGTTTGGCCACTGGGATGTGGTCACTTGCCTCACTCGTTCCGAGTCGTACATTGGGGGGAATTGCTACGTTCTCTCCGGGTCACGTGACGCAACCCTTTTGCTCTGGTACTGGAATGGGAAGAGCAATGGGATTGGAGATAACCCAGGCAGTGAGTACAATTTACGTTATAACTTTTACAAGTGAAATGTAATAACAGTTTGTAGTAAAATTATCTTTTACATCATGGTAAAGTGAAACTGAATCATGAAGTAGTTTTAATTTCATAGTTAAAATTAAAGAAAGGTCTAGATAGCCTCATTATTGGCATTTTGTGACCACCGATAATTCACATCCAAGTGTGAAACCTTATTTTTCACGTTACAGGTTATTCTTATGATCTGAAAATTCTAGTTCTTCATTGTGAATGGCTGTCGTCACATAAAATAGAGGTGTTTCATTCACAGACAGTAAGATATAACATAAAAAGAACAATTACATATTATCTTGTTTATTAAATTTATACTTTAAAAGAGCAAAATTATAATTTCATGGAAACAAACCAGTCTTTATAAAAAAATATGCTTTCATTTACATATTAAAAGGTAAAGCAGGTCATAAAAGGCCAATATGGAATATTCAAATGGCTCTTGGTTTTTCAGATGGGAAATGAAAATGTTCAGCAGCAGCCTTAAACATCTTTATGAAACTATGCTGAAGGCAGTAAAACAAAAAATGTGTAACCATTTAAAATTGTAATTCACAGAAGGCAAAAAAGGAAGCAGCTACCATTAAAACCAATCGCACACAGCTGCAGAAAAGAAATGGCTTTAGAAAAACACATTAAGAAGTAGGAAAAAACAATTAAAGGGACCACCTGAAAAATGAGAATTTAATTAAAATGATTATGACAACACTGAAAAGTTCCTGCAAAAATAGCTTTAGATTTTTTACTTCATAAGGTGGAGCTTTTTAGCTGCTCTTAAATGTTTACAGTTTCTTAATTTAAAGCAAGTTGCAATGTATTTGGCTAAGGAAGGGTCGTGTTGTTGCTGATTACTTTACCTGAATCCTGCGCTACATCTGTCACTCAGCCCCAGGTTATGAAACAGTCTGAATACATTTAGTCCATCGTATTTTGGGTTGACTTCTTTGAGTTGTGCTTATTAAATGTATATTATATGTATGAAAGTGAAACTTTATAATTGAAAGCCAATACAATTTTAAAAGAAGTATTAGCAAAGTGTTTTTTCAGACTGGTTCTGCTTTGTTTGTGTTCGGTTGGTGTGGTTTTTATTCAATGAACATCAACTGTATATTTCTTATTTTAATCAAAGCACAGATCTTTCTCCATACAAATAGAATATAAAAAATAAGGTTGTAGTGCTATGGATAATACAGTCTTTGTGATCAGATCCACTTTAATGTGTCTGTATGGGGGATAGTGTGTACATATGTGTAGGTCTTTTATACAGATAGGTCGTTTATATATATAACTATGATAACATTTTGAAATATGTAAACTTCAGGAATTTTTTCACATTATTTTGAAAGGTGCTTCATGGTCTTTTCATTATGGAGCCCTACATTCGGCTCATTCTCCTTTCTGGCCTGTTGGAATGAGTACTAGTTTCAATTTCTTTTCCTGTGTCTATAAATTTAGTTATTGAGATATATTCGACAGACCTGGATTTGACATAGATAATAAATATACCATTTTATTATTTATTGGAAAATATTTAGGAAGAACTTTCTCTTGCTTTAAAATAGTGCATGATGTTTCATGCACATATAGCAATCCAGACGCAAAGAAAAAAAATATATTTTACTTATGTAACCTAATCATGTTTATGTTATTACCAATGTGTATTCTGAGAAGTAGCTAGACTTACTAACTATAGCACACTTATAGGCAATAGTTGTTACATTCCATACATTTAAGTATATTTTAAAACTAGAAATATTCAGCTTTTCCATATGGGTGAAATATGTTTTTACATATTTAAATACCTTATGAATCACCCTAGAGATGGCTTTTACATGTGCATCTTCTAAAGAAATAAATCAAACTCATTCTGGAGTTTGGCGTAAAACAGATCCGAGTTCTAAGCTTTGCTGTGGTACTTGTGTCTTGTCTGCAAAATGAAAGCAACAATGGGAACTAAGGTGTTATCAGAAGCACTGTGTGTGTAGAACAAATAAATCACCACACAAACACCATCACGTTAGCATTAGAGTATATATTATAATGTTACATTTTTCATAAAGCACTTCATCTGTACCCTCTCATTGTCTGCAGTATGGTGGACATTAACTCAGAGCAGTGCTGGAAATGCAAAGAAAAAATAAAAGAATAACATAATAGCCCAGCTAATAAAAATTTTCGAAAATTGTAATGTATCTTGACTAAATTAAATTACCTTTTTCAAAGTGAACCTCGTCCTTTCTGGCCCTTTTCTAGCATCTGATATCCCAATTTAATTTTGCTTTAGCTTTGAAGGGTGGATCTGGGAGAAAGACAAATAGGCACTTTTTCAAATAATGAGAATTTTTGCACATTAAAACAGAAAAATGAACAAGCCAGTTAAAGCTTTTCAAAACAAAATGACGAGAGAGAGAGAGAGAGAGAGAGAGAGAGAGAGGGAGGGAGGGAGGGAGAGAGAGAAGGAGGCATTTCACTGAGTATTTTAAGCATTCATGCAAGCTGGTTCAGATTTTATAAGCTTCTGGCTCATTGATGTCTCCACGAAGCAGTCGCCGAAGTCAGAGGCTTTCAGATGAGGAATTTTAGGCTGTGCTTATTCCTGTATTATATCTGTTGGATGTAGTGTAAGTGTCCTTTAAGAGATTATCAGGCTTTTATATATATAATTGCACTGTGGTCTATAAATGCCTCCACTTAATTTTTTGAATTTAGACTTTTCTTGCTTAAAGGGAAAATAGGTAATTTTTAAAAAACTAGGGTGTTGCTTTTTCTGCATTTCATACATCCTATGCAAGTATTCTGTGCGCTTTTTATTTCAAAAATTACGAAAAATAAGCTAGTAATTTTACTTGTTGGGATCATAAGCCTTAGTGCTATATGTAAAGTTAATAGCTTCATTGCTATTTTTAAAAATCACGTTGCCCAATATTAATATGCATATCGGTTGGGCAAAATCAGGCTAACTCTGTTTGTGGTACAATGTGGGGTTTGTGAAAGGGTACACGTGTGCTCTGAAATCCGGATTCTGTGGCAGCGCCTTGCTCGCCTGCTCAGCAGAGAGGTGTCCTCTCCCTCTGTTTCCTTTGTGGGTTTCCTCCTGTGGAATCAGTTTCTCCAGGAAAAGAAAATTCACACAGGATTCCATTAGTTGTGACTTGTAAAAATAAAATCAACCAAGAACATTTCAGTGAAAGATATTTTTGTTTGGAAACATTATCTCTGCCCGAGCACTCTGTGTGTTTTTTTTTTTTTAACCAAATCTCGTCCACCAAAATGCTTTTCCTGGATTAATCCTTTTTCCTTCAAAATGGAGAAAATGCTGCCCAACACATTCAGTTGACAATTAAATATTTTAAAACTTTGAAATGACCTTACAAGCAAGATGAAAATTTCCAAAATCATTATTCATCCACCATTTTATATTGTATTAATAGACCATAAAATTAAAATTAAAAACTTATTAAAAGTATTACGTATTTTTAGCTATCTGAGCGATTTTGTTAAAGACACAGTTGATTAGCGTTAGAAGCAAATGGTTGCTGACTGTGAGGGTGTTGTGAGATTTGTGTGTATAGTATTTTGGTAAAGTAGTTTTCCATTCTCACATTCTGTTTTTGATTTGATTGAAAGGTGGCATTTTTTTTTCTTGTTGCAATCAGACATGCTAATCTATGTCAGCTTTCTTCTTTATGGGCATGGCGTCTACTGAAAAAAAGAAAAAGCTAAGTTTTTTTTCATAACCGGGATTCTGTTTTTTAAGAATATTTCAGCACCGTTAATTAGAAAGAAGGTTTTATTAACCATAAGGCTAGCACTAACAGACCACAGAGCTGCTTTTTAAAGTACTGTATGCCATAGCTGCCCTGCTTTTTTTCTCTGTCTAAAACTTCATTTTCTTATACTCTCATCAATCACTTAAGTCATTACCGTAAATCCTACTGTTGTTAATTTTACTAGTATCACCCTAATGAGGCATTCTTGCTATAATTAAAAATGAATTCTAACTTTAAGGCATTCTAAATTTTTTTTAATGAATTTAGAATGATCTTGCCATATGAGCATAAATACCAGCTATACATAGACCACTCATCAAGTCCATAACAAAAGTAGTATCATCCAGGTGTGAAATATTTACTGGTTGCCTCTGTGCACATGTCTTATGCATATGTATTTTTGTGCACATATTTAGGAATTATGTTCTTTTTATCATAAAGCCTACTATGTTTTATTGAAGCCACTGATAAATCCTTATTCTTTGTCTTGCTGAAGTAAGGTAGATGCAACACAAACTGTAGGTGTCCTAGAGCACCATCTGCTGGATGCATTTGGGGACTTAATGTTAGTAAATGTGAAAATCAGCACTTGATAAGACAGGTGTACTTTGTTTTTAATTGCTTGTGACGTATTATTTATGGGACCTAAATGTCAAGATGTATGCATATGTGTTGAACCATAAAAGTTTATAAAATAACTCTCTTCTTTCTTATGCCCCATCCCGACCTGGATATGGAACTTGAAAATAAATATTGTTTAAGGAGAAAGTGAGGAAAATATATGCCCAATGAAACAAAGCATCACAGTTTATAATGAGATTTAAATTCTTATTGACCGCAGGTCTTCCGTTAGCTATAGTTGGAGAAAATTCTTTGGATGATATTTTAACTTCAGGTTCCTTACCTTCACTAAATTCTGAATAGAAAAGCAATGTTTGCAAACAAGTAGACTATTCTTTTGTCAACAACATGAGTTCTTGTATATGTCTCATCGGGAGCTTTCCTGTGGCCCCATTTTTGGTGTGCACCTTTGCACGAACACTGAGACTGCCCTGTGTTTTTCTTCCTTGAAGAATTCATCAAGTCGGATTTGAAACAATATGTTGGCAGTGTTCGAGTTCGGGTGACATTAAAACTACGTCTATGAAATTCTCCAGAAGGTCCAGGATGTTTAGTGCTCCATGATGTAATGCAGGCCCTCAAGTTCCAGCAAAACAACTCTGTATTTACTGCTTGTAACTAATAGTAGATGTGGTAAAAGGAATTATATTCATATGGCAAATGAATACAACCTTAATGTGCACCATATGCAGAGTGGCGGGGTGATGTGCCAATATATCACATTTATTTACCTTGTTTAGTTGCAGAGAAAAATGACTATACCATTCAGCCTGTAGATTATAGCCATATAAATATGAGAACAGAAGAACTGATGATTTATGCCCTCAAATTGAAGCTGAGTGTCTTCATATGCAGACTCTCATAGTGCCACACCAAAGAAAGCTTCTGTCTAATACTATATGCTTAGATAGGAAATTTAATTTCACCAAACAAGTGCTGGAATTAATTTAAGAAGTACAGATTTCCTTTAGTCAACTAAGTATCATTGTATAGGCTCTCAAAGAAAATTTTTGAATGTCTTCTTTCATTTAATTGGGACTGAATATACTCTGAAATTGTAAGCTACTTTCTCCCTCCTTTTCGCCTAAAAGCAGGGTTCTTCTGCTTTTAGAATATTGTAAAAGTGTGTGTGTGTGTGTGTGTGTGTGTGTGTGTGTGTGTGTGAGAGAGAGAGAGAGAGAGAGAGAGAGAGAGAGAGAGAGAGAGAGAGAGAGAGATTATTGTAGAACTACTAATGATACATTTAATTAATACCTCCTGGAAAAACATAATAGACTGAGTTTATCACCTTCCCCAGAGTTGGCCTCATTAGAGAAATTATATGACAGCTTTGGCCATATGTACCTCATATTACACTTTAAATATTCCTGAGGATTTATGAAAAGAGACCCATTTTTATAGGAAAGTAAGTACTTAAATGCCTCTGTTGATTTCTTTTACAAAACAGCAATTGCCCTATTTTTTAAAGTTATTTTTGTCACCTTCAAATAGGTTCAATCCGACTTTTGATTTTGGATTTGAAGTGTTTTTAGATAGAAAAAATCCTCAGAAGCCATTTTTCCCCTCATAGTGCAGGGCTTCATGACTGTTGATCTTCTTTGCTTTTAGTCTTATAGTTTGTAACTTTCTACACCTTAGAGATCACTATTTCTTTGGCGTGAGTGGGGTCAACATGTTTTCTTTTTTTATTAATTGAGATATAATTGACATATAATACTAGTTTCAGGTGTGAAACATCCTGATGCTATACATGTATATATTGCAAAATGATCACCACAATATGTCTAGTTAATATCCATCACCACACAGTCACAGATTTTTTCCCTTTCATGAGAACTTTTAAGTCTACTTTCAGCAAATTTCAAATATACAGTATAGTATTGTTAATTATAGCCAACTAGGACTTACTTATTTCGTAAGTGGAGGGTTCTACCTTTTGACTGCCTTTGCCAGTTTTCCCTACCCCCACCTTTGGCAACCACCAACCTGTACTCTGCTTCTAAGAGCCTTTTTTTTTTTTTAAGATTTCACATGTAAGTTTGATTCTGTGGTATTTGTCTTTTTCTGTCTGACTTACTTCAAATAATGCACAGGTCTATCCAGGTTCTCAGATGGCAGGCTTTCCTTTTTCTTTTTTACTGTTGCTGCACAATATTCCATTGTGTACATAAACCACTTTTCCTTTATACATTCATTCTTCGCTGGGCACTTAGGTTGTTTCCATGCCTTGACCATTGTAAGTAATGCTGATAAAACATGGGGGTGCAGATATCTTTTCAAATTAGTGTTTTTGTTTCCTTTGGATAAATACCCAGAAGTGGAATTGCTGGATCATCTGGTAAATCTATTTTTAATTTTCTGAGGAACCTCCATACTGTTTTCCACAGTGATTGCACAGCTCACATTCCCACTAACAGTCCACAAAGGTTCCCTTTTCTCCACATCCTTGCCAACACTTGTTACCGATATTTCTTGTCTTCTGGATAATAGCCATTCTAATAAGTATAAGGTGATATCTCATTGAGTTTTGATTTGCGTTTTCCTGATGATTAATTATGTGGAACACCTTTCATGTACCTGTTGGCCATCTGTAGGTCTTCTTTGGAACAATGTCTATTCAGAAACTGCTCATTTTTTAATCAGATTGGGAGGAGGGGTTATGTGTGTGGTGGGGTTTTTTTTTCTGAATTGTATGAGGTCTTTTTATATTTTGGATACTAGCCCCCTTGTCAGATACATGATTTGCAAATATTTTCTCCCATTTCATAGATAGCTTTTTCATTTTGTTGGTGGTTTCCTTTGCCGAACAGAAGCTTTTCCATTTGACTTAGGCCTTACAGTTCATTTTTTGCTTCTATTGTCTGCTTTTGGGGTCAAGTCAGAATGTTTCTAATAGCTAAAGACATGAAAACCCTCTATAATTCTCTCCAGTGCCTTATGTATCTTTAACAAAGGGACCTTTAAAATGTTAAGGAGGAGCCCTGGCTGGATAGCTCAGGTGGTTGGAGCATTGTCCTGTGCACCAAAAAGTTGTGGGTTCGATAACCAGTTAGGGCCCACACATAGGTTGTGAGTTTGATATGTACGTATGGGAGACAACCTATCAGTGTTTCTCACACTGATATTTCTTTCTCTCTCTTCCCCAGCGCCTTCTTCACTCTCTAAAATCAATAAACATATCCTCAAGTGAGGATTAAAAATAAAATGTGGAGGACATATTACAAAGAATTTTATGTGACTTGGGTATTTAGGATAGATAGATTTAAAAATTAGTTTTTAGTTTTAATTACTATTCAGAAAAAGTTTAATTTTGAATATCAACAAATATGAATAAGATGTAACATATGCAAATATGACATATGCATGTCAGTAAGTGTTCTATCTGCATTCTTTATTGTAGGCAAAATTGTATAGTGTTTATGTTACTAGAAACCCATATGCAGCTACAGAAGCTGTCAGTGAATTAGAACCAAAAACAAGCCCCTCAATCGAAAGTGAAAAGTCCTACAAGCAGGAAGAAAGAAGTATGTCAATTAAATTTGATGTATCCACATAATAAAATAGTGTACAGCCATTAATGTATTTGGATTTGTGATATTGACATGAGGGATCTGCACTCTGTAATGTTAAATGTAAAAGACCACCATACTATATGTGGACATGATGTAATTTAAATGTGTATGTCTGTGTGTGTATACCTTGTCCTCTATGTATATTTGTGCATAGAAAAAGTCTAGAATGATAGCCAGCAAAATGTTATCCATGGTTATTTATATATAGTGGGCTTTGGAGACAGTTTTCATTTTATTCTTTACAATTTGCTATTTTATATTAATGTTTCCTAATTAGCATATTTTATTTTGATTATCAGAGATAATAGGTATATTTTATTTGCGAGAAAAAAATTCTTGTAATATACCTTCACTTTCTGCTGTCAGCTTCTAGACATTAGTGGTTGTAGCAGAGTTTACATGGATTGTCAGGTAAGGTTGGAAAGTCTAAGAAAAGGACACATGGGAGAATTTCTAGAAATTAAGGTCTATTTTCTCCTTGACAAACACACACACACACACACACACAAAAAAAAAACAATAATAATGAGGACCATCTCTTATGCATTTATTCAGCACAAAATTGTATAATATTATACTTCTTTAAGAGGAAAGCCACAACAGAGTGTGCAAGTATGCGTCATTCTATTGCTGCTGCTGCTGCTGCTGCTGTTGTTGCTGCTGCTGCTGGGTGAGGCTTCCTGGGTGCTCACTACATGCCAGGCGCATTCTCAGCACTTTACACACCAGCTCATTAATCCTCATAGTGGTCCTGTGTGGTGACTACTGTTTCTCTTGCTTTATAGCTGAGGCACGGAGGGATTATAAATATGCCTTTACGTTTCCCTCTGACCTTGAAGCTCCTGCATCTTACTCTAACTATGAGCACTTGCCCAACAAGGGTCACAGAGCTAGCAATGCTTGAGGCTGAATTCAAACTCGGGGCTGGAGGCCATTGGCATCATTCTTAACCACTCAAAAGGTCTGTCAACTGTAGACAGTTTGGTGCAACCCTTTCACTAAAGCTCTCTCAGTATCTGCAAAGGACAGTACGAGATAATTTTGTTATACTGTGTTCTTATGTAAGTATGTGTCATGATAGGATTTTGTGTATGTTTTTTTAATATTACACATTAAGGGTTATAACTTTACATGTATAATTATAGATACATATCTACACACACCCATTCTCTAATGCAGTCTTAAAGGATGATTCCATTGTCTAAACTATATATATATATGAATATAAACTACATATTACATATGTAATATATAGTTACATATCATAAAATAAGAGAAAGATTATAAACCAAGATTATCAATTATAATTGATTTTTATACCAACATTATCTTGTCTTGCATTAATAATTCTAATCTTATTTATAAGCAGAAGCTACAGTCTGATGGTAGCCACATCCTGATTGCAGTTATAGCTTTTTTTTTTCTGGAGTCTGCATGTTTCACCAAATTAACTTTTTTTTTTTTTTTAACACCAAAGAGACCATGCTGAATAGAGAGGAGGGGAAAGAGTTGGTGGTGATAGAATGAATAGAATAAATTTTAAATAGTTTCTCTTTGAATACTTATAATATCCTATCTAATAAAAGAGTAATATGCAAATTTGACTGAACTTTCACCACAGCAGCCACGCCCACCAGCCAGTCAGGAGCAAATTATGTAAATAAACCCCAACCAAGATGGCTGCCACCACTGAGAGCAGGAGGAAGGCTTGGATTTCCCCCGCAACAGAGGAAGCCAAGCTTTCCACCTGCCATTGCCAGCCTAGGCCTCCACTAAATGCTATGAAGTTTCAATTATAAAAGATACAGAAATGGCGGCAGCCACTGAGCTGGAGAGAACAGAGGTTTGGGTTTCCCTGGCAATGGAGGAAGCCAAGCTTTCAGTCTGCCATTGCTGGCCTAGCCCTCCACTCTAGGCTACAATGTTTCAAACAGAAATGGCTGCCACCACCCAAAGAGCAGAAGGCTTGACTCTGCTCCAGGCTACAAAGTTTCAATTGTAGACATAGATTAATCCCAGATCCCAGGGCTTCAGCTTGGGTCACTGAGGGGCGTGGCCAGCCTGCAGACCTCCACAGGCCCCTCGTCCAGGCTGCCCCTTACCCCAAGGGAACCCCCACCCTGATCTGGGACACTCTTCAGGGCAAACCAACTGGCCCCCACCCATGCACCAAGCCTTTATCCTATCTAATAAAAGAGTAATTTTATTAGATAAAAACACACAAGAGGGCTGCCTCCATGTGGTCAAAGATCCTGCCCCCATGTGGACACAAGATGGCCAGCAGGGGAGAGCCATTGGAGGTTCTAGGCCCTGCAAGGGAGGGCAGTTGTGGGCGATCAGGCCAGCAGGGGAGGGTAGTTGGGAGGGACCAGGCCTGCAAGGGAGGCCATTTGGGGGTGATCAAGCCTGCAGGGAAGGGCAGTTAGGGGTGACAAGGCCAGCAGAGGAGGGAAGTTGGGGGCAAATAGGCTGGCAGGGGAGCAGTTAAATATCAATTAGGCTGGCAGGGTAGTGGTTAGCGAGTGATCAGGCTGGCAGGCTGAAGTGGTTAGGGGCAATCAGGGAGGCAGGCAGGTGAGCAGTTTGGAGCCAGCAGTCCTGGATTGTGAGAAGGATGTCCGACTGCCCGTCTAGGCCTGATCCTGGTAGGATCAGGCCTAGACGGGCAGTCGGACATACCTCGAGGGGTCCCAGATTGGAGAGGGTGCAGGCTGGGCTAAGGGACATCCCCCACCCCCGTGCATGAATTTCGTACACCAGGCCTCTAGTAATATTATAATGCCCATTGAAAAATTAGGAAGTACAGAGAACAGATTGACAATTATTAGAAAGAAGGGGTTTTTAGGGCTAGATGCAAAAGCCGAAGGGATTAAGAAAAAAACAAACTCATAGACATAGGCAACAGTATGTTGATTACCAGATGGTTAAAGGGGTTGGGAGAGGTAAAAGAGGGTATGGGGGGATAAATGGTGATGGAAGGAGGCTTGACTCTGGGTGGTAAACACACAATACAAATGATGTATTATAGACCTGTATACTTGAAACCTATTTTATTAACCAATATCACCCAATAAACTTACCAAATTTAAAAAAGAAAAGAAAAATTAGAACGTTAATGGGACAGATTTAAGAAACACTTAATAGCTAACCTCATTTCCACACCAGAAAAGTCATTGTTTTTTCTTGATTTACCATTATGATTAGTCACATGAGAAAGCTTAGTAGTCAGTTTTTACATGATGATTTTTCTCAATGAGTTACGTAATCAAAATATAATTAAAATGGGACAAAAGGCATCTGTAAAACAAGTACCCATCTTTAGGAAATGACTGATATATAATGTATAATACTTAGATTTTTTTAAAAAACATGTATATACTTGATAAATTTATTAGATTCTTAAACATTTTATTTTTAATTAAATTTATTGGGGATGACATTGGTTAATAGGATCATATAGGTTTCAAGTGTACATTTTTGGGTATATCATTTGGATACTGTTTTGTGTGCCCACCTCCCAAAGTTAAATAATCTTCCATCACCATATATTTGGTCCCCTTGATCCTTTTCTAACCCACTCCATCCCCCTTCCCCCTGGTAATCTTATTTTCTTTCAACATGTGTATTCTGTTGAAATGTTTTTTTTAACGAGCCAGGTTTCACATTTTGTTTTTACCTAAGAGATCAGATGCTATTATGTTTTACCATGAGAAATTATATCAGTTGTTTTTATTTGAAGACTTTATTAACTTATGTTAAATATTAATTTTGTATAAAAATTCAACTATAATAGTTTGGACTTCTGTAATATTAAGTGCAGCTTTTGGACATTTCCATTACAGAGATATATGTAATTTTCAGGTTTATGGGAAGGTCGACAAAACCTGCTCAGTGACCATTTGAAATCAGGTCACTTACAAATGCAGGCCACATTTTATTCCCCTCTTTGTTTCCATAGTACATTGCACAAAATAAATACCCACTAAATGTTACTAAGTGAATGGATGGGTGGAAGGAGTGAATGAGCTAAAAAGGATACACATTAGCTTCTGGCACAGGAATCTTTTAAACTAAGCATTAATTGGAAGAAATAATTTTATTTCTACAAAAATAAGAACAGGGAAATGTTAAACCGTGCTTCATTTTATAATTAGTGGTATAAAATATTTAAACTGCTAATGAGAACTTTGCAGTGCATTGTAAGGTAATGTAATTTTCATAAGACTCAGGAGATGATGCCAGAAATACCAAAAACTTCATTCATATTTAAAAATGTAATTCAAAATTTGCCAGAAATCTGTGGCAGGTCTATTTTTACCTGGATTATTAATCCCTTTTGCCTTATAGAAACATAGTCCCTGAAATATTTTTCTCATTGGATATTTATGAGCAGGATACTAAATAAATTACTGTCTTCTCTTCTCTCAGGTATAACTTTAAGTAGTTCAGAGCCCATTTGATGGAGAAATGCACTTAGTATTACGAGGGCACCGAAGAAACACATTTAATAAAAACATTTGTTATTCTGCCTAATGGTGTAAACCTTTCACCTGATATTTTAAGGCACAGACCCAATATAAATGCTCACTGAGCATATGGAGATCTTGTCAATGCAGTGGGTTGTCACAACCGTGTGTAAGTTACTGCTGATCCTCAGTGTTGTGTGAGGAGAAAAGCACATCTGTGAAAACCGGTGCGGCCTGGTATCTGGCAGGATTTGGCCTGCCTTTAATCTCCTTCTACTTGTTCATCTTCCTTTAAGGCCGTCCATAAAGATGCACTGAGCATCCCTTTCAGCCTTTGGTGGATTTGCCCCAGTGGCCATAAACCTGCTCTCGGGACAAAGACCCCCTTCCCTTTGAAGTAATTGCTCACTCTTTTCAAGGCAGTCCAAGAGTCTATCCTCTTTCTCTTTTTATTTTTCTTTGAGATGAGCTTGACGTGTAGCCCCTTAAACTAGCATAAAAATAAATTTTTCTCTTGGCTTTATTGGAAGCCATGACGATTTTTCAAGCGCTAAGACTTAAAAGCTTCTTAAAGGGATCTGCTCTGCTTTAGTGATCGAGCTTTCAGTGGATCCTGCTATCTCAGCCAGCGCCAGTGGGGACTTTTGGTATCCATTAACTACTTCGAACTTTTATCAAAGAATTAGCCTGATATTTTCCAGAAGACTTCTTTCCCCCTTGTTCTTTATTTGGTTTGGAGACTTCAGTGAGAGATGTAGACAGCTTTGCGGGGAGGGGGCGCAGTTTTTGAAAAAGTAATATGTGGCCAACATTGTCTTTCTGGAGCTGATTTCCCCTAGGGAGTAAGTCTGTGGGTGACAAGAAGTCGAAGGGGCAGGTCTAGGTGGGTGCTGCAGTGAGCATGAGTTACCTGATTTCTAGGCTTTGTAAGCAGAAATATAGAGAGATATGTAAGACTTTGCCTTTCTTTTCTGTGGGAAGTGATATCTTGGGCACTGGGATCCAGGTGATGTGTAACCGTGTAGCCACAGAGGAATCGGTTCTGAGCCACAGATACCCGTAGGTCTGTGTTCTGCCTCTGAATATGCCCTCTACCCTTAATAGCTTCAGTATAAGAAGTTTCCGAAATACCTGGCAAACTTCGACAGTTTGAACCTGTTGGGTTTAAATCCCATATCATAGAAATCTATTCACTCTGGTGAAATATTAATATTTTGAACATTTAGCTTCTTTGCATTTATAAAAATCCACCAGTATTTATTTTGAACAGAGTTTTTGATGAGAAAATAAAAAGAACATTCAATTTACACAGCAGATAACAAGAGAATACAAAGTCCGTTTTTAAGCAAGACTGAAAACAGCTTTTTTTAGGGGAAATGCTGTTTCTTCATATGTTGTCATATGTAGATTGTTAAAGGTCATTAATGTGTGTTTCCTAAAGGGAGGAAAGTTAAGTAGCACAATCTTTTTACTGGAAATTCAGTGAGTGTTTGTGAAACCAGTTACCTGAGAAGAACCCAATGATTATAAGTCTGCCCTTATGCTTTTAATTTGTTGTTTTTCTTTTCCTTTCTTTCCCCCTGTATTTCCTGAACTGTCTGACCTGCTTCCTGGGTTAGAGAACGTTTTGCCAAACTTTGAAGCCAACATCCTAGCATTGGACAGTTCTTTAGAGATTGGGCCCAAGGAAAAGAAAAAGCCTTTTTTCCGTTGTAAAATTACATTAAGTGTGTGTAGAGGCAAACATGATTGGTATGGTGTAGATTATTGGAAACGGGTCTTTTGCAAATAGAGCATGTTTATTAAAATTTTAATTGAGTTTACAGAAAAGAACGTTTATACCTTAACCCACTTTATGGGGTGAATTGGGAGGCTTCCTAACTCTTGACTTTATAGTCATAGAAAATTCTCAATATCCAAACTGTTTTTGCATGAAAGAAATACAGTGTCGGTAATATTCTCACTTCCTCCCCATGTTCCTGAGAAAGTATTCTTAGACCTAGGAAAGGGAAAGTTAGCCCTGACATGCTCAGGTGATAGTGTTCTCTGGGTGCTCCATTACCCATCTGCCCTGTGTTTACTTTGGTTGACACTTAGCTGGTTTTCAGTTGCCATACATTTTCCTTCAAACCTTCATTTGCCACTAAGGAATTCCAAGGCAATTCAAATTAAAACACAAATCTCACCCCCCCCCAAATGGTTGACTTATGAAAACAAAAGAGTAATCACTGAAAATGTATGCCTTAGATCCTAATTATTTTAATTCTTGATTTTAAATAAATTGTTGATATAATTAGACATTAATTTCAAAATGACATTGTAGGTATTTTTGTGGCATGTAGAGCATTTTGGGAAAGGAAAGAAGCATGAATGAGGGTGAAAGTATTGGTAACTTTAAAAATATATAATACCTATTTCTCATTTTTGTGGCAAGGCTTATCTCTGACAGAAAAATTAAGCAATTCAGATTGGCTTAAATTATGTGTTTCTGTTCTTTAAAATTTCCCCAAAGTTGTCTACTTTTTTTAAGGGAGAAAAAAAAAGTCCTTGTGACAGATTCTTTCTTGTTTTGAAAAATATCAAGTAAACTTTGTAGTTAAGGTAGGTTTCCCTCCCCAAACAAGTTTTGAAACTTGGAATCAAATCAACCTTCTTATTCTCCTTTGCCTTTTCATAGGTTTTTTGAGGGCTCACTTTATCACTAAGCAGGTCAGCCAGCTCCAGGTCAGGCAGCACGCAGCAGTGTGGGGCAGCTTGCTATGCTGCAGACTCACTCACAGGGACCCATAGTCACCAAAAGACATGAAGGCACTGGACACAGCTGTCACTGTGTCCTCCAGTGACATGCCGTAGTGATGGTATGTAGTGACAGGACATGAATTAACTGCAGGCTCTGAGGGAAGTCTCTTCATAGTAGACACTCTTCACCTGTTTTTGGCCATGGGTGTCCGTGCATTCACTGAAACCTATCCTCCCCCCCACCCCCCTTCATCCTTCCAGAAACACACAGGCATGTACATACATTTTGCATGGAATTTCAGGGAACCCATGGACCCATTGTAAAAACCACTGCTTTGGAGTTAAATGTGTTTGCCTTTTCAAGGACATTGCCTGCTGGATTTTCCCTGACCCGCCAGGTCTCTCCTGTGTGACTGTACCAAGGACAGCCACATGTCTGGGTCAGGATGACAAGTTACTCTTCTCTCCAGAGTTCCACAGCTGGTGGCAGTGACCTACTTTCTAAGCGTGTTGTCCCATTTGGATTATACAGTGTCGTTCATCAATTATCTGGTAAAACCAGCAGGTCAAGGAAATCTAAGAATGCTGACGCCCTGCAGTCCCGCTTGTAAAGGCTTCTGTGTCTTGGTTCTTAGTGACTATGGAAGGACTCATTTAGTCTTAAAATAGTATTTTTGGGCTAACCATGGAATTCAGTTTATCCTTGTGGCTCAGCATGAATCAAGCCACACACGAGGCCCATCTTTGTTTTCCTGGTCTGTGCTGGGGCCAGGCATGGTGTGGGTTCCTTATCAGCCAATCAGTTCTCTCTTTCGCTTGGGACCCAGGCATGGGACGGCTCCTCCTACCTGTGAGGATGCTGTCCGCAGCTCCTGTTATTTGGGTGCCCTCCTCTGTCCTCTTCCCTCCTCCCTGATTCTCAAGTACGACCAGTAGAATTGCATGCAGGAGCTTTTTTCTCTTTTTTGACTGAATCATAGAGAAATATACTCTGAGATTTATATGTGAGGAACATACATATGCTTAGTAAAAATGTTCTCCATATGTAAGAGGGGCTGCCTTGAGACACCACGAATCTTGGTCAGAACTGTCTTCCTTGTGGCAGGTGTCAATGGCCCATAGGGGAGAAAGGGGCGGGGGGGAGTGGCTGCTTCTCTCTGAAGTGTGAATCAAGCCTAAATCACTACTTTTATAATCTATCCATAAATCATCTCATCAGGGGGCTCGTATTTATATTGGGAGAGTATCTGAGGCATTTTATAATGCAGATTTCGGACTGACTTTGCCCTGAGGTTTCAGCCATTGCTGCCTGATAATCACGTAAGGATTACACATTTAACTTGTGGTCCTCACAACATAGCATATAGTTTGGATCTGGTTCTAAAATAGGGTTTTTGGACAAATTCCCAAACTATAAGTAAAAGATTTAGCCATTATGGGAATTAGGAGCAAGTTGCCGACAATTTCATCTGAGAAGAGGGAGGTAATCCCCTGCATGAACTTGAATTAATTTGCCCTTTTTATGTGTCTTTCCCTGAAGGTGGGACCACCACCCCCCGGGCCATTTTGACTGGCCATGACTTCCCGATCACCTGTGCTGCCATCTGTGCTGAGCTCGGCTTGGTCCTGAGTGGCTCGACAGGTAAGTCGGTGGCACTGCCATAAACGTGTGCTGTTTGCCTTCATTCCGTGGTGGCTCCAGCCACGTTTCAGGTGAGAAATGACCACCAGAAGCTCCCCTGTTGGACAGCACACACGTTTCTGTTTCACAGCCTTGCTCTAAGCCGTGGGGCTGGAACAGGGACATCTTTGTATGTTTGTTTACTCTTCTGGCTGGGCTGCCTCACCTCACACCTGAGTCTGTTCTAACTTCCAACTCCCAGGGCTAGTCAGGAACCAGGATGGCGCCAAGAATGGAGTAGAAAGGTCTGCCCAGAGGTTTGTCCTAGCAACATCAGCATATATTTATTTTTTTATGTATTTTATTGATTTTTTTAACCAGAGAAAGGGACAGAGAGAAACATCGATGAGAGAGAAACATAGATCAGCTGCCTCCTGCACACCCCCTACTGGGGATGTGCCTGCAACCAAGGTACATGCCCTTGACCGGAATCGAACCTGGGACTTTTCAGTCCATAGGCCGACGCTCTAACCAAACCAGTTAGGGCAGCTATATTTAGACCAAAGATACCAAGAGGCATTCCAAGAGCACACGCTTGGAACACATGGGGAAGCATGGAGTATTTGAGTCACCTTATCCATGTTTTGAACTATAATACTTAGTCTAGGTAACAACACTTATTAGTCAATGGACTGTGTTTTTAAATGTTTTTAGCTGGTCAAAACATTGAAACACTAATGATAGCAAAAATTCTATACCAGCTGGAATTTTTACCTTCTTATGCCCAACAATGTCACATATCCTTAGCAACATGAGGTTTTGGACGAGCTGTGGTTCCCATTAGCTGTGTATGAACCTGTCACACTGCAGGCTGTCCTAGCTTTGCACTGAGATGTGGGACCATGCAGGCGACTGTACAAGCTAAAACCGACAAAGTTAATTTAATAATCAAAAGGGAATTTTATGATCGGTCCATGGCATTTTTAAGAATGTTCTCAAAACATTAAAAATTCTTTATACACACATCTGCATGCATACACGTACATAAAAACGTGGGAAGAACACACATTTACTTATTAGTGAGCTGTCCTTTAAAACAGAATTCACGTGTTTTCTTTGTGAGAACCTTCTCGAGAGCAGTGCTGGCCACTTTCCCTTCATAGAACAGGACTCGGAGTGAGCACCTGGCAGCCTGACCAGTTTGCAGGTTCCTGTAGCGGGGAAGACTGTGCTGGCTTCCCTCCTGGCCTCATTTCTTAGAGTAACCAGCACGCGTGTGACTCGGCTCCGCTCCCAAGGGCAAGGCGAGTCCGCGGCACGCACAGGGAACTCTGCACAGTGGCACCGGGAAGATGTGTCATTTTGCAGGTGTCCTGGGACGCCCTTTGACCTGTGCTCACGGTGCATTCCCAGTGGGCTGTTCCCACCTTAAAATGAATCTTGCGTTTTGTTTCCTTTCTCAGAAGGACCGTGTCTCATACATTCCATGAATGGAGACTTGTTAAGGACTTTGGAGGGCCCTGAAAACTGCCTGAAACCAAAACTCATCCAGACTTCGCGAGAGGGCCACTGCGTCATATTCTATGAGAACGGGCTCTTCTGTACGTTCAGCGTGAACGGAAAGCTGCAGGCCGCCATGGAAACAGAGGACAGAATCCGGGTGAGTGCCTCTCGGACTCCTCAGGGTGTGAGATCCTTACCTCCGGGAGGCACGTGGGAGTGGAGAGGGTTCCATAAAGAAGCCCCTGTTGAGTTGCTGGGATTCGTTTCTACGCACCCCCTCCCCACACCGAGACAGCACTCAGATGCGGCCCTGCACCCCGCCAACCACGGCCTGTCCCAGCTGTGCCGACCGCAGCGCTCGGTGTGGGAGCCTCAGCGGAGAGGCTGGCTTGCCAGGGCGCGGGCTCCGTGTTTTGTATCTGAGCATCAGATCTAAAATAACGCAGGAGAGGACACGTAGACCTGTCTCCTCGTTCTAGGCTGGTGGGTGGTAGCGATGAGGACTGTTTAGGATTAGCAGACTTCTAGTCCCAGACTTCTCCATGGATGGCAAGACCAGGTCTTGCCCAGGTGACAGAGTTGGGTTAGGCAGACATTTTCCCATTTCGCTGTGAAGAAACGGTAATGCTAGTGGGCCTTCCAGGGTTTCACTTGCTCTTCAAGACAGGGCTCCCTCAGGATTAGGTGGAAAGGGGGAGTAAGGACTGCTCTTTGGAGAAGCTGTTTGCAGGTCCTTGTCCCACCTCCAGGCCTCCTGGTGGAGGCTTAGGTGAAAGGAAGCTCTGGTGTTACCATAACTTTCCAGGCTGAGGGTGGGCGTGATGGGGAAGCCTGTGCCCGGGGGGGGGGTGGTTTTCGCGGAGCCTGGACATTCAGCCGTGGCTGTTCCTGACCAGGGCGGCTTAGCTGACACACATTCTCCCGGATCTGGTCTGATCACCTCTTCTGGCAAGTAAAATCCTAACCAGAGATTACACGAACTCAGGGGCACTTGCTGCTCCTTTATTCTGGGCTGGGCTTCGCAATCCAGTGATTAGAGTGGGTCTCCCTCCACGCGTCCACACCGCATCTGCCTCTGCCACCGAGGCAGGCGGGGACTCTGCTTGCACTTCCCCTCCTCCCCACAGCACTTCATTTAAACCAAGTACCCATCAGAGGGCTGCCTTTCCTCTTTGGAATAATAATGCTGACCATCTATCACGCGGAGTTGCGATTATATTGTCAGCTACACTAATAAATCTGTAAAATCATTTGAAATCCCCGGCTGGCTAACAGCTTCTGGGGCTCTCAGGACCGAAGGCTCTGGAAGTGCCTGGAGGCGGTGGTTGGGCTTCCTGCAGACTGTTTGTTTACACTAGCTTTCCTCTCCGTCCTGCAGCCATTGCTTTTTCTCCTCTAATATTTCCCGCTGGGTTTCAGGCTTAAACAGACCATTGCTTTTCCACCAGCACTTTTGTACTTTATCACACTAATTGTAAGTGGTGGCACTCTGATTAGTAAGCTTGCCTGGCAGGGATAAGAGAGGAGAGACGGAGAGAAACAAAAAGAGAGGGGAGTGGAGAGTGCAGTGGGGAGAGGCAGAGAGAGGAGAGAGGAGAGAGCAGAGAAGGGGGGAGAGGACCCAGGCACAGTGCTCGCGGCCCTCTTACTCCCAGGCCTGACAGGTGTGCTCAGCCCCCGCGCAGCACTCGGGATTTCAGAGGATGAGGGGAGTGGACATCTCTGAGCCCACTGAACCCTCCGCTCAACCCCTCCCGATGCTGCGGTCCCCCCCAGCGCTGGTCTGGGTGGAAGGTAGGGCGCTGTTCCGGAGAAATGGACCAGTCCTTCCCGGGAAAGGCCGAGAACACATCCCCTCCCTTATGAAAATGTTCTGGATGCTGATGAATGGATGGTCCTAAAAGTCCAAGTTTAAAGTAATTCCAAACAAAACTAGGATTAGAGATTCTCTACTAAACAGAGTTAAAGATTAATGGTTTTAATTTATGTTTTTATATAGCACTCACCCAGTAAAAAGCCTCGAGCATAAAACTCAAGTGAACCACAACCAGAAGTTAATGGGTTCTCGTCAGCGGGACTCTAAGTGTAGCAAATGACTGCCTGTCCCGGGCTCCCCTGCAGGTCCCGGCCCCCGGAGACGCCACTCGTGCAATGAGGGGAGGCAGAGGCTACTGACTTTTACTTCCCCGGGAAGTCTTACTGTTCACATTTGGTTTGGGTTTGGAGATACCTCTTATGTGTAACTACCTTCCACACTTGGGTTTTTATGTCTTAGACTCTTGTGAGAGTAAGCCATATTTAAGAGATCACTAAAAGTTGGCATTTATGTGAATGTGAATTGAATGGCTATGAGATGATCCTTACGATGATCTTTTAAATATTGGCAAAGGGCAGATTAAAGATTTAAGGTAACTATACGGAAACTGAGCATAAATACATTTATCAGAAGTTAGACGGATCCCTCCAGGCACAGTCTGTATTCCAGCCCGTGGGGTCGGGGAGGACAGGTCGCAGGGCTGCGGTGACTGGGAGACTCGGTGTCCGCTCCCTAAGAGGCGATGGGCCTGACTAAGCTAGGGCACGGAGGCTCGGAGGGCAGTGGGGATGGAGTAGCTGCGGGGGGTGGGGGGGGGGGGGGACAAGCAGTAAGCATGGTGAGCTGGGCAGGCTCTCTGTTCTGCTGCAGTTACTCCTGAGAGGAGCCGTAAACAAGCGGGTGTGGCTCAGTTCCACCAACCCTTGTTCACGGCACTGGGAGGCATATAGCTTCCACCTGTCATGAAATACTTATTTTTCTCAACCATTAGAAAATGTAGGCAGTCACATACAAGCAGGCGCTGGTCTGCCTTCGCCCCATTTTACGGGGACGGAAGAACAAGTTCCGTGTCTGCCCGGGGCAAGAAGAAAACGCTCAGTCTGGGGGTGTGAGTACCTGGGAGTCAGGGTTCCTACCACGTTGTCCTCCCCGCGGCTGTAACGTAAAGGTCCTGCAGGTGGCATTTTACTGGGGACACGAGTCAGGAGCTCTGTTTGCCCGGCCTTAGTGCAAAGCGTGCTTGGCCCGTCCCCAGGCACCCGCAGAGGCGCTGGCCCCGTCCACGGCACACCGCTCTGAAGCACCCCAGCTCTGAAAGCGCCCGTAGCACTGGAAGCGCCTGCCACCGCGTCCTTAAAAAGGAAACAGAAAACTCAAGCACGGCCCAACTGCCCATTTGATTTTGAAAAATGACACAAGTTTCCCGATTCCCAAAACTCAGGAGCCGCATGCTCTCTCCCTTCTCCCTACGCTGCGGTAGCTGCTGTTGCCTAGCAATGCATCCAACTCAGAGGTGAAACTTCCCTAGAGCCCCAGCTCATCTGAACATCGCTTCCTCTCACAGGCCATCCAGCTGAGCCGGGACGGGCAGTACCTGCTCACAGGAGGGGACAACGGTGTGGTCATGGTCTGGCAGGTGTCTGACCTCAAGAAGCTCTTTGCCTACCCTGGCTGCGACGCTGGGATCCGGGCCATGGCCCTGTCTTACGACCAGAGGTAACCCTGCAGCCCGGTCTGCTGACGGGGATGAAAAGCAGTGGCGGGGATTTAAGTGGGCTGGGTTGTGGCGGGCCACAATGGGAAAAGCCAATGAAAATACTGCAAAAAGGCGTGGCTTCCTTTCTGGTGGCACAGCCCTGCAGACAAAGGCCGACGTCTCCGGAGTGGACGAGGCGTGCGGAACAAGAGGCTCCGGTTACATCGTGGTTAAGCCTCGTGTTTCTGAAAGTACCTTTAAGGCAAAATGCCTGGTCTCTGTTCGTGGGAATTCCTATCCATTCCCAAGTGGTGAACTTGGAGGTGATCTTTTTTATCTGGTTTCCTACTGCCTCTTAATAGACACTCGTTTTAGTCCCTAATTGTTTTTGTGTGGCAACTTTTTTCCTAAAAGCCACCTTTTGGCATACACATCGGTGGCCTTAGGTCCATTCACAGAGTTATACTAGCTCAGCTGCCACCGCTGTGTTGGGTCAACTGTGCGCTTCTCACACATCCTGTGGGGTGAGCGTTCTGTGGCTCTCCAGTGCCCTTGTGTCTCCTCACAGGTTTTGACTTGAAGCCAGTTTGTTTCTTCCTTACTGTTTGCAGGGAACATCTTTTTCCATCCTTCCCCTCTCAGCCTGCTGTCTCGAGGCCTAAAGCGAGTCCCTCGCAGACAGCACGCGTCTGGTCGTGGTTAGCTGAGCCTGTGCAGCGGCCCGTTAGCTCCCGATTTTGCTGTGAAGCGGCCGAGAGGACACTGGATAGGACCTCTGCGGCCTGGCTCAAGCAAGCCATCCAGAGGAGCTCGCCCCTGCGCAGGGACAGGAGAGCAGGGTGCCCCCCACCCCCACACACGCCTGCAGCGGCACCTCAGGGCGTCACTGTGTTCTGAGGACTGGGCCCTGCTCAGAGCGTGAGGGACAGGATCCCGTACGGAGCAGCGGCCACTCGGCCCCTTCATTGGCTCCCTGCCTGAGCCGCCCTCCACCAGCAAGACTGAGAGACGGGGATTCTCTCCTTCAACTGCGATGCCCCGTGTGGCGGCCAGGCCTGCTCGGTGTCTGACATCCTGCGTGACTGGCTGTTTCTGTAAATGGGGAGCTGGGGCTCGATTCCTCGGGGAATGGCAGAGGCGGCACTCCCAGCTTCCTCAGGCTGCATTTTAGTCGTTAGAACACGTACCTTTGTCGCACACACTGTGGCTCTGACCGCCAACTTCTACATTTACCTGTAGGTTGGCGGGGGTGGGGGGTGGGGGGGCAGCTCTTCCTTTGGCAGCAGATGCCTCGGGACTAAACGGGGTGACCGCTCCTCTCTGCTCCTCCAGGTGCATCATCGCCGGCATGGCCTCGGGGAGCATAGTTCTCTTCTACAACGACTTCAACCGGTGGCATCACGAGTACCAGACCCGCTACTGACCGACAGCCCAGGAGGGGGCGTGCCCTGGGGCATCCTGCCCTTAGGAATAGGGAACACATCTGAATGTAACTAAATTTGCTCAAAGAAGCAAAATATTTTTTAAAGTTAATTGCTATTTTTGTAGACTTTGCTTGACTTTTGGGGGGGGGGGGGGGTATATAGCAAAGCAGAAAACTGGCTTCTGGGTTCTGTAGTTTTAAAAAAAATCTATATTTTTAGTCATAATGAGAAGTCTATTTTCACCAATTATGGAAAATATACATTGGAGTGAGTAAACCCACTTATTCTAGCTATATTATGAAAAAACATTTCCCATTTATCTATAATCTTGAGAAAGCTATGATTTTAACAATAGGGAAATGGGTTATAATCTTGGGATAGGGGAATTTTATGCTGTTCTTTGGGTCCTGTATTTTTCCAAACAATTGTGCTTATAAGCTGAACTTTCTGGGATTTAAATAGTAATGTTTAAATTATGATATATGTAATTTAAAACATCTCAATGAGTTATTTCTATCGATATTCTTCAAGCATGTTATAGACCTAGAAAATTATGGTTAGGGGGAAGCGGTTTTACTGTGTGGTTGTATGAAAGGACCTAACGTTACAGCACGGGTGAACTATTTGCAATGTTTTCCTGATGTGCCATCTTCATGGCACACCAGAGTGGGATGATGGCAATGTTCTCGGGCTCACAGCCTTGTTTTTCTTTAAGTTGCAAGTACCAAAGGCCCCCCCTTTAGGTGTGACTATGCCCAGCACTGAGGCCAAGTCCCATGGGCTCCCCCACCCCCACGGGTCTGAGGACAGAGGCTGCCAGGTGCTGTATTAACACCCGTTTTACCTTCTCTTTGTTACTGACCTACCTTCACCTTCCTTTTGATCAGCAATTTATACTAAGAAACAATGTTATTTTGGTGTTGTATAATTCTACTTTTCTAGTAGACTGTGTGTGGCATTCTGTGAAAAATATTTGAGAAAAGGTCTGTATTGCATAAATAAACTCTTTGTATGTTGTGAACTTTGACATCCCATCTGTTTCTTTTGCAACTTCCCTTTTCCGCACGCTCCGCTCCTCTCTGCCAGCTGGGACTTGGAACAGCTCAGTTGGACAGAGAAATTAAATGCCACTGCTTACCGAGCTGTTAGAAATATCTTTTCACTCCTAATTTTAAGACATTGATAAAACAGTTATTTACCACCCAAAATGTCTGTTTCGGTCACAGACTCTGAACAACAGCCAATGAGAGAGACTCTTCTGAATAAAACCTTCTGTGGCCAGACAGCTCCCGAAGGAGAACACTAATCTCCACTCACAGACCGCTCCCGGGTGCGCAGCTCAGACCACAGCCCAGCAGCCCTCCAGGAACAACTGCTCTCACACCAACTCCGCTGTGCCCTGAAACAACACCCACGCCAGCCGCACGCCTTAGCATGCAGCGCAAGTGTCAAGGCATCCGCGTGGGAACTAAGAAGCTGTGCGTAGCACACGCGGCCGGCACTTACAACCCGGGCCTGCCCTTTTCCACTCAGCCCCACAGGGGTCAGGGAGATGGCAGAGATCTCGGGGGTCAAGTTCATGAGGTGGCCAGGGTGACCACACATGTACTCTGCACTCTTTTCAGCAAGTACAGTTGCGTCCAAACAGCAGATGATATAACTGAGCTACCAAAACAGGAATCCGAGGGGGGAGTTTCACTAGGTGTCTTCAATACCTTTTTTACCGGCTGTGATTCCAAGAGCTCGTGGCCACACAACTGCAGACCCACCCGGTTTGGCCCTCCTCTGCGTCAGCCCTGCCCCAGCCTCCAGTCCTGCTAGGCGGCCCAGAGGCCCGGGCGAAGGCCCCTCTGCAGCCAGAAGCAGGGTCTGCCCAGGGAAGGACCTCCACAGAGCAGAGCAGAGAAGCCTCGCAGGCCCCGGTGTGAGTCCCCGGTCACAGAGGAGCAACCGGCCGGCCCGTAGCCTCACGTCACCACGGGGCATCACATGGGGCCACAGCACACTCACCACAGAAAGGAGGACAGGACTGAGATCTCAAGACCTGCATAACCTGCGTGTGGTCAGCGCAGGCCAGGGCCTCTCGGCTGTCCCTGCCTCCCCCCAGAGGAGGGGACATTTCCCACTTCCCCCAGGAGAGCAACCCGCCTCCCTCCTTCCCTCCCTCCCTCCAGTGTGCTGTGAACCCCGAAGGCATGGCAAGTGAGTGCAGGAGAAGCTGGGGAGTCTCACACTGTCCTAACTTCTAAAGGAAGAAAAGGACCGTACATAACAAGTCAATAAAACAAAATAAAGATTCTATTTCCTCTCAGCTGAGTAGGAGAAACCTCTCAGGGGTTTTCTTAGAGGGGGGAAGTGTGGTCCATGATGCATTTCCCGGGTTCCCCGGAGCCCTAAGATCACTATTTACAAAGCTCAAGGCCACTCGCTGTCAAGGACACTGACACAACACTGCCAGCCGGCTGCTGTGAACCAGAAATGCAGATTGATCTCACCGGGCATCACATTTTTCTCTCTGATGGAACCCAGGGTGGCTGGGCCTCTGGGCAGGCTGTCTTCCCCAGACAGCCGGGCGCTCGGCCTCACAAGTGAGCCTGTGAATTCTGAGACCTCCGCAGTCATATGCCAAGAACATGAGTTATTTTTCTCTCTCGGGTTCGGGAATATTTTTCTTTGCCAAAACCAAGGTTTGGGGCAGCTGGGAAGGCTTGTGATTTCCCCAGGAAGCAGCTGGCTGCTCTGCAGCTCTGGGCTTGGAGCAGTGGAAAGACACTCTCCAGACCTGACTCCAGCCTCAGCACAGACAGGTGCCCGTCCCCCCAGCTCGCCCAAGCCCACAGCAGGCCTCTGGTGCCCAGCTCCGCCCCTAATGAAAGGGCTTATGGTGGGAAGGACACTGTGGTTAAAAGTGGCTCTTACTGTACCAGATATACCCTTTCTTCCCCTCACCATTCCATGGAGGTAACTACTCCCCCCACAGTTACTACCTGAGTTCAGGGCTGCAGGTTTTATCAGCAGACAGACCTTTCACATGCCCTGGGCAAGATCCTCCAAAGGCCCCCCCACATCGGCCTCCCTCCAGAGAAAGTGTTTCCACTCTCTTCCTCCGGCAGACCCCACACGCCCCTGCTCTGGGAACCCCATCGCCTCCTCAATTTTCTACCAGTTTGCCTGGTATGTCCCCACCCACCACCCCGTCGCCTCCCCACACAAGTGACCCCTCTAAAGCACCTGTGACCACCTAGAGCAGTGGTCAGCAAACCTCGGCTAACCAGCCACATGCGGTTCTTTTGCCCTTTGAGTGTGGCTCTTCCACAAAATACCACAGCCTGGGCGAGTCTATGTTGAAGAAGGGGCATTAGAAGAAATTTTTTAAAAATTGGCTCTCAAAAGAAATTTCAATCATTGTTGATATTTGGCTCTGGTGACTATTGGGTTTGCCGACCACTGACCTAGAGGGACAGCCCAGCTGTGAGATCAGCTGCCCGGGAGCCGAGAGTCCGTGCCAGCTCCCGCGGGCCCCAGGACCTCCTGACCCTGGGAGTCTGCCTTTAGTGAACAGGGTAGGAGCATCTCTCTCGGAGCTGCAGAAGGCTCAGAGACAGGATGAAATGCTCTGTGGCCAAAGCTTCGGTGCTGGTGACTATGTAGCATCTAGGCCCTCCTTTCCAAGAACTAGAGGGCCACTCCTTTACACTGTAGCTAAGTCTGTCCCCGGGCTGCCCTGGGATTAGACTCTTCCTCCGGCTGTGCACTCGTCCCTGGCCCCTCATGCTCCTACCTCCCCGCCTCGGGCCACTGTCCCGAGCGACGGAGAGAAGTCTGCACCCCTGTTACAGAGCAGGTCTCAGCCAAAGACACCGAGCAGGTGTGCCCCGGTTTTCCTGACACCCGTCCTCGGCTGCCAGGGCTCCACCCCTCACCACGCAAGCCGCCCTTGACCTGCACGCACACCTCGAGGGCCCAGAGCAGAATCCACACCCGGGGGGACTGGGCCAGCACTGCCCACACCTGCACACGCTTCTCACGGCGCAGCGCCCGGTGCCGTTAGGCAGCCGTCGGCACCTCGTGCAGCAGCGAGCCTGCAATCCTCCAGGCCCAGGACGGGCCCAGGCGGAGGTGCCCTCGAGGCCTCGGGCGGTTCTGGACTCGCACACAGGACCCCCTCTTGGGTCTCACACCCAGGACCGCACCAGCGCTCGGCTGCCGAGGTCACCATCGGTTCACCCGCTAACGCCATGGGGAAGCACGCCTTCTACATCACCACTCGAGATGCCAAAACAACAAGCCGGGAAGAGCAGAGACGAGGGCTGCGCCTCTGCACCGCTGGGTGTGACAGGCGTGGCCACCGGTGGCTACCAGACTTGAAGGTGCCTGAGCCAGGGATGTGCCGTATCTGTCAACACGCACCGGCTTTACATAGACTTCGTACCCAAAAATGTAACACATCCCAATGGTTTCTTGCATTGATTACATGTTGAAATCATACTTTGGACACATTTAGATGTACTGCATTAAAAAAAAACAACAACACTATACCCTTCATTTCACCTGTTCCTCTTTACTCTTGTTTTTCAATCGGGTACCAGAAAGTGTTCAGTGATGTGGCTTCCATCCCATTTCTGTGGGCCGGCAGCCGCTCCAGAAGTCTTTGAGACAACGTGGTCAGTCAGCAGCCTTTCTTCCCAGGTGGCTCATCTGCTCTGAACGGTCTTTGTGATTTAATTCACATACCTCAGACTTATTCATGAAAATATTCTGGGCAAATGTGGCCAGATGCTTTTAACCCAGAGACTCCTTATATTCCCAGATCCCCATAACCGTCAGGAAGGAGACGCACCCGCACCGACTCCTGGCCCGGCTGATGGCTTCGCAGATCAGCGCTTCCCTTTCCTACCCCTGCTCGAGGGTCCGTTTTGTGGGGCGCTGGTCACCTGCTCGGGGAACGGAATGAGCATCCAGCAGGCACGTGCCAATCTCGCCGTGCCCGAGTGGAGGGGCCCAGCGCTGAACCTGCGTTCTGGTTCTGGGAACAGGGCTCCGCTCAGGCCCCTCAGCGCCCGGCGAGCAGCCAGTGCCTGCGGTGGCAGAGCCGCGACCCAGGATCGTCTCTCAGGCGGCCACTCACGCCCAGGCCCTGATTTGCATCTGGACGACACGGACTGCCAAACGGGACCTCCAAAACACACTGGCACCTGCTGACACCGGGCCTGTCCACACGCCCTTTGGGAAATGACACAGACACCTCTGCCCCCCGGACGAGCTTTCCTCAGTCAGGAAGCGCTTACTGCAGGAAGGCGGCTCTGGCATCGGCAAGACTGAACACAGCTTCGAGGCTGCGTCCCGCCCGTTCTACGCCCTGGGTTCTAGCACCGAGGGTCTTGGGCTGCTCTGTCCACACCACTCTGCTCTAGGCGTTGGGGGATGAAGAGGATTCCCCAAGACCTGCCAGGCCACGCTAGGCCCCCGCCACGCCTGGCTCCCGCTCCTTTTCCCTGGGCGACACCCACCCCATCACGTTCCTGGCCCCGATTGTGGCACAGGGGGCGGGAGCATGTGCCAGGAAGACAGTGCTGCTTCCTCCGGCCGCCAGTGACTGGCACTGCCCTGGCCACTCACTAAGTCTTTTGCAAATGTCTTTGGATGTCAGAGCTGAAGGGCCAGGGTCAGATCAGTGCCAGAGGCCTCGTCCCATCACTGTTTCATTTCCTGCTCCTCCCTTTGTGTCGCGTTTCCCCTCCAATAACAAACGTATGTTAACCGGCCACTGTGGGGAGAGATGAGCGGTAGGTATACTCTAGAGCTGTCCAGCACAGCCTTTTGGAAACCGCCGTCCTCCTGCTTTAACGGAAGCCGGCACCTGCTGCCGCTGCGGGCCAGGAAGCCTGTGTTTCCCAACCAGCCTCTCCATCCAGAGACAGTGCCAGCCGGGCACGAGTCACCGCAGGGCCTCTCACCTGTCATCCGGGCGGCAAGTGCAACAGGAGACCCAGCGCCGACCTGGACGCTCTGAGGCCGGGGCTGTACAGCTTGGCGCACTGGGGACAGGTGACCTGAGCGACAGGCAAGCAGACGTTACAACGGGAAAAGGCAAGAGCCCAAAAGCACCAGAAGCAGAGGCAGGAGACCAGAGGGAGAGGGGAGGGGTAGAGGAAGAAAGGGGAAAGGGGAGAGGGGAGAAGGAGGGAGAGGGGGCAGAGGGGAAGGGGGGAGGTGGGAGAGGGGAGAGAACATCTGCCCGGGCCCCCCATTTCCACGAAGCCTCACCTTCCTGCCAGCACTCCACAGGCTCGGCAGTGCTCAGGCCAGGGACCCCCGGCTAGCCTTGACCTTCGGCTGCAGGAGCTTCTGCACCTGTAAGAACCAGCTCCGACCAAAACGCCGTCTCCCCAGCACCATCCCTTGACCCCCGCATGGCCCCGAGGCTTCCTAAGCAGACACTGGCACCTGCTGACCCTGGGCCTCTGTCCAGCCCCTTTGGGAAATGACGACACAGAAAGCTCTGCCCACCCCGACGGGTTCTGCTCAGTAAGGAAGCGTTTATTGCGGGAAGGAGGCAAAAGTCTAACAATGCGAAGAACTACAGGACCCACCAGGTTAGAAGAGGAGCAGGTAGAACAAATACAGGGATTATGTACAATTATTAAAAAGAGCAGGTGGTGGAAAACAAGGGAAAACTGCCAGCAGCCTTCCCGGAGGTGAGTGACGGCGGCTGTGCGGGCGCCCGGAGCTCCTTGCTGCTGTCCCGGCTCCGGGGCCGCGCGCTCAGGACGCCCGGCTGGTCGCGCTCGGCTGCTGCGGAGCCAGTGACGCCGCATGCGCCAGGCCTTCCATTCAAAAGCCCGAGGCCAACTTTATTAGCGTTTTCAATTCATATGTGGGAGGAACGTGGGGAAACACACCATGTCCAGGAAAGCAAGTCCCCTCCCCGGGGGTCTGTGTACCAACGAACGCCCAGAGTTGTCTCCGCGAGCCCAGCCCCGCGGCGGCATCTGACGGCCTGGCGTGGGGTCCGCTCCGGGGCCAGTCCTCCCAGCGGGCAGCAGGGAGGCCCCGGCGGCTCCCCCAGGACCCCCCCGCCCCAGGGGCAGCCGCAGCCCTAAGTTCCAGGTAAGAAGAGGGGCACTCGGAGTTCCTCTGAGCTCCTTGAACGAGGGAAAGGTCTTGGCTCATCCAAAGGGTTCTTATAAAAATGCATCAAATGCTGGGAAAAGGTTGCACGTCCTGGTGACGCTGTAAAACGTCCATGGAACTGACATTCGGGTCATTTAAAAGCAGCCGCTCCGAGCGGGTCACCAAAGCTGACGCTGCCTGTGCCACCCCGGGCACCGAGGGCAGAGCCGGGGGGGAGCCCGGGAGCGGCCAGCGGAGGAAGGTGCGGGTCAGTCCCGGTGGCGGCGCCAGGTCCCCGCGCGCTCACAGCCCGGGGCAGGGGGAGCAGGGGCGCGGGGGAGATCCGGGGCGCCAGGGGGCTCCTGGGCGGAGGGAGGACCTGGAGAGGCGGGCTCCGTCCCGGGCCGGCCGCCGTCCGGACAGTGTTTGCCGCAGAAGATCTGGCCCTCCTTATCTAGAGCCGTGTTCTGCGGAGAGAGCAGGGGACAGCCCGTTAGCCTGCAGGCCCGGGCGCGGCCAGCACCACAGCGCAAGACGGGCATGCAGGGCTCAGGGACAGAGGAGGAGAAATAACCACAGGCCTCTCCCAGCGGAAGCCCGCGCACACGCAGGCTCAAGGCCCCTTCCCTTACCCCTGCGGCTCACTGAGGGGGAGGGGGGGTAGGTCTGCGGCTCACTGGGGGGGATAGGTCTGCGGCTCACTGGGGGGGGGTAGGTCTGCGGCTCACTGGGGGGGGGGTAGGACTGCGGCTCACTGGGGGGGGGGGGTAGGTCTGCGGCTCACTGGGGGGTCCCTGCACCCTGCATGGTGGCTCTGGGGACTCTTCTAGCTCCGAGATGCACCTGAGTTCTGAGTGTTTCTTCCTGGGCCCAAACTGGGAGCCCAAAGGAATCTGGTCCACAAGCAACCCTAGGGCAGAGGTTGGCAAACTCATTAGTCAACAGAGCCAAATATCAATAGTACAACAGTTGAAATTTCTTTTGAGAGCCAAATGTTTTAAACTTAAACTTCTTCTAATGCCACTCCTTCAAAACAGACTCACCCAGGCCGTGGTATTTTGTGGAAGAGCCACACTCAAAGAGCCAAAGAGCCGCATGTGGCTCGCCAGCCGCCGTTTGCCAACCACTGCCCTAGGTGAAGGTTAGGGCTTTGACCGTGAACCTTTCTCCAGAAAGCTCCCCATCACAGGTGGAAAAGCTACTCGTGTGTAATACAAATAAGTAATCCCCTTACACCCCACATGGCTGCTTAGGCCACGGAAGGCCGGGCACCAATGCTGCCACAGCACCCGTTCAGCTCCTCCAGGATCCCTCCCCTGCCCTGCTTTACCTCACTGCAGCCCCATTTGGGGCTGTCGGGGAGCACAGAGACAGCCCAAAATGGTAAGAAATCGCCTTGCTTTCTGGCCTTGCCCTGGGTGGGGAGACTCCCCTCCTCTGAGGATTTGTTTGTCCAATGGGACCCCGCCAGCTCTCCGGCACCTAGCTAAAAGGCACAGCCCTCAGAAGGTGTTTTGTAACCCAACTACTTTGGGGGGAGGGGAGAAGGTACCCCTGATTCCTTCAGTACTCTGACATTATAAAGAAGTCTGGAGAAAATCTGAATCATCGAAGGGCTGAGGGGAGGAGGGGGGCTGCCTTAGGGCCTTGGTGTCAGCAGTCCATGGGCCCTTCGAGCTCAGGCTGAACACGGTGATGCCCAAGGACCATTTCAGATCCTTAGTGTCGCTCTTCCACCAGCTTCCGGCCCCCAGCCACCCCCTGCAAGAACATGGACCACGAGAAAGGCAGCCTTCAGCTTTTTCTACCCCAGGATTCCTACTGGGAGAAGAAACCACCCGCCATCCGTTATTTCTCCTCTTCTCTTCCTGTGGATGCAGTGGAACAAAGCATCGCAGGCAGTTAGTACATACCATGGCCTTGGACCTAGTCAGAGGGAGCAAAGGCAGGCGGTGGGGAGGCAGGAGAGGGGGAGAGAAGCGGGGACAGAAACTAGACTTACTTTAAACAGAAGCAACACGATTGAAACAGTTTTGTCTGTCTTAAATTAAGGCCAAATCATTCCCAGATTATGCGGGAAAGAAGCATAATCCCCCAAACCTAAAGCACTCCGTTTGCATTCATGGCTCCTCCAAATCATGATTCATTCCAGGGGAACCAGGTTTCTTGTTGTCCCCTTTTCTGCCACAAAGTGGCGCCATCAGGTCCCCAGGCTGGGAGGAGCCCAATGGGACAAACAGCCCCCTGGACAAATGCACTGACCTGCCCCTGGCTAAGGACCAGTCAGAAATGCAAGTGCAATCCAAAACAGCTGGCCTGTCTTACACCAAAACCTATCCAATAGAATTCTCTTCTCTACCCCAAAGGCTAGCTGACACTAAACTGTCTTGCTGTTAAAAACGCCATCTCTGGAAAAGTAGCTGGAGAAAGAGAACAAAGACCTTCGCAAAGGGACCCATCCTACGCTGTCACTCACACAAAAAATTTAAAAAAAATAATGCTTTTTCACAGAAGTGAGAAAAAAAAACTCCACATTTATCAAGAGAACTCCTAGAGAGTCCTCCTAGGCACTTGCCAGCTGCTGTTCTGCGGAGGAAGGCAGTGTGGCAGGCTGGGGGGGTTTGCCAAGGGTGTGCCTGGCTGGCCGAGAGGGTGTGAGCAGGTGCAGGAGACCTGCACCGAGAAGGGCTGAGAGCTGGCGCTGGCGTGAGAAGTCTGAGGAAAGCATGCAGATTTAGGGGTGCTGAGAGCGAGACCTGCTCTGTGAAGCACAGCGTGGTAAATACCAGATTTCTGCTTCAGGAGTCCCCAGAGTCTCAACTGGGTCAAGAGTGCAACTCAGAAGTGTGTCTCAAACTGTCAAATCAAACTGTCAAATAAACAGCAGACAACAGCATCAACTGTACTTCCTTTCACTGGTATTTACCATTCTATCCTTTCATCTTCTCCCAGGAGCCTCAGGCACCAGCGTGTTTGTCTGTCTGTTTGTTTTGGGGGGTGGGGGTGGGAGACACTAGGGGTGACAGTAAGGCTCTGCCTGCAGTTCACACAACAGTTACCTGGGGGCCCCACCTCCAACATGTATGCAGTGTCCCTACTCCTGTCTGCAGGGACAGGAACCACATCAGCCTCACATACTCCTTATGGAGATCATATAAATACCAAGGAGATTAATTTGTGATTATTTTTAACATGAAAAACATTGAAAACTGTCCCCAAGGGCAGGACACACAGACACACGGGGTAGCGACACGGAAGCCTTGCAAGCTGTCCCCACACAACTGTGCCCCGGCCAGGTCCTCAGTTGGGTGAGGAGGAGCATGATGTCACCCCTGCTTTTGGGGACCAGCCAAACCTCACAGGCTAGCCCTCTGGCCATCAGACTTGGTACCTCCAGAGACAAGCTTTACCGATTTCCCCTGTAGGTGCCGAATGGGACCATGTCACTCAGCAGCTCCTCAGAGCTAACACCTGCAGAGTTGTGTAGGGAACAGGGGGCCAGACAGCCCTGCCCACATGCTCCGAGCGGCAGCAGAACACACGTGTGAGCACACATTTCCCGCCACCGGGGGAGTTAACAGAAACAGCAGTTGTTCATTCATAGCAACACCCAGGTGAAGCTCAGACATTTAAAATCTGACTGTGGAACTCCCTCATCACATGGAGGAGTGGGCTTTGCCTGAGGGGGTCTCGAGGGCATCACCCAGAACAGGGCCTATGCTGAGCCTGGGGCCGGAGGGCGGGGCAGGCCCCAGACCTCCGGCCAGCGACGCCCTTGTGGCCCCGAGTCGCTGGCCCAGGTGCGGGGAGGCTGTCCCAGGCCCTGGGCCTGGCTCGGCAAGGCCCTTCCTCCAGGGGACCAGGCAGCTTTAATAACGTAGTTACCGGATTTTGATTCTAACAAATCACTTTTTGTAAGGCTCTTACATGTCAAGTGCCCATATATAATGTTTTCCTAAATTTTCCCAGAAGTTGCCTAACTTTGGGGCGTGTGGCAGGCTGCACACTCCTTATCTTGTCAACCATCAGGGAATCACTGAAAATGTGCTCCTGCTGTTGGCTCAGTCAAGGAGGTTCTTTTGCCTTCTCTCTCCCTCCCCACCCCTCTCCTTTTCTCTCTCTCCCCCTCCCTCTTCCTCTCTCTCTCTCTCTCTCTCTTCCCCCCCTTCCTCCCCACACACACCCATGTTTCCCTCCTCTCCCCCTTCTCTTCTAGCTCACCTTTGCACCTCCCCCTACCACAGCCCATTTTCTTGGTCTATTTCCCTTAAGCCCCAAGGACCCTTCTTATGCTGTTCCTCTATGGCTCACTGCTTCTACCTCTGTGACTTTCTAAATAAACTTTTTATTAAGTTTTTTGGGGAAAGATGGTTCTTTTCAAAGTGTCATTCTGTGACAACGCCGCCTTTCTCAGGCTGTCGGCGAGCACGGCTGAAATGCCAGGAAACCCACAACTCAAGAGGCCTTCCCAGATTTTGGCACAGAGCACCCCAAAGTCCTGAAACGTGTCAAAAGATCCTGTTTGCAGGCTTTGTCCTGGGGAGGGGGCGGGGGGGGGGAGAGGAAGCAAGCTTTCCAGCAGGGAGAGCTGAGGGAGGTGCAGGGACAGACAGAGGGCTGCCAAGTGCACGCAGCCTCCCCCGTGGATGGAGGAGGGGCAGACCAGAGGCCAAGAAGGGGATGGATACTCAGCAGCTGTATTTCATCTTCACCGGGGACGGGTGTGCTTCCACCCCAACTTCTGTGGAATATCCTTAGGTTCCTAGTCTAGTGCACCAGGAGAAGAAGCAACTGAGCTCCTTCCAGTTGGTCAGGAAGCAAATCAAACCTTCCCAGAAGGGGCGGGGACTGTCCTGCCAGGAGGAGGATGGAGCTGGGGGGCGGCTATCAGGAGGCGCCAGGCGTAGGTGCTGCTGAGACCCAAGGTTGTCAGGAGTGGCCTAGAGGTTAACAACTCAGGCACCCATTTCCGGTTTGTGAAGACACCCCAGCGGACTCTCAGGCTCCCGGGCCTGTGAGGGGTATGGGCAGACAATGGCTCCAGGAGTGGGGAGCTGGCTGCTTGGTCCCCCTTTGCCAAGGGCTCCGGTCTGACAGCGCGGCTGGGGCTGCTGAGCGCAATTCTGGCTCAGTTTGGTCTGTTCTGCCCTTACTTCCCTTTCGCTGGGCTTTCTTCACAAACCGGTTGTGTCTGTGGATTTCAGTCAATGGCCTGGAAAACACTTTGGGAGAACGAAGGCCTGAAAAAATACGGCGATCGCTGTTCATGACTTCTCCTGACGTTCTACCCTGAAAAAAACCTAATTTCTCCGCAGTGCTCTGCACTTTTAAAAAACACAAAAGACTGATTTCTAAAAATGGCGTTGGTTTCACTTGGCCTGTTTCTTATCCTAAGCCTGGAAGAATAATTGGCAGCTCCCGTCACTGTGCCGGAAGCCTGGGGCAGGCAGGGTTACTTCCTGATGCTGCAAACCCCCAGCAGAGAGCGGCAGCAGCCACCGCCCGAGCACCATTTCCCCGAAAATAAGACAGTGGCTTATATTAATGTTTGCTCCCAAAGATTCCCTAGATCTTATTTTCGGGGGGATGCCTTCTATTACAGCGAGGAGGTTTTATTTTCAGGGGATGTCTTACTTTCGGGGAAACGGTATCTGCGCCATTCCCCGCCCGGTGCGCCTCCCCCCCAAGCCCACCTCCCGGTGCGAAGAGGACTCAGAAGGCGCCCGCTTCCGGCGGGAAGCTCTGGCCACTCACTCCCCAAGCGTCAGGGCTGGCGGAGAGGCGGGCGGAGCCGGGCCACTTACCATGATCACGGAGACCCCCGTGGTGGTGCTGTTCTGCTTGGGGAGCGCGTTATTAAAGTGCTGTTTGAGTTTACCTGTGACTTCCGCCTGCATGTTGTTCTCCTGGGAGGCGTCATCCTGCGGAGAGGAACGGGACGCAGCGCTGGGCTCCTGAACAGCAGGCACCCCCCCCCCACCTCCTCCTCTTCCAAACGGCCCGCTGAGCCACAGGGTCAGGGGAACTACGGCCTCTGGACAACGACCCTGTGACTCTGCAGCTCTGGGCCCTCGAAAGACCCACACCAGTGGTCGGCAAACTGGGGCTCCCAAGCCACATGCGGCTCTTTGGCCCCTTGAGTGTGGCCCTTCCACAAAATACCAGTGCGGGCACGCACAGTGCAATTGAAACTTGGCGGCCCATGCGCAGAGGTCGGTTTTCGGCTCTCAAAAGAAATTTAAATCATTGAACTGTTGATATTTGGCTCTGTTGACTAATGCGTTTGCCGACCACTGTCCTACACCTTGCACCGGCTCCTGAGGGCCTGGCGGAGTAAATTACCCTCCCTCTCTGGGAGTCTCCGGAGCAAGGGGGTGCCGACTTCCCAGGGTCACTGTTCAGAGGACCCTGTTTGCCCTAAACCCTCAGGCACCAGCTGCATCCAAAGAGCTCCAGTCAATGGGACACGCCCTCTGCCCACCTGGCTGACAGGGACTGTGCCTCACTCCCCATGCGTCGGGGCTCCTGTGGCCACGGCCGTAAGGACAGAGGAAGGATCAGGGTCTGAAACATGCTCATCTCTGACCAAACCCTGAAAACCTTCAGCCCCAAGAGCCACAGAAGGCAACGCTGAAAGGACATCCCAGCCAACCCCTCCCTCCTGCAGTGCCGGGACTGCGGCGGAGCGAGTGGCAGTGGCTTGCCCCGGCCACTCACAGAGCAGCATCGAATCCTGGAGGATCCTGGTGCCGACTGCCTTAGAGAAGCCCCCAATGGAGAGACCAGGCCTCCGCCTGCCGTGGGAGTGGGTGCAGAGCTCCGCCTGGGCAAGCCCCGTGGCGAGGAAGCACGCCGCGGGCCACAGGACACACGGGTGACATCCCTCCCTGGGAGTGTGGGCACCTACCGACACCCAGGGGTGGCTCAGGATTTGCCCCGCAGTACACCGCGCGTCCACGTTGACTTGAAGCATCTGGCTGATTAACTCCTGGAAAGAAATGAGGAAGACACCAGAGGTGACCAAAGGGCGACAATTCCAGCACAGACACAGAAATCTGAGTTTGCACCAAGCACTCCACACAGCGGCTCAGCCACTTGAGCTGAAAAGCCACTCTTGCCCCCATCCCAGCGCCCACCGGGCGGGTCCGCAGGCGCAGCTGCCTCACCCAAGCAGCGCGAGAGGAAAGGTCTCTCTGGAGCCCCCCTAATGCCCAGATGTTCTCTCGGATGAGTTCTGGTCTTTGCCACCCGCCCACAATAGAACACTGCTCTGCTACTCCGTGGCAATTCAGCCTGTCTCACGAGTCCGCCCCCGTGTTCTGATGGGGCCCAGTGTGTGTTTCTCGAATAAATGAACAAATGTTTAGGACTTAAAGGAGCAAAGGAGGATGGCAGACACCCGCTGGGAGGAGAGCCAGCCCTGCTCCCAGAGCCTGGTTAACCGTGTCCGAGATGACACTGTGGAATGAACTTGAGAAGAACCAAAGTCAAGAACAGGCCTGGAGCTATTTTTTTTAAATATATTTTTTACTGCTTTCAGAGAAGAAGGGAGAGAGACATCAGTGATGAGAAGGAGGAGAGGGGGAGAGGGAGAAACGGCTCTATGAGAGGGGATGTGAACCGGCTGCCCCCGCAAGCCCATGTGGGCTGGGGCCCTGGACATGTCGAGCCCACAGACAGCCCGGGAGGCTACCTTTGCGGAGTCCGTGATGTTATCCCAGTAGGGCGCTGGGAACTCAAGCTTCCCAGCCAGGATCTGGTCGAAGAGGTCTTCCTGAAGATTGTTCTCACTGTTGGCGACAAAGAAATAGAAGCAGAGCCAAAGTCACCACAGAGTTTCCAACAAAACAGTCATGGGAAGGGTGGCAGAGGAGTCCAGCCTCGGGCTTGGGCACGTCCCCTCTCCCTTTTCCCCTTCAGACTGAACAGTGAGCTTGAGAATACTTTCAATGGCCTGGGGAGGAGAGAGAGAGAGAGGGGGGGGGGAGGAGGGAGAGAGAAGGAGAAAAGAGGGAGGAGAGTCCCACAGAAACTCAAGAAAGGAGTGGAGTGGGGACAGCTCAGCTTGGGGAGATGAAGGAGGCCTGGAGATGGATGGAGGTGGTGGGTGCACAAAACTTCGGAAATGTGCTTCATGCCATGGACCTTACAACGGTGAAAACGACCCGCTTTGACATGTGTATCTGCCACAACGAAAAAGACAAGGAAGCCCTAGCTGTTTGGCTCAGCCTTCGGACTGAAGAGTCCCAGGTTCGATTCCAGTCAAGGCACATGCCCCGGTTTCGGGCTTGATCCCCAGTGGGGGACGTGCAGGAGGCAGCCAATCAATGATTCTCTCTCATCCTTGATGTTTCTATCTCTCCCTCTCGCTTCCTTCCTCTCTGAAATCAGTAAAGACATATTAAAAAAAAGAGAGAGAGAGAACAAGAAAACATGGGATTCACGAATCATATAAATCCTCATTCCAGGAACAAAAGCCACCTCAGTGACTGCCTCACTTCCTCGCTCGTGGCAGTAAGAGTGGAAAAGCAGTGATGCTGAGTCAGACCTTCTTGCCCTTCCTTTTCCCCCTTTTCCACCCAAACAGCCAAACACGAGCGAAGAGGCCAACATGCGAACAAGTCACCCAGAGGTCCGAGTTGGGGTTGCACAGTCAGGACATAATTGGCTCCCCTGGGAGCCTGGGTTCAGGTAAGCTCGGTCCGGGAGGAAGAGCCCACGGAGGACAACAGCGAGAATTGCACAGGTTGAAAGGAGCTATCCTCGCCAACCCTCGGGCGGCGTCCCCACCTGCGCCTCACTGTCACTGCCTCACGGTAAGGGTGCACTGGCTGGTGCCTAAGGAACACATGATGACTTGTGACCGAAGTGCCAGGGAAAATGCAGCAAGCTGACATCCCCAGCCCGCCCCCCACCCCTGAACCTGCTTCTGCACAGCCACAGAGCCCCTCACCTAATGTCTCATTCATGGCCAGAGTGAGGACAACGTCCTTGCCTTTCAGGGTCATTACCAGGCCCCAATAGAAAACTCAGCATAAACTATCGGAGTCCAGTCCCCCTGGCAGGTGTGCAGCATTTCTCTGAGATTCCCAGCACGCCCCACAACCGAGTGCACAGGGTGCCAGGGGCCCGGGCCCCGGCCTGCCAGAGTGGGCAGGGGGCGTGGTGTCCTTAGAGAGACCAACAGTTAGGACAGTGGCCAGAGCCAGACTCTGGGGAGGGGACAGGATGGGGCCATTTCATTCTTGTGAGAAAAAGTAGCGCGTTTGAGATTTGTAAATATCCAAGTCCAGTGCAATGCATGGCTGCTGGCCACGGAGCCGGGTCAGCAGACACCCCGAGAAGCTAACATCAGCCTGAAACCCGGGCAAGGCACAAGAGCCCCACCGCTCCCCGGAAAAGAGGTTTTCTTTGCGTGTGGACAGACTGTTTCTATTGTGTGTTGTTGTTTTGTTGTGTTTTTATTTAATTTTTTTTATTGATTTCAGAGAGGAAAGGAGGAAGTGGGGGGAGAGAGAGAGAGAGAGAGAGAGAGACATCAATGATGAGAAAGAATCATTAATTGGCTGCTTATTGCACATCCCCTACTGGGGATGGAGTCTGCTACCTGGGCATGTACCCTTGATCGGAATTGAACCCAGGATCCTATGCACCAAGCCAAATTGGCTAGGGCATGTGTTATTGTTTTTCAAGGTTTATTTACTGAGTTTTAGAGAGAAACATCTCTATGAGATGGAGATATAAATTAGCTGCCTCCTACAAGCCCCCCACTAGGGACTGAGCCTGAACCCCCAGGAATGAGCCCTTACCAGGAATCGAACCAGCAACCTTGCAGTGCACTAGATGATGCCCAATCAATTGAGCTACACTGGCCAGGGCAAAGTGGTTTTTTCTAGATGTCTCAACATTTTCCTTCCTTTTCATTTATTTCCTTACTTGAGCACTAGGCTCAACTGTCCTTCAAAATAAGTGAAGGATGCAACTACAGCATAATGAGGTTCTACCAAAAAGCCAGGGGACCCCAGGAGACAGTATTAGAAGCTATAAAATAAATCACCTCTTTCCAGAATCCTCCCCTCCATCCCTCTCTTTGACTCCAGTCATCTCTTCTTCTTTTTCCTGCAATCTCAAGTAACTTATATTCCGTTAATACATATGGCTTTTATTTTGTTAATAAACAGCTAAAACATTGGAAGTGAGTCTGCAGCATTCATTCAGGTTCTTGGCAAACATAGCCTGAGTCAACAAACAGAACCATGGAATGTCCTGGCAATTAGGATGCACCCCAAGCATCCGTGCTGTGAACCACAATTGGTTTAGGCTTCCCTCACTAAAAGAACAGAAAGCGAAAGATAATTCATCCTTCTTATAGTCACAGAAGAAAGCCACCCTGAATCTACACTGGATTTATTACCACATGCATACGCCACAATCTGGCTAAGATGCTTTGGGGCACTTATCCCAAAACAAGTCAGCCATGAATCAAGGTGCTCTACAACTAAAAATGTGCGTTAGGAAAAACCTCAAAAACAACGAAAGAATTTGAGTCCATTCTCTCTTTTCAGTGATGAGTCAAGGCAGCTTCAATGTCAGGTTAGGGAAGCTGAGAATGCGGGTAAGCTACTCCACACGTGATGTCCAAACATTTCATTTACGGGCTGTGCCTGTTTTTAAGAGAAACAAACAAAACAAAAGTCTCAGTCCAGTCATGCAAATATTACTTTCTGTCAGTGGCCCTAAACACACTTGGTTAGGCAATAACTGTCAGTTGCGTCTAGAAAACCAATATCCTGGGGTTGAGAAGACGGAAGGAGGAATTCATGCCAACCTAAGACCAAAACCCGGAAAAAGAAGAGAGACAGTAGAGCTAAAGAAACTGTAAACTGCACATAACAATGTCAATGAAAAAGCTTCAGGTTAAAATTACCTTGGGTGTAACACAAAGACAACGTTCTGAAATACCTGTTTGAAGGACTTTCATTTTAGGTACACATTTACGCAGACCATCTGGTTTATGCTAGGTCCCCTCACCATGACTCACAGGGTCACTTTCATCCTGTGTTCCCTGTGCAGTCTGAACGAAGTCGGTCCTGGGATCTCTCCAGAAGGTCTCTGTTCTGTGAAGATGCTTCTGTAACAAGCACTTTACATCACAGATTCCCTTTCATCATAGCATAGGAAAGATAGGAAGCATTTTCGTATATTTCCTAAGTAAGCTACCTGGAGTTGTGGGAATGGCTTCTGCGTTTAATGCTTAAGGGCAGCACCTTTACTGCCTTTGATTAGCCAGGCTTAACTCCAGATCCTACAAAGAAGCTACTGTCCACTGGGTATCAAGTCACAATAAGCACATACTTGTTTAATGTGAGCCTCACTTTTGTCAAAAAGTAAAAAAGCAAAGGGGAAAACTCCCAGGCTGCACCGACAAGTGAAAACACTAGAGGGAGTTGTGAGCACACATTCTTCTAACTCTGATCCCTCCCTGACACCCTTTTCCAATTGGTCCCCATTGGGTCAACCATCACAGAGGGGAAGGAGGCTGGAACTGGCCCCAGGATCACCAGCAACCATAACACACTGCCCTCCACACTTCACTGGTTCGCAAAACAGGTCCTCACTGAAACCAGCCAGGGTACCGCGTGATTGAAAAAATGGCCACAAATGATTTCCTTCCTCTAAACATGGTTCTTAATCTTCTCCCACACTTACTCTAGGCTGGGCTGTTCAACTGCAGTCGGCCAAAAGGACACAGAGAATGTGAGGCAAGCGGAAACTTGAAAAGTACTCAGACAGAGGCACTTGCCCTCTTGTAGCTGCTTTGGGGAATCCTGAATCCACGTCATGGGAAACCCAGGCTAGCCCCCTGGAGGCTGAAAGGCACACAGCCAGGTCATATCTGTTACCCCAGCTGATGCTGAGTCAACCAGCAGGCATGTGAGGGAGGCCATGCTGGACCATCAAACCCCCACTGAGCCACCCCAAGCCAGACCAGAAGACCCAGCCAACTAATCCACAGAACTGACAGCCCTAACTGTTGGAGTCATTCGTTATTCAGAAAACGTTAAGTGATAGGTGCAATCACCCTACAGTCCCTGCAACCCACCTGGGCAATGTCCCTGATAGAAGACCATGATGCCGATGGCCAGACAGAAAGATTTCCACCTGTAGAAACCGAACCCATGCCTCGAGGACAAGACCCCACTCTCTTCTATGCCTTCCACGAAATGTTTGTGATTCCCAGCCCTCACCTGAGCACACCTCAATGTTCTTTATTTTTCTTGATCCATGTTCTTGTGATGTGTGTCTCGATCCCAAAGACTCTCAAAAGGAGATGGTGACACCTCTGTGTCACCCCCATGTTCACGGGAATGTCCGTAAAAACAGTCAACTCAGCTGAACATCGATCACATCAAAAAGATAAAACTTTCAACTTTTCTGAATGTTTGAAATCTTCCATAATATGATACTTGGGTGTGGGGATGAAACAAGCCTGCTTTTCACATACGGACCTAACACCACACTGTCAAGACCAGGACCTCAGAGGATACGTTGTGTTCATCATTTGATTCCTGACATCTAGAATAGCTCGTAGCACACAGCAGCTACTCAACAAACAGCTGTAGAGTGAGCAAAAGAAGAGATGGAAATGAAAGCGCGCTCAGGAAAGCCCAGAAGAAAATCAAATGTGCATCAGTAGGTAAATTTCTGCCTCAGAGACACTCTAAAGAAGGAGAGGGAGATGCTCAAAAGAAGTGCTGAGGGCGAAGCCCCATGTCAAACCTGTGCACACTCACCGCTGAGTGACAAGCATGCCGTGCGCCCCGTGACACACCGTGACCCGCGTGTGCCCCCTCTGCTCCCAGGAGCATGGTTACCAAGGACTCAATCCCTTTGTCCCTAGGCCTACGTATGCTGACAGTGTCTGTAATCCTACTCCCCTGAGTTTCATGTGAGTGGATAAAATGAATGTTCTAAGTTCCCTGTTTCGATGCGAACTAGGTTGAATGCTTTGGAAAATGAGTGGTCAAAAAACTGTTGCCAAATTCAGGAGGAAAGACAACTATTAAAAACTGGAAAAAGGTTTTTCTAGAAGGATCCGATTGCTTCACGTGATCTTTAACTCTCACTCCCCTCGAAAATAACCGGGAATGGAAACTGCAGACATTGGACGGTGGGTGTGGTTTACAGAGGAATGACCAAGCAGCAGAGGCCCTGGCCTCCCATCGGGGGTGTGGTCCAGGGCTAGCCATGAACAGGTTGTAGAATAAGATAAAAAGGGAAAGGCAGCTCTAAGTTTTAGCTAGCACTGTCACTGACCAGCTCTGCTTCCTGATCCAGGGAGAGGGTTTATAATCCAAATGTACTGACCTTCTGAACGGCGGGAATCCACAGAGAAGTATGTACGTGATCACACCGGCCGCCCAAATGTCCACCTTCAGGCCGTAGCTAGGAAGACAAAGTGGATGGGAGGGGGAGCAATAACGACATGACCCCCCAGAACCCTCCACAGTACCCAAGTACTTGGCTTTGTAAGAAAAAAGGGCCTTTTCTGTATTAAACTGTCCATTTCACGTAGAGGCATTCATTGTCCTTTGGGCAAAGACATCTGCTCTTCTCCCAGTCCTAACTGGGGACACTGCCATGTTCCCAAAGCCAGCCTGGGGACGAAAGTCCCGCCCATGGTACTTGAACGCAGAAGCACAAACTTAAGTCCCCAAGATCAGAGTCATGGTTCAGATAAGCTGTCTCTCTCTTCCTCCACCTTCTCGGGAGTCACGTGAAAACACAGGAGAATGCCCCAAATACACACTTCCCACCAAAGAAGGGCACTAACGCAAACCACCAGGGTCTCACCCGGTTTCAGCAATGATTTCGGGAGCCACGTAGGTTGGCGTGCCACAGACTGTGTACAAGGGCCCTTCCACCACGGTGGCCAGCCCGAAGTCGCCCAGTTTCAAAGACTTGGTTCCGTCGGGATACTCGCACACCTGGAACAGAAACCCGCCGATGGTCAGACGCTGCTTTTGGTCTCGATGATTCAGAGAGGCCTTGGAATGAGGTAGAAATGGCACAGATATACTGACCAATAAACTCAAAAGAAATCTCTGCTTGTGATAGTAACACTGTGATTTATCTTTGATACTGTAAAGCCTGACTGTTGCTCTGGAGAGATTTTTGCATGATTGCGTGGAATTTGAAAAAGACATTTTCTACCTCTGCAGAAAAAGGGCCTTACCAAGGCGTTTCCTGAACGTGCGCGCATGCTCACACAGCGGTGAGGGATGCTCACCGGACGTGGCTTGAGGGTCCTCTCAGTCTGGAAGTGGGCCCCTGGCCCCACTGTGCGCTTCCGGAGTGAGGCACTCTCGAGCCTCGGAAACATGTTTATTAAGTGCCACTAAAGCACTAGGTGTTCTCTAAGGCACATGCATGCTTCATTTAGGAAATAAAATTAGGACTTGTTCTCTGCAGTTGATGGTGAATATAAACATTACATGGGGGGAACTTTGGAAGTATAGACAGAAAATGAACATTGGGAGTCAGACAGCTTGAACGTGAATAACCAAGCACTCCCCTCATTTTCTGGCTGTGTGACCTCCGAGAGTCACTCACCCAGTCTGAGCACATTCCCTCTTCTTCCAAATGGGATGATATGGGATTGGTGTGAAGATACAATGAGAGCAAGCTCGTATCAGGGCTCTGTGACTGTTCCTTCTCTCACCAGAAGGTCTGGCTGGTTTGATCAGATAACCATGATATTGGAAAAGGTCTAACAATGTTGCTGAGATGTCAATGTTTTTGCTTAAATCGAAGCAACTTTTCTAGACAGCATTTCAGCAACATGTACATTTCTTAACATCATTTATAACCTTTGATCCAGTAAACCTACTTCTAGGAACCACCCCTGAGGGTACAGAGATGGATCCTGAGGTTATACACCAGGACATCAATCTCAGACTTATCTTTAAAAAAAACTGGAAGCAACGTTAAGTCATGGTACATCCCTGCAATAAAGTATTATGCTGTCACTAATAACCACATTTCAAAAAGTATTAACCATTTGGACACACTCACCATATTACATAACATAAAAAGGAATATTCAACATTTCATATATGTGCGTAATATAACATACCAAAATGTTTAGTGTCTCTAGGTGTTAACATTGAAGATTACTTGAACTTCCACCCTTTTACTTTTCAGTAGTTTCCAACGAACATGCACTGGTTCCATGATTAGGAAAAACGTTATGTGTAGGCAGATTTCCCTTATGGGACCAAAGTCTGGAAGTTCATCCTGAATGGATGGATCTGGAAGCAATCCAGTGTGTTGGAGAGCGTAATTTAGGTTTGACTATAACCTTTAACATGCTCTCTATTTGTCTCTTGGATGTCTGTTCTGAAAAGCCTGAATTTCAGAGACTATCTGCAAATACCTAATCTGGACTTGTGTGGCATTTCTCTCTATTTTTATACTTTATCGTTTGCTTTCCCTCAGATTTTACTATGAGCTAACCAGGTTTCCACCCAAATTACTACTTACGAGAGGAGGCGAAACATTTAGAAAATTATGTTTTTTCAAGATAAGCATGTTAACAACATCATCCATTAGTCTGATACTTAACGAGGAGAGTGATTTATACAGCCCTCAATGAAACACATCCAGGGCCTCGGGTGTCCCTATCTTAATAACCTTCGAATCTTTACAGGAATTTCATAAAGGGTGACCCTGAAATGCAGTCTTTCCATGGGACGTCCTCCTGAGTTTGAGAAAGTTTTTCACCCGGTTTGGATACCCGCCTTCGCGGTGATGTCCTTCACACACACCCAGCACACAACTGCAGGACGGTCAAGTTTCACAGGAGTAGCCGTGGGGCCTGGAGCCCTTCACAGACATTCATCACCCCCAGTCACCCCGACTCAGCAGGACCATATTCAAAGCTCCTAATGGTTTAGCCCGAAGCAACAGAACCCAGGCTCAGTCCTGCTGCCGTTGTAGGCCGCCTGTCCATCCATTATGCCTAACGTAAACACGGGTGAGAACACGCGGGTGGAGAAAATTACAGCCAGAATTTATGACGCATTTACCAGAGCCCAGACGTCAGGAAGAAATTCCCGAAATAATGGCAGCGATAAGAACATTATAAGCAACATGATGATTCCAAAGCACAATGAGAGTTTAAGAAAAACCACAGTTTCATTAATGTCACTGTTATTTTGTTTTTATAACTTTAAAATACACTCATTAGCTATGTTTTTTGAAAAATAGTGTTTATGTTAGACATTCAATTTAGCAATGCCTAGGGGTCCTTCAGGGTTGTTGTCAGACCCTCAGGAGTCCCAGGAGCCCCGTTTTTCACAGCCCCTGTGAGGAGTTCCCGTCAGAGGCGGGAGCAGGGATAGGAAGGGGCTGAACACGCCACAACTGCCGAGTTATGTCTGAACGAGTGGTGCTTTTTGGCCAACCATCAAAAGGGAAGCATCATCAGAGGAAGACGAGCCTGAAATAATAATATTTTATCTGAGTCATCGCTCCCCAGGGCTAGACACAGAGGCAAGTGTGTGAAAGACAATGTGAGTACATTTCGAATCTCTGCTGGAGACTCTCTTCAGAGGGGGAACATCTATCCACCATCCGTCTATATGCATGCACATATGGGAGTGCGCGTACACACCACACACACACACACACACACACACACACACACACACACACCACACACGTATGTCACTGCTTTAGGAGGCTGATTCGCGCACACACGCACAGGGTCTGCATTGCCAGTGTGAGCTGGAGAAGGAGGCGAGTGCCCAGCTGCAGGCGTTGTCTGGCAGAGCTCAGTTTTCCCCAGTCACCCACATCCTCACAGGACTCCAGAGATTTCTATATTCTCCCTGGACTGCTGTCACCCCCCCCCCCCCCACACACACACACACACACACAGGACCATTAGGAAGAGAACTGCTGCCTCCATTTCACAGATGAGGAACTGAGGCACAGAGAACTCTCATGAGCAGTGGATAGCCCAGTGCATATTATCCAACCAATACCACTGCCGTCCTGGGGCAGTCTGCTCTGAGGAGCTGCAGGCCTGGCAGCACCCCCCCCCCCCCCCACGCAGGGATTCGGGGTGCATTCAGACAGAACCCGCTGTGCCCCGCCACGGGCTGCGACGCCTGTGAACAGCGGCTCTCGGAATGCAAACAAAAAATGTGAGGCACGCAGATCCGAAATATGCAGCGAACGCCGCATGCTCTCTAAATAAAACGTCAGCGGGATGATTTAGGGGGACTTCAAACGTGAGAACCAGCCCTCTGCGCTCCCGTCCCCGGAACTCCTGGAGATCGGGATTTATCACGGCTGCACAGTCAACTCTGACAGGGCACCGCCGGCCGTAACTCACCCGCCAGGGCCACCGCGGCTCCCTGACACGGCCGGCCGCCGCGCACCCCGAAGGCAGGCGGGGTTTAAATTACTACGGCACCGCTGCCGGAGAAGAGGATGCAAATCAGACGTCTGCTCTGGTGCTTGAAACACAGAACTGGCCCTGGAGCAGGAAGAGGCTGGCAGTCGCTGTGTTTACTTCCAGCGCCACGGGCAAGCCTCACCTCCGGCCGGTGCCCACCTGCGGGCGGAATCTAGACTCTGCCGAGTGGCCGGGTCGGGATTTCGAAGGCAGGCACGTGTGTTCTTAGACATGCGCAGGCAGGGGTGTCCCGGGGCTGGCCCAACGGCCCTTCCTCCCAGTTCACACGTGGCTTCATCCAGACGTTGGTTTTGTCACCTTTTTCTTTCTCCTCCCTTCTGGGTACAACAAGGGACTGGCCACACAGATGAGGAGCTTGATCCCAATGTCTCGCTGACATTCTGGGCACATTGTGTGAGGCATCACGCCTTGTGACAGCATCTTCCCCTGATGCATAACACTCTTTGCGATTCCCGGACGGTACATGCATTCAAAATTGTGAGCAGAAGAGAGGGAGAGGCGAGCGTGGATCAGGGAGCTGAGAAGTGGACACGCAGGTCCACAGGAAGGTCACCAATGCCTCGGGCAGCCTCCTGCGGGGCCCAGAGCTGGGGCTGGCGCCACAGCAGCCAATGGCTCGCGGGGACCTGTGGCTCCTCTGTCCACAGGGAAGGTCGGTAACTGCAGCACTGGGGTGAAGGGGCACGGACGGCTGGGACAGATCAAGGGGGTGGCCTCACTAACGCCATCTGTGTCTGGCCACACTCGGGGACAGTCCTGTCCCCTCTGCCTCTGCCGGCAAAGCCCTTAGGCAAACCCAGCCAGACGACGGCCAGACGACGGGAGCCTGGGCCTGCCAGACACCGCAAGGCCACCGTGGGCCGGACGCCTGTTTGGAGGAGAGCACACCACATCCTCGCCTCCATCCTGAGACCCAGTTACAATTCGGTCTCCGTTCCTCCAAGTTCCTAAAACTGAATCCACACTACATCTGATTTTACCGAGGAAGGGTATTTCTTTCTCTAATAGGAACATACAGAAACAAAACACGGTGCCCTCCTGGCAGAAATCGGTCAGAAAAAATGTCACACACTTTCACATGGACGTTCAGAAGTCATCAGATGGCATTACCCAAAGGGGAACCACACTGTGGGTGGGCAGGAAGCCTCCAGCATGGCTTCAACGCCTGTCCCTCCCTGCACATTCCTTCCAACAACTAGCTGCATGGTGCAAGCATGACTCGGCCTGTAAAGATGCGTGCCCCAGCGCGGGCAGCTAGCCAGCCAAGTGACTGTCAGCCAATCTCCAAACATGTCCTGCACGTCCACTGTTCAAAGCTCAGGGATGCTAGGGTAACTGAGACACAAGCCTTGGCCCCACTGGTGCTTACGATCGAGACTAGGAGACAGACGAGTAGAGGATAAAATCGGTGCAACCATGGCAAGTGCAGCAAAAACCAGAGGTGGTCACCACTGACTGCCCAGGGCTGAGGCCAAGTCATGTCTTTGGCTCAGTCTCACAAGAGCGGTTGGTGTGTCTGTCACACTGCTGGGAAACAGGGCAGCCCAGAGACCAGTATGGACATAGGCAGATGAGGTATAATGTTATTGATAAAATCAGTTTTAAATAACTACAGGGTATGGGGAAGCCTTCATTGAGATTAACGTGATCTAGAACACTCAGGTAACCTCACCTCCCCAATAGTAATGATGATGACAGCTCAGCCCTGAAAGGCAGAATTAGATAAACCAACTGTTTTGTGTGTGTGTGTATGCACGCATGCACAACTCCCCAATCAGCCTCTCTCAAATTCCTCTATAATGTAGACACAAGGATGGACCCCATCAGCAAGCTTTGCTTAGTCAAGCCGTCAGGAAGGTGTGTCAAAGGTGGCTCAAAGGTTACTGTCACCGGTGGGATGGGTGGGGAAGGACTGGTAACAGAAAAGAGGCTGGAAAGGTCAATTGGGACCAGATTAAGCAGCACTTTGAACCCAGCCAGTGTGGTTCAGTGGTTGAGCACGGACCCATGAACCAGGAAGTCACAGTTCGATTCCCAGTTAGGGCGCATGCCCGGGTTGTGGGCTCAATTGCCAGCAGAGGCGTGTAAGAGGCAGCCGATCAATGATTCGCTCTCATCACTGATGTTTCTCTCTCCCTCCTTCTCCCTCTCTGAAATCAATAATAAATATATATACTAGTATATATTTTTTAAAGAAGCACCCTGACTGCCACAGAACACAGTTCTTCTGTTGAACAATGGGGCAAATCAGACTTTTCAGCAAGAAAAATTAGCATCTCTGGGTCTCAATTTCTGTATCTGTAAAGCTGAGATGAATGGACTAGATGTCCAAAGTTCTGTCTAGCTCATAAAGGAACCCTCGTGTTCTCATTCTGTCTCCCATTTATTCTTCAGACTATTTTGTCTGAAAAGAATTTCCCTGTTCACCTTTCTTCAGTCAGGACTATCACCAAAACGAAGAGAAAAAAACGAAGAGAAAGCACATTTTCTAACCTCTGGTAAATAACACATGCAGAAATGCAAGTCAGTTGAGGAAATTCATTAACATTTGGTGGTGACTGACTTGGGTCAGACTGGTTTTCGAAATTTAAATTCTCTCAGTCTCTTGTTGCAGGACTGGTCACAGATTTTCAAATGTCACTTTTTTACATGTCATCCTGTTTAATAAAAGAGTGATATGCAAATTACTGTACCTCTGCTATGCTCACAGGCCACGCCCACCAGCCAATCAGGAGCTGGGGCGGAGCCAGCTGTTGCTAAGGTGGGGGGGCAGGGCCAAGGTGGGGGCGGTGACCACGGGGCCCTGGGGGCAGAGCCGAAGCAGCCAGCGGTGACTGCGTGGCCCCTGGGGCCAGGCGGTCGCAGGCAGACGGGGCTAAGGCCTGGACCAGAGCTGAGGCACTGGCGGCAAGCCCACAGCTTCCGGGGGTGGGGCCAAGATGGCGGTGGTGAGTGCACGGCCCCCGGGGATGGAGCCAAGGTGGCGGTGGCAACCACTGGGCTCCAGGGGCAGAGCCGAAGTGGCCACTGCCACCATGGCTCCATCCACGGGAGCTGTGCACTGGCCACCAGGCACCTCAGCTCTGGTCCAGACCTTAGCCTGGTCTGCACAGCTCCCAGGGGTGGAGCCAAGGTGGCGACCATGAGCGCCGGCCCCCGGGGGGCGGAGCCAAGGTGGTGGCAGCGACCATGTGGCCCCTGAGGCTGGGCAGTTGCAGGCAGCCACGACTAAGGCCTGGACTGGAGCTGAGGCACCCAGTGGCGACTGCATGGCTCCCGGGTGGTCGGGGGTAAGGCCAAAGCTGAGCAGAGCAGGTCGGTGGCTGGGTGCCCAAGGCCTAAAGCCTGGGCCAGAGGCAGAGGCGTTAGGCCTTGGGCAGGCTGGAGGTTAGCAGTCAGTAGGACATCCCCTGAGGGCTCCCAGTATGTGTGAGCGGGCAGATTCGGCTGAGGAATCACCCACTCCCAGTGCACGAATTTTGTGCACCAGGCCACTAGTTTTTTAATAAAAATGACTATGGTCATTTGTAAGGAAGAGAGGCATGAGGTGGGACAGAAACGGAGAGGTGGCGTACCAAGAGGTTCTCCGGCTTGATGTCCCTGTGCACAATGCTGAGGCTGTGCAGGTACCTGAGGGCGTTGGCAAGGTTGTACACCATGGCACTGCCATCCCGCTCGGTGTACTTGGTTGAAGAGGTAATTGCATCAAAGAGGTCTCCACCCTGAAGGACACAGAGGAACAAATCAAAATATCAACAGTGGCAATCCCATGAAGGTAACAAAGGAGGTCATGGACCTGGAGTCGATTTTTTAAATGCTACTACAACGGATGACTGTGAACAAAGCTTTAAGGTAGCAAAACACGTTTCTGATTAGGTCCTTGAGGAACACGGTGAAGTCTCAGGATTTGGTGCCAGGGAAACCTCTGGAGAGCTCTCCCCCTCTTACCTTGACCAATTCCATCACCAGGAAGAGCTCTGTGGCCGTTTCCATCTCCTCCACCAGCATGATGATGTTTGGGTGTTTCACCTGGCGCAGGATGGACACTTCATTCTCTATCAGGTGCTCCTGTCAAACAGAGGTGGGAGGGAGATGACCAGACGCCCAGGACCCCTGCCCTGTCTGTACCCCAAAGGACATCCATCTGTAGGGCCGGTGCTCAGGGAAGCAGCTCCCTCGGGGCAGAGACACCCAACTCTGGCCTCACTAGCTCCCACAGGGACAGGTCAGGGTGACATCTCAGGGCCACTAACAAAAAGAGTAGGCACCCTACAAAACAGCCCTCTGCAGGGCTCAGTGGGGCTGCCCTGGCACATACAACAGACAGCCTTCCTGCCTCCTCGTGGCCTCCAGCACTTCAGGGGGCTATGATGCTATGAACATGCAGGCACACGGCGCTGTGCTTGTACTTCAGTTGAAGCCACGTTTTAATCCCTGTTTCCCGGGAAACAACTGGGTGTAGAAGGAAACCGCAGGCTTGTGGCATAGGACGTGGGCATTAACATTTTGTTCACCAGAGGATGTTCCCGACGACCTTGTATTTCAGAAACCAGGAAAGATACGTGCTCCTGGGGACCGTGATTCTGATTTTAACCCTCCACACTTCTCTGAAAAGACCACCCGACTGTCAGCCCTGGTGAGTCATGTATTGGGATCTGCACTGCAGCAACGGCTTTCCTCAAGGCATGAAGGAGTTATTCTCCACACGCAACTAGGAGTCAGGAACAATTGCTGCTCTATTTTATCAGGAGACATGAAACCCCTCCACAATGTCACACCCAACAGTCCTCATGAACTGCAATAATGAATTACTTTAGATTTGGGGCACGCTCTGTAAAATTAACAAACTGCCCTCTGACACATTCGATAGACACCATTTGCTACCTAAACACTTACATATGTGTATATCCATGTGTGTGTGTCCCTTACACTGCCCCTGTGCTCCTGCTGTCATGAATTCTGGAACTAAATTTAGTGTTCCACTGCAGTGGGAACACAGTTATCTCTAGTTCAGGATACTGTTTATGGTTCCTCTCTTATCTTCATGCTTCCGTGTGAACGTGTGTTTTCACCGTAAGCCATCTCAATGCTTTTTTGACAACAGCTGGATGTATAACTGATACATCATGTATAATAATAACATGCAGAGAAAATCTGTTGCAAGCGCTGGCACAGGGAGGGCTGTGTTTCTTGAGCGTGAAATGCCCTATGCTTGTCCAGGTCAACACTGGCCAATGATGGTGCACATACTAACGGGAGGCAGGGGAGAGAAAAGAACCACGAGTCCAGTCACCGTTTGTCCATCGCTGTGCAAGGTGCTTGTGCAACATCCTCACCCTGTATCCTTTAGGACCCGTGCTTTGAGGCAGAGTGCAAACCCCAGGTTCCTGACATCCAAGCCCACACTTTCTGGGCTTCACAACATCACCTTTCAAAGGAGATTGCTTTGGTAGACGTCAGGCTGGAATTTTTGAAAAGGAAATGATAGCTGCACAGCTGTACACGTTTAATTCCTCAAAAAGACGGGAATGAGAGTTTGCATCATAGTGAACTGGGCGGCCAGGTGGACCCACACCAGGCTCGGAGCAGGAAGGAAAACCTGTGCCCTTAGGGAGCTGGGAGGGCCGCATCCCGTGCCGACACCGGAGCAGAGTGAGCTGTGCTTTCCTGAACACAAAGGGGAGAAAACGCATCGAGACCACACTCTGTGAAGCCAGGACAGCTGTCGCTACCACTGTAGTAAAGAGGCATTTTAAAAAATGCTAAATGGATGTATCACTTCAGTTCTCCCTCCTCCCCATTTCCACCAAAGTTAGAAGAGTCTGTAAACTGACCACTGTGATGCTGATTTAGAGGGATGCTTGTAAAATGATCCCCATCACCAGGACCCAGGAAATTGGAGTTGAAATAAGATGTCTACCACCTAAGGAGTCTGTGACTCCCCAAAGTTGTCTTTTCCCATGAAAGTCATGACCGACAGGCTTCTGGGCCGACACGGAGAACTTTCCCCTGGACGGCCGGCAGTGCTGCATTTCAAACAGGGCAGCGGAGTTTTCCCGGCCGCATTTGTTATCTCAGATCACTGTGTCCTACTTGACAGCGGACTGGTATTCTAAGCACAGAACAAAGGCTGTTGTGGGGATGTGGGAGCTGTTAGCCTTTGTTCCCAGCCTCTGACTGAGCCTGTGTGGCTGTCTACGAATCCACTTTGAAGCGAATCACCATCAGCAGCAAAACAAACAGCCAATGCATGAAAATCTCTACAAATGTTATCTTCTCATTTTTCATGCAACCCATAACTTATCTTCACTTCTAATATCTAAAAATACTCCCTAGATTTCATTTTCTAGGAAAAGATTCCTAAATACAATAGGAACACCACTTTTGCCTTGAACTGCACTGAACTAAACATTGTTCGACCATCAACCGTTATTTATGCTAAGTGATTCATGGTTCTGACTCCGGGATAATTTGCATATGAATCATTTCCTGGCAGTGTGCCCTGGTTCTGTGTGAGTACTTGACAAGGAAAATGCTAACTTGGCAAAGGATACCGCCTTATCTCTGGCTGTGGTGGTTTTGAACCTACAAAAGGGACAAAGATAGAGATAGAGAGACAAAAGAAGGAGGAGGAGGAGGAGGAGGAGGAGGAGGAGGAGGAGGAGGAGGAGGAGGAGGAGGAGGAACAGCAGCAGGAGGGAGGAAGGGAGGGAGGGCGATTAGAGAATAAACTCCTCTCCCAAACCAAACTAATCATCCTGTCTCCACACTTCCCAGCCCCATAAAACACACACAGTCCTTTCCTCCAGTGCCCTGTCTCATTGAAGGAACCTGGCTGCCCAGAGCAGACAGAAATCCACCCCCCGCCCCCACCCTCCCCGCTCAAACCCGCCTTCCCTCACCCTCCAGTACACAGCTCCTGCATCCAGTAGCCACTGGATCCATCCACTCACTTCCATCCCCTGTGCCATCTCTCACCGAGACCTCTAGGCATTTGCACAGGTACTTTCTCCGTCTGGAATGTTCTTTCCCCACATCTTGGTGCACTCCCATTTATTCCTCAAGACCAGCTTAGATCTCACCTCCTCTACACAGCCTCTCCTGCTGGGGGAGGTAGTCTCTTAGCTGCTCTCAGGACCCTCTGTGCTGATTCCCGGCACAGCCCCTATTGGCTGACCTGGAGACTTTTGTTTATCTTGCTCTCCAGGAACCGGCCCAGTGAGACCTGAAGTGCTTGAGTGAGTGAGGAAACACACTGCACACGGCTCCTGACTGGCTTCACAGCTGGTGTCGCCGTGCCCTCTGAGTATCGCTGAGGGGGGTGCAGCCGAGAGAGGGATGTTAAAAACACCGTCTGTGATTTTTGTGGTGGAGCTATGTGGTCGATTGAATAATGGTCACCCAAAGAGAACAAGTCCCTGGAACTTGTAAATGGTGCCTTATCTGTGTGTGTGTGTGGGGGGGGGCGGGGGGGGGCACAGAAGGACTCACATATGTGATTACGTGATTATGGTTTCGGCAAGAGATCGCTCTGGATTAGATGGGTGCCCTCACAGCTGGCCTTAGGAGACAAGATGCAGAGGTTTCCCACCCAGAAGAGGAAAATGAACACGCAGGAGAGAGAGTGAGGCGAAGATGGAGGCTGAGGTGGGAGTGATGTGGCCAGAAGCCAAGGACCACCATCCGCCACCAGAAGCCATTCAGTCAGAGGCGAGGGGCAGGTTCTCCCAGGGCCTCCTGAGCTGTGAGAGAATATATTTCTGTTGTGGTAAGCCACCGAGTTTGTGATAATTTATTCCAATGTCCTTAGGAAACGACTACAACATTCATTTGGATTTATGTCCTGTCTGGGCTCATAACACGTGGATAATGAATGCAAGGCTGTGGGAAGAGAAGGAAGGACCACTTCTAAGTACCATAACAGAAAGCTCAGAGCTTCAGACACTGTGGGAATTCAATAAATATTCATTTAGAATGAGCATTATTTAGCATATTAGACACGGAAGAATTCTAAAATTTACAAACACCACAGCCTTCTCAACAGCCTCCATAAATCTGGCCCCAAATCTGATCTTGCAATCCTCTCCTGCTCTCTGTGCATGGGGCCTTTGCTCAGGCTGTGGCCATAGGCAGGAGTTCCTTCCATTGCTTCCTGAAAGCCTGCCCACTGCTGGGAGCCCAGCACAAAGGCTTCTTGCTCTGTGGTGTCTTCTCTGATCGTTTATTTCTCTCATATGCTTCCCCACAAACTCTCCGGTTTGCAGAACTGGTATTCATTTATACACTAAAATACCCTACTTGTAGCACAGTATCTAGCACACGTTAAATTTTAGGTAAACTTACCTAATAATGCTCATGTATATTGCAGACAAGCAAACCGAAGAGCAGAGAGGTTAATGATTTTCCCCCCAGGTTCTTATTACAGGAACAATGGAATAAATTTAACTTGGAGAGGGAGCATAATAGATTGGCCAATATATAGGCTGAGTACCCCAAAAGCTCAAAATTCCTACCCCTACTCTGCCTCTACTATCTAACCTGAAACTGTCGCCTTTTATGTAAAACTGGTACACCTGCCAGCAGCATTAAAACAGGAAGGCTAACTTGTTAGTTTGAAAGGAGGGGCAAGCCGCAGACTTCTCACACATTTTGTGTGTTTCTGGGTTTTATTTTGAAATAAGCATCTCCTAGAGAAGAGATTAAAAGGTAACATTTTAATCTTTATTGTTGACTATATTACATATGTCCCCCTTTTCCTCCATGGACCTCTTCTAGTATATTTTTTTGATAGTGAGAACCAAGATCAAAACAATGTACTGTTTTAGGATTAAGGTTTCTGAAAAATGGCAGGAAAAAAAAAAGCTTACTAGTGTTTCCTGCACTAGTTTCACTGGTTTATTCCTGTTATGGACTTGGCAAATCCCCACTTCAATGCCTTCAGCACAAGAATTGTCTTACCGAGGTTTCTCAGTTTCTTTCACAAAGCAGTTATGTATACTGTACCTTTCCACAACATTTGGCTTTGTCTATGATCTTCAGGGCAAACTCCTTTCCAGTGGCCCTGCCGAATAATCAGAGGAAGGCCTTTTAACACTGTGAGTCATAGATAAGATAGCGTCATCCTCCCCATTTCCTCCTCAGCACAGGCCCAGCAAGGAAAGACTGCTTCCTCTGCTCATCGGAGACCCTGCGACCTGGGGTCTGGGAAAAAGGTACACCCAAAAGGAAAAGAAAAAAATCCGAAGCCACACTGCCCCTCTCCTTTTTTACATAGTATTATGAAATAATGTACATATTAAAAGTACTTAAATCCTGCTGTATCAGACATGGACAAAACACTGTTTTTTTCCAATACTTAAACCTCAAGGTAATTTTATTCTGCCTTCTAAGAGAACTAAGAAAAAATGATTCAAAGTAGCTGAAAACTTCCTATTTCCAATACGTCTTCACATTAATCTATGAGTCCATCATTCCAACCTGAAAAGTCCCCAGACTTTCAATATCTATTTCTCAGCTTCAACTCCATCTGGGCCATCTTTGCCACACCTCTCGATGCCTGCTTCTGGCACCAGAGATCATGTACATGGACGCACGACTCTTGTTATTTAACATTTAATCACCTTTCCCATATTTTAATCTGAACCTGACAAAAAAACATCATTGCATATAAGAAAAGAGTTCAACAACGAATGTGTCAGTAGTGCTGGAATATAGCAGCTCTGGCTACCCACCAGTGAGGCCACCTTGGAAAAATAACTTTTATTGAAGTTGCTTCCCTATAACATAAACCAAGCCCTGCCTCGGATTTCTGGCGGGTCTCTGGAAGTCCTGTTTTCGATGCTTCACTGTTGCCGGGATGGCACTCCGCGAAGCAGACAAAACTAAGGAGAAGGCTGAGAGGCAGGGGACGAGGGGCACCATGACACGGAGGTACAGCAGAATGGACAAGCAGTGGTTGCCAGAGCTTCCTGGAAATTCCCCACAAAGAGTTAAAATACTGCTGGGAACAGGCAGGGAAGCAGCAGGCATATAAACACAGGGACTAATCTGAGTCTTTTCCGGTTTTGATGTTGTTTTTGAAAGGCTGCAATGTGAAAGAATGCATTTTTTACCACTTGAGAATTCAGGACCTTAAAATAAAGCCAGACCAACAAAAATATAATTCTAATACAGGCAACAGTCTAAACACTGTTCCTCAGTGGAGTCAGAGCTCATGCATCCTGAACTACTGGTATATGCAGCTGAGTGATAACAGAGGGTCACTGTGGGGATTCAATGAGTTATACACTGAGAACCATGCCTGGTCCAGGTAAATGAGACATTGGATTTTTAAAGAATACATCTTATTATTTCCCAGTGTTCTCTGGCTCATGGATGAGACAAGATACAGTGCTCAATCTAAAAATCAAAGCAGGTGTATACTCTATTGGTATACATGTTTTTTCCCTGACAAACTACTCGTGGGCATAAAAATCGGCTGGTGCCAAAGTTAGGCTCTTTCTTAAAACCTTGTGTTTGCTCTGGTAAGAATAAACTCCAAGGAGAAATGTATGTGTAGGTAGAAAAATGATTATCCTCATATCTACTCACCTGTCCATGCACTCTTTGACTACTGCAAAATTGCCATCACCAATAACCTTTCCAATTCTGTACTTCTCAAGAAGAGTCGAAGATTCAATGCACCTGTTTCCATTCACACCTATGAAAGAGGATAAATGCAAAGCTGAAAGAACACACCAACATTTCATCTTGATTCCCATATACTTGTCAAACAATAAATTGCAATGCATTTATTTCTAAACCTATGGTAAAACTATAAGGAAAGTCTCTGAGCATACTGTCTGAATAGAACACATGAACCACAGATTTTCTTTTGACTTGGCTGGAATCAGAAACCAATATAATCAATAAAGATAACAAATATCTGAAATACCAGCTAAAATAAGCGATTAGCTTTGTGTAACAAAGAAGTCTAACTAAAACTTCAAACTTTTTTGTCAAACTTGAGAAAGAAGGGGATGATGTTGGGATTTAATTTTAGAAATTGTCATAAGATTTCCTAGTAAAGAAAAATCTAGCCAGCTAGGATGCCTGTTAAAGCTAATAACCAGCTCAAAGAAAGACAAATACCATATGGACTCACTTATACATGGAATCTAATGGACAAAATAAACTGACAAACAAAATAGAAACAGAGGTATGGATACATGAAAGAGACTGACAACTGTCAGAAGGGAAGGGCTAGGAGAGACTAGATGAAAGAAGGTAAAGGGACTAGCAAAAAAAAAAAAAAAAAAAGAATCAAACCACCATATATAAATAACACATAGACACAGTCAAGAGTGTGAAGATGGCCAGAGGGAAAGGGGGTGGAGGGTAGGTGGAGGTGGGCAAAGGGGCAGAAAATGGGGACAGAAAGAGACTTTGCTTGGGGAGATGGGTGCAGGATGCAGTATACAGATGATGTTTTACTGAGTTGTACACACTTGAAACCTGTATGGTTTTTCGAGCCAAAGTCACCCTAAAAATTCAATTTATATATATACTAGAGGCCTAATGCATGAAAATTCGTGCAAGAGTAGGCCTTCCTTCCCTTGGCTGCCGGCACCAGCTTCCCTCTGGCACCCAGGATCAGGCTTCCTCCCGCAGCCACCCAAGGGACCTGGGATCCAGGCTGGCTTCCCTCCAGCCCAGCTTCATCAGGAAGGACGTCTGGAACGATGTCCGGAATGACACCCAGTCTAATTAGCGTATTACCCTTTTATTATTATAGAAGATATTAAAGCTAATTCCTGGCTCAAAGTCTTCTCGAAAAGGTGGTGATAGTGGGCAGTGAGGGACAGGAGAAAGAAGTGGTTAAGACAAACTACCTTTTGCAATGTATCTCCAGTACCCAGGACATTGCAAACATCATATAAAGAAACTCTTTTGTTAACCAACTGAGAGAAAGAAAATTCTACATTTAGTACTTGTGAGCAGGTTGCCTCTAAGGAAACATAAAGAAAGCTCAAGTGTAAAATGTGAGATTGGAATAGCTTAATTAAGAACCCATGAAGACCAACTTGGTGACATGACCACACCCCCTGCTTAGGAAGATAACTGAGCACACGTGGATTTGGGGTAGCCACTACGTTCCCACGGATGACTCCCTTTATTCCCGTAACCATCAGATTGAGAACTACCTTCGGGACTCAGGCAACGATCAAGTTCAGGCCCACCATTTATGTTGGAGGAAGATCTGCCATGTGCAGAAACCTGCTGAGAGAGGACAGTGACCATTATTTGTCAGGAAAATGTGACACATCTTCAGCTCGCTAGTCTTTAGTTAACAGAAAACGCTTATAGAATATAAAATACAGGGACAGAGGAACAGAAGCAACACTGTCTTTTCCTCACACCTCTCTCCCTATATACATCACATTAACGCATTTTATCCTCAGAGACAATATTTTCTATTAGGATTAGACATCAGGAAAATTGACAGCGTGTTACTCTTTGATATTGTATTACTTTTGACAATGCAATAAAATAAAGATTTTTATGGCATCGAATCTCTATGGGATACTTATGAGTGGCAAAAGAAGGCTTCAAACTACAGATCATTCCAAGTCAGCAATGAATCCCCAGATATCACAGCCGCCCCTGAGGCTGACCCCAGGCGTCCCTGCTAAGGGCAAGCCCCTCTGAGAAGCCAGCCCCATGCTCCTGATTGCACCACCTCAGGGCCCAGCGTGCAGCCCTGGTTCACCCCTCGTCTTTACCGACCCTGAGGTAGCAGGAATCCCTCCTGAGCACCGTGAGGATTTTCATTACCAGGATCCAGAGGGAAATACAATATAACAAAAAACTGCAGCTCCCATTCTAACACAGAAGTATCTCTAGTTCTTAGTTACATTGAAAAACTCATGTTATGCATATTATTCATATTAAGTTTATTATTCTGTAGGCTTATGGAATTTTTTTAATCCCCAAGGGCTCTTATGCTTTTGAACTAAAACTTTTCCCTTTGATCTTTAATTTTCCCTTCCCTTTCTCATTCTCTCTCTCTCAATAATTCCTTTCAGGAACTTGCAGGTTCAAAGGACCTACGAAATCTTGAGAAAGGATCTTCAACATTTTTTTTTGGTCTTGGTATGCTTCCACACGTACATCTGTGCCCACACAATCCAACTATCCTGGTGGCTTCTGGCCCATCTTCACGCCTGCATCACCCCCCCTCCACCCCCCCACCCCATAGGCAGCAGCATGTCTGGTACACAGGGCACTTAACTCACGCTCACTCCACAAAAGTGTCAAGGACACAGGCCCACAGCAGGGACCGCCCTTCCCAGTGCCCACTGGATGGAGTCACTGGGTCTATTCGCCTCTGAGTGAGGTGAACTTCACGGGAGCTGGGTTTGGTTCAAACCCCGCGAAAGCCCAACACTTATAAAACATCCCTTCCAGCAGGACCATCCACAAGTTCTTCTGGAATAAGAGACGAGGCTTGAGAATGAGAGACATGCAAGACCAGGGCTGTTTCCTCAGGCCCCGGGGAACCGCACCTGCGTGGACAATAAAACTGGCAGCAGCACATCCTGTGAGGAACCTCGAGGCCACAGGAAAGGAACGTGGGACATGCCAAACAAGCCAACATCCTGCGTGGCTCACACCCCTCGCCAGGGGTCTGTTTTCCTCCCTCTGTCCTGGCCAGTACCTGTGCAGGTGTGTGAGGGTGTCTTTCTAAGGGACAGAGTCTGCACTAAGCTAAACGCCTGACTCCTCAGAAGTCAACCATGTTGCTTCCTCACAATACAAGGTCAACAAGGGAGGGTTTTAAAAATTGAGCATTTGTTTTGTTGTTTTGTTGTTTTATGCCACTGCAATACGAGGCGGCTTCTAAACAGGCAGGAGTCTAAACCAGGATGTTAAACCAAGGCCCGGAGTGGGGATATAAACTGGTGGGAAAGGAAACCACCACTCTCCACTGTTCCGTCCCCGCAGTTCCCACCTCGTCCCTGTCCCCCTCATGCTTCTCTCGGCAGCTCAGCAGCGGCCCCTTCGTCTCCCCCAGTCCACGCACTGTTGCCAGAGAAACTTCCACGGGACAGTTCTGGTATCAGCCCCAGGATCCAAAAACCTCAGTGGGTCTTTGTTACCAACAGAATAACCCCCAGATCTTCACGGTAGCTTTCAGGTCATGCTGTCCCCGAACCTGCCTGAACAATTTGTTTCCACTACCTTCACCCCTCCCCACTCCACATTTAATGCTTAGATTAACTCAGACCATCTTTTTGTTGAAAAGTTACTTAGCCTTTCCAAGTCTTATCTTTTGCTCTGAATATAGGGACAGTAGCAGCACCTAGCTCAAAGATTTGCTAAAGAATTAAAATAAGCTCATGCAGGTAAAATCATTTAGCATAGCCACTGACATGGATCACTAACTCGGTATCAGTTATTAGCATCTTTCCTTAAAACGTCTATCCCACACGGAGCCTCGAAGCGCGTGCCTGCAGACTGCTTTTAAGTTGTTGGATGTGCAATGGCTAAAAGAGAACTTCTGCCAATGATTCATTCCAAGTCTGTTCCTCCCCGCATCCAACCCTTCCGAGTCTGAAAACTGTCAAGGGAAAGAGAGATCCAAATTAAATTCCTATCTGCCAAATTCTTATTGCAATCAAGACGAGAGAAGTGTCCTCTTTTTGAAAGTTGGGTCTCAGAAGTTAAATGGAAAGACCCAGACGAGGCAGACCCAGCCTCAGGTCACAGCTGGTCAGGCCTGGGCCCTGGGTCAGGAACTGCCCCCCTCCGAACCCTCAGAGTCGGAGGGTAGTGAGCAGTGTGCAGGCCCATCACTCCTGTGGAGGTCCTGAGCCCCATCTGCCTTTGAGCCAGGCCTGCTTGCTTACTTTTCCTGGAAACAAGTAACTCTCTTCACTGACTAGACAGTGACATGAGTAGACACAGGGCAGCTCTCTGCTCCTCTCTCAGCAACGACCTGTGCTGGGCTTTTAGAGGTGACGTTGGTGAAGGGACACACTCGGTGCTGCCCAGGAGATTGCAATCCTGTGAAGAGGCTCCTGTGAGCACCTCAAACCTCCCACATGACCTCGACCTCCAGGCTGTGGCTCCGGCAGCTCCGAGGGTCTGGGGCTGGCAAAGACCTTCACTTCCAACACCTGTTCTCACACCTCCTGGTTAAGTTCACTTGACCTTCCAGGCATGAAGCTCGGTGATTCAGGGTCAGAGAAAAGTGGGGGGATCACCACGATCTCTGGACAGATCCCGGGTGCACACAGAGCTTGTCTATTGGGAGCTCTGGAGCAGAGCACTTCCCGTGTCCCGAGAGACACGCAGACAAAGAGCCGTGAAAACCAAGGGGAAATGCTATGCCTACGAAAGTCTCCCTGTTTCCCAGGCACAATGTATGTATTTCCCTGTCTCTGGTAAGAGAATCATTCTCATATTGAAGCAAGGGATGCATCAGCACCAGAGTGATTCAAACATGGCATTCCTGATGGAACCTGTCTCGTTTCCATTGTCTAACTAAGAACTGTTATTAAAATCTCTTACGATGCTAATGAGCTTTCATGCTTCCATCAGCAATGATGATGCTGAGGCAGCACAAAGAAAGTGCCTGGACGCTGCCCGTTGGGGAGGTCCCCCTCAGCAAAGCATAAGTGGATGACAGCATCTGGGCTCTTTCAAGATAGCTTCCATAATTACTGAGCGGTTCAAAGCGATGGGGTTGTGTTGAGGGGTGGGAGGAGAGGGGGACTATTTCCTGAGCAGGCCCTGATTGGTCCAGGGGGGAAGGTGATGAAAGCTGTGGAGATATTGGGGAGCGTGTTCTCCGTGACCTGCACTGCTGCCCTGCCCACCTCCTCCTCTGGCAGGAGCAGCTCAGTTTTTATGAGCAGGGAAGGGAAATGCACACGAATCCGCTTCTGCTAAGAACTTTTTCAATAAAAGACTTAAAACAGAGCAGAAAAAGCTATAAAGTGTTCTCAGCTGCCAGGATCATTTAGAAAGGCACTCACGGCTGAGTGAGTCCATGTGATAATGAGTCGCATTCCAGCTTTCTGCATTTTTAGCCAGAAAGTCAAGGCAGAGTGTCCTACGTTAAAGTCCTTTCATACATAGATGATTAAATTCCTACAAAACCTAAAACTTAAAGAGGAATGGTCCCTCGCTAGTTTGGGTCAGCAGACAGAGCACAGGCCTGTGGACTAATGGATCCCGGGTTTGATTCCAGTCAAGGGCACATGCTGGGGTTGCAGGCTCGATCCCCAGTAGGAGGCAGCCAATCAATGATTCTCTTTCATCATTGATGTTTCTATCTCTCTCTCCCCTCTCCCATCCTCTCTGAAATCAATAAAAATATCAAATAAATAAATAAAATAAATAAAGAGAAATGGTAAGTTCTGTATTAAATGCTTTGTTCAAAAATAGGCAATATTTTTTAATAGCAAAAGTGGCTATATCGATGCATTATAGCATGTGACTATTGACTTTTGAGGATACTTTGATTTTTCATGGAGGGAAGAACTTAAACAAAATCTAGGAGATATTCTTGTGTAATAAGTTGACTTTCTTGAATGTGTCTTGGAAAATGGCACTATAATTCCATTTTAAATGACCTACTGCAGGGGTCAGACACATTTTCTCCAAAGGGCCAGAGACTAACACTTTAGCCTTTGTAGGTCATATGGTCTCTGTCATAACTACTCAACTTTGTTGTTATAACATTAAAGCAGCCACAGACCATATGTAAACAAATGAGCATGGCTGTATTCCAATAAAACTTTATTTATAAAGAACAGGCAGTGGGCCATATTTGGTCATGGCACACCTCTGGTCCACAAGAATTTTCTTGATCAAGCTTTTTCTCCAACAAAATACTTTAAAACTCTAGAACAGAACCACCCTCAAGGTAGTGTTTTTTGCTTTAAAGTAGTGTCTCTCAGTCCTTGGTTACACTAGGAAAGGCTGTACATACTGGAAAGATGTGGGAAATTCTGTGGCAGGCTGTCCCCCAGATTAAAGATGGATGGAGGGCCCAGGCATTGGTGTTTCTTAAGTTCCACAGAAGACCTAACCAAGGTGCAGCCAAAGTTGAGAGCCTCTGTGGAGGAAGTTTCTGGCAGCAAGTGCAATTAACTGTTCAACTACTTTGCATTCTCCTTGTCACTCATCCAATCACACAGTCATTGCAAGTCATCTATAGCCAAAAAACAACTTTCTCTTTGTAAGAAAAGGGGAGACGACACTTATTACCATTTATTGATGCCTACTTTGTGCCAAGTCCTGAAATGAGTACTTTATGCCTTATGAATTATTATCATCACACCCATTGATTTATGAAGAAACCAAAGCTCAGGGAGGTTAGATAACTTGTCCAAATACCACAGCAAATGAATCTAAACCCAGGTTTGACTCCAGAGCCCACAGACTATTTAGCTAATCTCACACTATCTATCCCCTCTAAGAACAGGAAGAGAGAAGTATTTCAAGATTATTAAATTAACCAAAGAATGCCACCCAACACCAGATTCACCGATGAAAATATTCACTGTGGTGTCTCCAGATCATGCTTTCAGTCACATTCCTATAAACTTATCAGATACGGTAATATACAAACAAATTCACAGCCTATCTTTCTATAGAGACCTCAATATTTTTCTTGGAAAAGACCTCTGAAATATACTAAATATTTTAAATTAGCATACTAGATATTATTTGCAAGCAGATTTTGCTTCCATTATTATTTTTGTGGATTAAAAAAAATACCAGACACATCAATTTCATTCTTTAGAAAGTCAATGTCAATCGTTAAAAATATTGAATTGGGCAGGCATTTTAAAACAGAAAGCTTTATCATTTTATATTGGAATTTGTGATAATTTACTCTGAAGTACTTAGTACCATAGTGAGATATGTGAATAATTAATCTGAATCAGCACCTAGGGGTTGGTAACATTCAAAGTATTCTCATCTGTAGCCATACCTTAGACGTGGATTCATTTAGAAAAACTAATGACCCTTGAGACTTGTAACTGGTAAACAGTGGTGAGCAGGGATAAACATAAATACCTAACTGTGCAGGTATAGGCTGAAGACAGCAACCAGCTCAACAGTCTAAGGACAGGCTATGTGGAAGCAGCCGACTTGTACCTTTCTGTTCCCTGAGTATCGATCGCTGCCGTGTCAGTTGACTACATGGCCTGCCTTCCCAAACCAGGCCAGAATCTCAGCACATTCCTACAAGTGAGCTTCAAGCAGTGTTGGCTTATTAGATTCTGAGCAACAGACAGATGGTTAGGGCCATGTCTGCCTGCTTTCAGTGAGGGGTGCCATCCATTCCTAGATACCACCCACCAAGGTGGTGAAGAGGTGCCTGTGCCTTCGGTTTCAGCTATGGAGGCTACCAGTGGTTCACATTGCACAGGCCGGTTCACTACAATGAGCTCTAAGTCTTAACTCTTACCTCCATCCAATTATCTCTAATGCACTCACTGCCCAGAGTTTTTTTTGTTTTGTTTTGTTTTTGGTACCATCACTTCCATGAAAAAGGGGGCATTTAAGATGAATGCATGTGGCTTATACTCAAATAAGGTTTTCACAGTGGATCCTATCTGTACACTTCTGTGCTTCACAAACTCCCCCTCCATTCCCGGAAAAGGGGTGCTCTAGCCTCATTAAGTCATTTACCCACCAAATGCCTCTATTTACTGAGCAGCTTCAATGTGCAAATCACTGCCCTCAACCAGAGTCTGAGGCTCATTAAGATGGTTTATTCTGGTAAATAAATAAAGGCGCTGGAGTCTTCAAAACTGCTTGGTCCCTCTTTTGTTTTTGGATTCTGTCAATAAAATCAATTACTACATTCAAAGATGAAGTTACCACCCAACCTTCTGGGGTAATAAACAGGATCTAAAAGGAGGCAGTCTCAGTTCTGAAGATTCTTAACCGGTCTGAAATACCAAAGGAAGGCCAAAGCTCCTGGGAGAAGCACAAGCATCCAAGGTCAGCCGCTACTGGGGATTTACATTTCACAGCTTCGAAAAGAAGTTTTGAAGGTCAGAAGGTCAAAGAGTTACATTTAGCTCTGCCAATCAGTATGAGATACTACCAGTCCTTTCATCACACCTCACAAATCTGGAAAATCTTTCACCACCAGCAGGCCCAGGAGACATCATCAGATAAAATATCAGCACACCAGACAGTTTATAACCTCAAGATGTTGGATAACTGTTCCAAATGTACTTTTTTGTTTCTTCTTTTAACCAACAAGAATGCTCACAGTAGACAGCCTCTGGGCATACACTTCTGCCTCAAAACGTGAGACATTTTATTATTCAGTGTCCGCAGATGGGCCCCGGATTCTGAAACCTGAAGTTAGTACCGCCTTGAAAGTCTTAGGTTGGTATGTGGATGATGAATTAAATTTCAGGGAAATGCTTTCTTCATCCATCTGGCAGCTGATGACACATTTAGTACTCTTCATTGCCTCTCTGTCCCAAAGAACATGCTGTGATTTAAGCATAGTAAATATTCCCAAGGTGGCGGGGGGGAGGGGTAATCAGCTAGATGGAAGAGACTCTGCGAGGCTGGGCAGAAGAAACAGGAGGTAATGGCTGAGGTCGAGGGGAAGACAGGGTCAGGAAGATGGGGATGAAGAGAAGACGATGTCAGTGGTGTGGGATTCTAGAAGTTGAAGGGGAGAGCAGGGAATGGGCAGAGAGTGATGGCTCTAGAGAACAAAAGGACTGGAAGGAGAACAAAGCAGTAACAGGGAGAGAGAATTGTATGACCATCCCATAGGACCGTGTACAGAAAGCCATGGAGAGAGCAGGGGCAGCCTAAGGAAGAAACTTTGAGTTGCTTGATACAGAGATGGAAGCAGAGAGAAAGGGCGTGATCACCAGCCTCCACCATGGTTCCCATGGGCCTCGCCTCCTGGCCTTCATGCCCCTATGTGGTCTCCTCCCATGTGGAACTAGCTGATGCGTGTGACTTCTAAGCTCTGACGGAAATGGTGTCTGCCTTCCACGGCTAGGTCAGATAAAGAAGAGGTTCTGCATGGCACTCCCGGATCTCTTGCTCTGGGGAAACCCAGCTTCCCTCCTCTGAGGTCCACAGGCCAGTTATGGAGACGCTCAAACATCAGCGAATGGAGGCCTCCTGCTGAGAGCCAGCATCCTCTTGACACCACAAGAGTGAGTCACCCTGGAAGGAGATCCTTCATCCCAGCCAAGCCTTCAGGTGACTGTAGCCCCGGTGCACATTTTGACGGCAACCTCATCAAAATTCTTAAGCCAGAACCAGCCAGTTAAGCTGCTCCTGAATTCCCGACCCACAAAAACTGTGTGCTAAAAAAAAAAAAAATCTTATTTTATTGTTTTAAGCTGCTAAGTTTTGGGATAACTTATAGCTAACAGAATTATGTACAGATTACTAATAGGACTGGGATACAGAGAGAGGGCAGAAAGATAGAGTTGGGAGGGAAAGTCATCATAGAAAGTGGTAATAAAGCAGAAGTGGTAGTAAGATCTGGAGTCTGACTTGTCTCACTTTCTCTTTTCTTCTCCTATACTACACTGCATGTCCATTTCTTTTTGTAAGTGAAACTTCCCTCATGAGAGAACTGAACTTGGAAAAACCCCAAGAAAGGATGACAAAACTATTCTGAAGCTTTTTCTATATTTAACCAATTAATCTCAACCCTGAGCTGCAGGTCCTATTCCCATTTTCATAACAAAGGGTGATGTGACTTGCCCAAGGTCACAGAGCTAAGTGAATAGCCAAGCAAAACCAATCTCAGGCACTCTGGCACTCTGGAAAGTTTTAACTATGAAGGAGGGCAAAAGAAAAACAGAGTCCTGACAAGCCATCACCTTCTCTATACGGGCCCAGAACAATATGGCGGGAACTGGACTTACTGCAAAGGCCTTTGGGCTCCCCATGTGCCTGATGGCCCCACAGTGTGGAGGTGGCTTATGTCTGGTCTGCAGAATGCCTCATCTCCAGGTGACTATCACCATGAGTGGCATAGCCCTTCAGGAAAGCCAGAGTCCCTAAGTCCATACAAAAGCAAAGCCACATTCTGATACCTACAGCCTCGGTTCTGGGGAAGAAGCCCAATGTGGACTTGCTAGGTGGCCCAGCATCTCACATAGTGAACATTTGGTTTGACCGCATTACTACCAATCCTGTTTAACACACTGGTCTTGCTTTCTCACAGTGTCCTTGGAGGCTGGTAATGGTTATGAGCATGAGTTCTGCTTTCCATTCCCAGCTAGGCCATCATACTCCTCACAACAGGGATCTCATCGCAGACCCACCATGTAACGTTAGCTCAGATCCATGCACCCATGCGTTTGCTGGGCCTGGACTATGCTGTTTCCAACCTACGCCAAGCTTGACGATACCCAGCTCCAAAGAAAGCCAATACCCCTAACCTACTGTGAGCGTTGGCATTTTACTAAAACTTTATAGGGTCAGGAGGAAGTGCTGGGCACACAGAACAGACAGACCATTTCACGTGAAAAGCGCTCTCATTAGATACCTCTTAGGAAACTCCGTGCCCCTCCTTCCCAAGTTTCCCAGGAAAAGCCATTAAAAGAAGTTCTCAATCTTTCCATCTCCCTTCATCCAGGCTCTCCTCCACCACAGGATCGTCCCTCCCTTTCCCAACCCTTCCCTACTCATTCCTTAACTAATCTCTCAACCCTTTTTCATGCCGAGCATTTGTGCAGAACTAAACCCAGGAAATCAGCAAGCAACCCAGGCCAGCACTCTTCCTCCTAAAAGAATGGCATGGCATAGCTACTCCATAATAATCACATAGGCTTCCGCCTGCGGTGCCTGTGTTGGGGTCCTTGATGCAGACCCACCAGTGATGGGGGAAACCAGAGGTTAGGGGCACAGACCCTGACAGGGCCAGAGATCCCACTGCCCACTGGGATCTTGAGTGAATCACATCTCTGAACCTGTTTCTCCAACTATGAAACGAACACTACATCAAAAGGTCCGAGACCACTTCCAGGTTTCACATTCAATGGTTTGAGGTAACTAACTAGCAAAACTGAAAAATTATAAGAGGTAACTAACTAGCAAAACTGAAAAATTATAAGAGGTAACTAACTAGCAAAACTGAAAAATTATAACCCAAGTACAACTCATTCTCAGTGGTCCTAAAGTCTCTCAGAACCTTGATTACTCAGTCACCACGTTCTTTTTAGAGCTCCCATCTTGCACCAACTTTTTACAATTTGAAGAAAGCTTTGCTTCCTCTGCAGACTCTGTCTGGCCCGCAGAGAGCGTGGACGTTTCAGGGATGCAGATGTCTTCCCCTCAAGGGCAGTGGGGAGAAAACCCTGAGTGCTTTTGTGGAGGGAGGGCTGCTTTTGTGTCTCTCGTCCTTTCCAATGGGCAATCAGAAATGCTACTGGCACTGCGGTCAGAGATTAAACATTACACTGTCACTCTATTTTCATTTTCAGTTCTTCCAATGTTCCCCTATAAGCACTAAATCAGTTCCCAGAAATTGGCACAAAGGGAGGATAAATTGTGGTAGAACACCAAACTCTGCTTGCTTGTGACTTGTTTGCTTAAATTCCCTACGAAGTGAAATCCAGAGAGTAAAACATAAATGAAATCTGCCCAAAGCTGTGTCCTAGTCTAGCAGACAGAGACACGAGCGTCAATGTGTGTACACACCATCCCAGCTTAGCTTGCTTTGTCAATGCTTTGATTCTCTGGAAAAAGAGTTTCTATCCCCAAAGCCATAAAGCTTCTAACGAGGATAAATAGTGGTAAAAAGTTTCAGCCCATAAAAAACAGTCCTCCGTTGTCTCACATCCCCTCTTAATTGATCTTAATGGGTGATTTTAAATGAAGGGGAAAGAAAAAGCATAGCATTAACACATGGTAATTATCTGTAATTCTCCATTGGTAATGTTGCTGAATGGGGAGAATAATGCAAATGTGGACAGATGCTGACAAGAGCTTTACAATGACACTGAAATTAGGGTTATTTTATACAGTAAGTAACATATGACTAAGTTGTAGTTCTTCCAGGGCAGATTTTCATCTCGATGACAATACCCACCACAGATTGCTGGGAAGGGTATTGAGATGAATATTCCATGAGACACGACGCATGAGATGTTTAACAGTGTGTCCTAAAAGCTGATCAGTGTGGCAGAGACTCCTTTAGCTACTAATATCTGATGTAAAATTCGGCAATTCTACATCAGCTTTAAAGTGAGCTGAGAAATAGACTCCCTAGCATCCTCGATAGAATTATAGTCTTTTTATTAAGTTGCCAGAAATCCTAACACTTTTAGAGGTACTTTAAAATCAAGAGTCCTTATTTTACAGATGAAAGAAAACCCAGAGGTTTCACAGTTGTTAGCAAAGCCCCCGGGGCTCAGGTGTGGTGGAGGAGTGGGTAAATGAAGGGGCCTGGAAAGATCTCTGCTCTCTGCCTTACTGATAATTTTGTTTTACATCCAGAAATCAACATTTCCCTTAACTCTTCTTGACATCAATAAGTTACCCTTCAGAATTTACTGTGTGCCCCAAAGGGGCCTGTGTGCTAAATGCTAAGGTTACTATAATAATTAAGACAAACTTAGCATAGTGAGATTAATCATCTAATGTCTCAGCAATGATACAAATCATCACATTTTTTAAATTTCATGAGTCTTCAATCCAGAAATGTGAGTGATCTGTGGGATTTGTACACATGTGTGAAGGAGCGATGTGCACTTTGAGCACCAAGCAGCACCTAGTGGCCCAGGGGCATCAACCAAAAAGGACTGTGTTGGGTTCAGAGTTGAGAATGGACTAGGAAGAAAGATGGGAGCCAAGGTTACCAATCTACACAAATAATAGACAAATATGTAAATTAACCATAACTCCGTAATACACCACAGCCCATCAGAAACGAGTATGCAAATTAACCCAACAAAGATGGCAGGCCTCTGGGCGTTGAGGAGGTATGCAGGTGCAGTTGCCCGGGGCGGTGTGGGCATCCCTGGGAATCTGCCCACTTAGAGCCTTTGGGCAGTGCGTGCACGTGTGCACCAGTACCAATCTGCCAGGGTCTCAGGGATACCACTGGAGTGTCTGGTCCTATCAGTCCAGCCTAGGGGCAGCTGGAATTCACAGTCCTTTTCATTTGTGCAGCTCCTGGACCGGAAGCGGAAATCAAGAGCATGAGAAACACCAAGAATTCTAGGAATCGTAGTTCTGGTGGCTGTCCCTGGACAGGAAGCAGAAACCCAGAGCACAGGGAGCACTAGGAATGCTGGAAATCATAGTTCTGGTGGCAAACACACTGCGGGATCTCCTAGCCACTAGGGCAAAGTGAGCGTGGAGTAAGTTACTGTTGCTGGGTGGGGGATGGAGGGAAAGCAAAGGTGGGAAACATAAGTAAAGTCAGAGTGTTGAGGAAAAATTAAAGGGAAGATATCCTGCAACTTCTAGGAAATCTCCACCAATGGAGCACAAAAACAAACAAACAAACCCTCTATTATTCTGTGAGCATCAAACCGAACTGGGTTGGGGTCTGACAATTTGCTCATATGATTGCAAAGACAGACAGAAACTCCGAGATTGGAGAGGGCTCCCCTGAGGGCTCCCAGATTGGAGAGGGTGCAGGTTGGGCTGAGGGACCCACCCCCCATGCATGAATCTTTGTGTACCGGGTCCCTAGTGGATAACATAAAAGGGGAAAATGACCACAACCCTTGGTAAGCAGGACTAAAGTACCAGCCTTAGGTCAAGGATCCCAGCCCTGCCTGGAGCAGCGGCCAGGAGGAAAATCCCAATGACTGCACAGGCTCAGCAGACAGCTCATGTTGGGTTAACAATTACCAGCACTAGGAGCCAACTGCTTTTGCTCCAATAAATGATAAGACAACTGAAACTAGAACAAAGTGAATCAACTTATATTTATTTTTATTTTAGTTCTCTTGAAATTTACTCAAATTAAAGCAGTGCACCTTTGATCTATTCTGGGGAAAAATAAGTTGGGAAAGAAAAGCTAAAAATACTTAAATTATAGTGGACTTTAATTTACATGGTATCTTTTGACATTGACGGTTCTGAATCCCATTAGCATCCAACTGTGAACTGACCTATGCCAATTCATCGCTTCAGAAAATGCCTGGTTGTTATAAATACAAGGAACGCCCAGCCCACATAGGTAGGTGAGCACTAGAACTTCCAATCCCAAACTTACTACTGGCCTCAGTCCAAATCCTGCCAATCAACAGAAGCAAGGAGACACAAAAACAGTCTGTCTTTTTCTGGACAATTTTTTTTTTTTTAATTTCAGGCACTTAAATGAGAGAACCATGCAAGTTCATTCTGGGGTAGACACAACATTCTTCGGGCAGAATGAATACATTTCAGAGTCGGAGGGAGGATGAAACCATTTGAGAAGTGGGGGAACCACAGAACTCACGGCTCTGAATGGGTCAGGATTCCCTACTTGGCGAGTTCTCATTCCTCATTCACTCAAAGGTGTGTGTGTGTGTGGGGGGGGGGCCCGCGGGGGGATGTTTCACAGGGTAATTTACTAATGAAAAACATTTTTCAACATCCTTAAAAAAAACACACTCAGATGATACTGATTCTGGGGAATGGACTCCTCATGGGAATATTTCCACTGTCAAACCCAACACGCCAGGAGCATGAAAAGTTAATGTACACATTCATATATACACGGATGACACTATATATTTAGGTATTCTCAGAGTACATTCTCACAAAGACAAAATGACTGTTTCTACAGAAGGAAACTGTCCATATTTAACCTCAATAATTTATTGCTACTTTACCAGAAACATTTTCTTTTGTAAATTTAAATTATTGAGAGCCTCTAAGTCAAATTAAGCTTGTTGAAATTTTTCAAATTTGCTTTTAATAATAATTTTCTCCCTATTAGATAAAATGCCTATGAAACCAACTGGTAATTGTGTTAACTTACTGTTTATATAAGGACATCACATTCAAAACTTAAGATTTACTTCTAAGTTCTTCACCAAAATGAATATATTATTTTTGTGTTACTACTTGTGTATATAAGTAGTTATAAAAGAAAGGCCAAGCTATGTTAGAAATATTAAAGTTGTGATTCAAAATGAGATTTTAAGAAGAATCTTTGAGTTCTCCAAGGCTTCATCATTACCAGTCATTTTGCTAATAATAGGAAAACTACTACTGATGGTATTTTGCCATGTATAGTCAATCCTAACCAGAACCTTTTATTCCCATTTTAGATAAGTGAACAGTTCAGCTCAGAAGAGTTAATCAAGTTGGCCAACATTACAAAATGAAAGTGGATACAGGATCCAAAGCCATGTCTTTCTGGCTCCAAATCCCGACCTCTTTCCTTCTCTAGTTGTGACTGTACCCAAGTCCCTGAACAAATTAAATTACTCAACTATGCAACTCAAAATACCAAAGTCATACAACCATGCCACATAGACTATTTCATACCTTTAATCCTCTGAAACTTCCTGGGCTGGTTGGAGAGGAACTGGAGGATTTCGTAGATTTAGGAGTAGAGAGCTGGCTGCTGGGAGTTCCATTAACTGACCAGGAGACACAATGGAGACAGAGGTCACCGAAAAATCAAGACAACCAGACCGTGTCCACACAATAAGCACATGCATGAGGCTTCCATTCATTTAAAGCTCAAAGCGGAAGGCAAACCAGCAAAAAGCAAGAGCAACGCACCGTATTGTATTACAAAGTATTAGACAAATAAGGAGTGGAGCTAGGATTATTTTCAGTAATAGCTTTCCAACGGTGACAAAGACAAAGATATAGAACATTACAGAACTAGAGATGAGACTGAGAACTTGTCCATATATCCTGCCTACCAGCAAGGGTAGGGATGAAAGAGTGTTATCTTTGTAACGGTTTCCTATGCAGATTGTCTTATAACCTCCCATATCCGCTATATATATATCAGCCTGAATAACCAAGACTTTCTATAGCTTTCCCAAATCTGGCCCACTATAATCCAAACACATTTTCTAAATGCATTATTAATGGAAAAAGAAAATTAATGGTCATTTTTCTTATAATATCTACTTATTTGTTTGAAGGCCATACAAAAATATTCAACTTTGTAAAATCTAGACTAGTTATTTCTATTTCATTTTCTTTTCTTCGCAGCAAATTAACTTCTCCATCATTTAGCAGATTTGATTTCTTTTGTTTTGTTTTTATACACCCTCCTCCAAACTTCCACATACTTCTCAGGCTAAAAATTCAATTCAGAGCCTATGCTTAGAAGAATGCGGCCACTGCTGCTATAGGGCCGGCAGGTCGCAGAGCCTACACTACAAAATGCCCGCTACACAGTTCCACATGACTCATGCTGCTTCCTAACTGATTCCCCTGGACCTATGTCTGCTGTAATTTCACAGAGCTGGTAGTTAGTATCAAATATTGGTGTAAATTTTTTTTATTTTCTAAGGAGTATTTATAACCCTTTTTATTATGAATCTTTAATGCTTTTGCCCAATGTAGATCAAAACTGCCATTCATCTCTATAGAAAGCAAAGTACATCTCCTTTTCTTTTTTTAATATGAGAAAGCAGACACCTATTATTTTAAATGATGCTAATAAGTATAAAAAGCAAAATGCAGTCATAAAGGTCCTGACTAGGTGATTTAAAAAGGTGAACACCAGCCCTAGCTGATTTGGCTCAGTGGATAGAGTGTCAGCCTAAAGACAGAAGGGTCCTGGGTTTGATTCCTGTCAAGGGCACATGCCCAGTAGGGAGCATACAGGAGGCAGTCAATCTATGATTCTCTCGCATAATTTATGTCTCTCCTCCCTTCCTCTCTGAAATCAATAAAATATATATTTACCAAAACCCCCCCCAAAAAACCCCAACCCATCAGATATTACAAACACAATTAAAAAACAACAACAAAAAACAAACAAACAAACAAAACACATGAGCACCAGTCCTTAGGTGGAGATATAAATCTTGGGTCTGGTATTTGGGATTAGATAAATCCTAGGTCCACAGAGGTTGATAGGGATCCATGAAGTCATATATTGCTCATTTTAAAAATTCAGTGAAGACCTGGCTGGGTGGCTCAGTTGGTTGGAGTGTCATCCTGTACACCGAAGGGTTGAGGGTTTGATTCCCAGTCAGGGCACATAACTAGGTTGTAGATTTAATCCTGAGTTAGGGCATCTACAGTAGGCAACCAATCAATATTTCTCTCTCACATAGATGACTCTCTGACACACACACTTTCTCTTTCTATGAATCTCTTCTCCTTTCTCCCATCCCCTCTCTCTAACAGTCAATTAACATGTCCTCCAGTGAGGATTTAAAAAAAATTCAGTGAAAACAAAATATTGTCCTATTTACTTTTGAATTACCAAGCTTTAATGTTTGTCTAATTTAAAACTACTCAAAATTATTATCAGTTATCTACATTTTCTTAACAAATGTATGTGGGTAGAGTGCCAGTACAAAACAAGTAACTACCCATTTAACTAAAAACTTTTAAGAGTATTCAATAGCCCTAATTTTTGTCAATTAAGTTACATTTCAATTAATGTTATAGCTTTTTAAAATTCTCTTTAAAGCGAACTGGTGGTAGGAATTCACATAAAATAGTGATGATTACGGACAATGAACTAGTACAGTTCCTACATACCACACAGCAATCTGTATCAGCCACCAGTTCCTACTCAGTAAGTGCTGTTAACTCTCAGTAATATTCAGACACCACACTAATGTCAAAATCTTCCTTGGAATGGAAATAGAAAAGGGACTAAAGGAGAAAAAACAAATCCCTGCCAATGGTGATCTGTGTAGCAGGCCAATCTCCCTAACAGTACAACTCTGGCCTAAACGGGGTTTCTTAATGAAACTCACTGCCACGGTTTAACTGTTATCAATACCTTCATGCCCACATTGCCCCCAAATAACTCTCATCCTAAAGAGCTCACATGGAGCTCTCTAAATTCCTGATAGCATTTGGAAGTTTCTAAACATGTTCTCTAATGAGTAGTCCTTAGTATCCCTTACTAGTACATTTGTCCAGCCTTTGGGAGGGGATGTGGGACGTGGGATGTGGGGCAGGGCTCCACGGTGCCTTCTCCGACACTGCTGCAGCCCACTGGGAGGTGCGCAAGGATCAGCGGCATTGTGATGCTCCCACACCTTCATTACACCCCTGATTCTCTCCCAAAGTGAGGTTTCTATCCTCCTCCCTCAACTTCATAAACCTGGGGACTTTACTGTTTGCTTGTTTTCTCTGAATACTTTTTTAAAATATATATTTTATTGATTTTTTACAGATAGGAAGGGAAAAGGATAGAGAGTTAGAAACACCAATGAGAAAGAAACATCGATCAGTTGCCTCCTGCACACCCCCTACTGGGGATGTGCCTGTAACCAAGGTACATGCCCTTGACTGGAATTGCACCTGGGATCCTTCAGTCCGCAGGCCAATGTTCTATCTACTGAGCCAAACTGGTTAGGGCTTCTCTGAATACTTTAAAATATACTCGTCAATTATGAAAGCATCACAAGCTAGAAACCTAAAGGGAGAATTATGAAGGCTCCAATTATGGTAACTATTACCCACTTATGTTTTCCAGATTAACTTCTATGTGCTTCTTACACATTATTTTGCTATTACATGAATTAGAGTGGTTGCAGTCAACCACAACACTCATGGGAATATTTCTGTCTGAAGATTGAAAAAGTACAATATTATTTTTACACAGTCACTAACTCTGTTTGAAATCCCAAGGAGTCCCCTGGAGTTTTTTAAATGGTTAGGAGATAGGCCACAGTCGAAGCCGTCTACAAAAGCAAGTTATACTTCTGGGTACTGTGGCTTGTAATAATACAAAACTCTTTCTTTGCTGGAACTGGGGAAGAGAACACAGTATTAGTGAATACAGACCTATTTGTTGGTCAGTTTATTCTGTTCATGAGATTCAACATATAAGATTATGTGATGGTTTGTCTTTCTCTGACTGACTGGCTTATTTCACGTAACATAATAATCTCCAGGTCCAGCATTGTGATATTCTTTGGAGTTAATAAAGCTATTGTAATAATCATAACTTGCATGTCTTTCTCCATACAAACAACTGTAAACCTAGTTTTGCCCATCTCTGCTTAGCAGCTTCCTTCAGAATCACAGTGAGGTACCAGCAACTGACTGGGATCTCAGTTTTCTAGAACTGCATTGTGTGGTAGGTTAATCTCTTACAAAGAAGCCACTTTCCCTCTGAAAGGTGACTTTAAAATCTCACACCTGCCCTGCAGGCGTGGCTCAGTGATTGAGTGTCAACCTACAAACTACCAAGATGTTGCAGTTCGATAACACAGTCAGGGCACATGCCTGGATGGCAGGCTTGATCCCCAGGGTGGGGTGTGCAGGAGGCAGCCAATCAATGATTATCTCTCATCATTGATGTTTCTTTCTCTCCCCTCTCCCTTCCTCTCTGAAATCAATAAAAATGCATTTTTAAAAAAATCTCACACCTTTCACTTATGTAAGATCTATTCTATTAACCCAAATCCAAACACGGACTGTTAAAAATTTGGGGTACTAGAATGCGATGATTCTTGAATCAATTACTAAACATTCCAAATTCAATTCAATGTAAAAAGATTTATGCATTAGACTACTAGAGGCTCGGTACATGGATTCATGCACCAATGGGGTCCCTCGGCCTGGCCTGCACCCTTTTGCAATCTGGGACCCCACCAGTGCAAGATCGGGATCACAGAGGCTCCCAGGGCATATCTGGCCCATCTTGCCCAGTCCTGATCAGGGCAATGGGTCTGGCCAATCGGGGAGGGGCCACAAGCCTGGCAGGCCAGGGAGGGATTCAGGGAGGGGTCCACGGCATGTCCAGCCCATCTCGCCCAGTCCCAATCAGCCAAACCCCAGCAGCAAGCTAACCTACTGGTCAGAGCATCTGCCCCCTGGTGGTCAGTGTGCATCATAGCTACTAGTCTATGGTCAACTGGTCAAATGGTCAACCACTTGCTTAGGCTTTTATATATAGATCTTATGAAGCATTTGGTCTGAAAGACAAATGTGGCTATGAAACATGCTTTCAGTTTAGTATGTTAATTTCCCTCTTTTGAACTCAGGGAGAAATTGGAATCATCATAATACCTGATTCTGGAAACACTCTCCCACTTTTATTTTGTTATTTTACTATAGGATAAGCACCTGTAAACCTATCACTAAACAAAAGCTAGGAACGTGACAAAAATCTACATCTTCCATATGGTAAGCTCAGTTCAGTTCATTTATGAAAATTTCCTACTACGTTAGCTTTCCCAGTGTGAGATACTTACAGAAAGCATCGCATAAGCTTAACAGCAGAAAGATGCTTTCAGTTAAAAATGCTCATATTTGTCTACTCTTTTCGGAAGAGAAAGTATTGAGCCTACTAAGCTCAAGGTCGGGATGAAAGTAATAATAAAATGGTACAATTGTGTCTGTGCCATTTTCACATTGCCAACAAACTTTAATCTTTCTCAATAGGATATTTTCCAAATTTGACTAGCAACTAACCCCTGTAAGGCACTGTACCTCCTCCATCGCTTAGGACTGTGACTACACACAGACAGGCACTTAGCGACCTGACAACGACTGGTTCTCCTGTAGGTAAGGGAGGCTGAGGCGCCCTCCGTACTGAGAAGCACTGCGTACTGCACAGAGGCACACTGGGACCAGCCAGATACAGTCATGGAAATGGAGCAAAGGAAAAGGAAACGTGGCAAACGACAACAACAGAAACTCAGCTGACAAAGCCATACTAACCATGGCTCACCTGGGGATTTGGCTGTAGAGTAGGCACTGGAGTAGTGGCCACCCCTCTTTACTGTGCACATTCAGTATACACAGAGGAGGAGGAGGAGGAGACAGCAAGGAGAGCGGTTATTCAGCAGGTTTAAACTTGCACACAAACAGAAGGGCGAACCAACCCAGCCCAGAGAAAGTGGGGTGGGTGCTGAAGGGGGAAGCAGTGAAAAGGAAACTAGTCCCTCAAAGCAGTCTTTTATGAAAAGTTCGATGCTTGAGACACTTGTTGATTCTACTTTCACATATTCTAGATTGCCCACATGTGAAGCCTTTCCCGAGGGTGGGGAATGTCCAGAACACATAAGGCCTGAGAAATCATTGGGCCTGGCCCTGCCAAGGCATTGGGGGTGAGTTAATTAAAATGTCTGACCAAATATAGCAGGCTAATTTTTACGTTTAGAATTTTATATGGCCTGAGAATTACATTATACGGTGAAGATCCAGATGGCCCTAGGCAGGAAAAACGATTCCCTACCCCTAGTAATATCAGCCAAGTTATTCATGATTACACTATAAACAAAGCTTGTAGGATTGATACACCAAGATGTTTATGGACGTTTTTATATTTTGTAAATGCAAAAAGGGTCAAAATGATGACAAGTCTATAGGCATAGGGCCTGGGAGAAGCTGAAGTACAGTTAAATCTGACTCTTACATAAATAAAGCACTTCTTTCCAAGAAGAGTTGCTGCTACTATTAAATTGCGTGATGAAGGAAAAGCTTGTGGAAACCTATCGAGTAAATACATTGTTATGCTAGGTGTATGTGTGAGGTTTAAATTGACAAGAGAAGAAAATGTCCACAATCATATAGCAAAACAGTTAAAATATAAATGTGGTCAAATGTGAAACTTCTCAGAAGAAGAACTGAGCTAATAAGATTGTTCTAAAACAAATGTGTCAGAACAAAACGAGCCAGTTTCTTAGGCGACTTACTACAACTTTGAGAAACAGACTTCAACTTTTCGTTTTAGAAATCACGTCATCTACTACGCGCTGTTCTAGAACCTGGCTGCATACAAGCAGTGGAAAGACCAAGGATTTATAGTCTTTGGAGAAAACCAAAGGAGGGTGAAAAGCTGCTCCTAGAGTAGAGCCCTCTTTCCTCTCCCATTCACTACCTGAGGCTGGTGACTTGCTGCGACGAGAGGGCCCAGGGCTCTTGGATCCAGAATACTTAGCTGAGGAGCGAGAATATGATGACTTCAAGACACGGCATTCTAGAAAGGAAGCAAAATGCATTCAATAGATCTGGAGTTAATACTAGCCAGAAAAAGGTCACATGGGAAAGCAGTTGCCTGCCGGGAACCATTACCTGACCATTTTTTTATTACCATCCGAAAAGTACACCTTGAGGCTACACATCTGTAACATCACCTCGTTATTCCAGATGGACAGACAGCCCCATGTCCTCACTTGATACACGCACAAATCCTAACCTAAACATATGCAACGGTGTTTAGACCGCAGCATGGGTAGGCAGAAGCTACACTTTTATTATTCTTTCCAAATCCTGAATGTATGTTGAAAGAGTATGTAGAACCCTAACTTATGAACCCCTTCCTGTTCCATCTTTCCAAAGTGTGGAGCACGAAACAGGAAGAAACTAACTAAACAGTAACTTTGGTCTTCCCATAAATAGCCAAATAACATGTAGGGTATCAGAGCTAATTACAGTTAAGTAAGCAATTCTAACTGGAATAATTAAGAGCATAGCTTTTAAATTCATGGCAGATTTTTGATGAATCATGGATTTGACTTGGTCAACTAGGAGAGTACAGTTTGACTCTAAACCCTGTTTTTTGCCCTCGAAATGGCATAAAAATAAAATCTGCATCACGGGATTGTTCTAAGGATTAAATTAGATAACATACTGTCTGTAATTTGCATTAAAATATTTCAATTTATGTAAGATGATTGAAATGTGGGTTGGTTTTAATGGATACCTCAAGGGCAATAAATTAACATGTGAAATACACTAATCAGGCATATACACATTAGGGGACAATGGTTAGCATTTGAAAGACTCCAATCAAAACCTTGCAGGGAGGGGGCTGTAGCAACTTCAGTTCAGTTGATCAGCTTTTGGATGTTACTAAGTATTCCACCATGGAAGGGAATGGTATGTGAATGAGTCAGAAATGTCTTAAGGGCACTGCTACTCTTAGGAGCAGGATATTTAACCTACAGAGCCATTACTAGAAGCTCAGAACGACAGCCCAGGATTAGGAATCTGAGTCCTGCTTCCAGCTCTGAGGGTTGTGTTACTTGACTAATACTAGGTTAACTGATGTTAATTAATGCAAGACTTTGTAAGGAATCTAACAGGACAGAGTTGGGATTTCATCAAGATTACAACCCAAGTTAAATGACTGACACTGAGAAAAAGTTACCTCCTAATAAGTGTACCCTTGGGAGAATTAGGTCCGAGACTTGCTTTCATTGCAAAATTTTGAGACCTGATGGTGGTGATATAAGAACAATATGAACAACAGCATAGCACATACTATGTAACCAAGTAACCTTCTAATTGCTTTATATCTGAACTCATTTAATCATCACACAATCTTGTGAAAAGGCCACTATTATCACCCCAGTTTGCAGAAGGTTCAGGAATTAGCCACGAAGAGGGAAGCAATCAGTAGCTTCCACTTTTCTCTAACGAGTCTATCTGTAGCTAAAACTACCAATGGTCCAACTGAAGTATGGTAGCAATCATCTCAGGCAGAACTTTGCTGTTTGGGTTCTGTACTTATATGTTTGCTAAAACAATAGAAAGTTATTTTGATTTTCTGGAACTGATGTATGCTATCCAATACTCCATTGCTGGCGGTTTGAATATCCCAATGATTGTGATCTCACTGGTCACAGAAGCACATTCCTCTGGGAACCAGGACAGGACAATTATCCTAAATTGTCCCAGTAGCTGCAGATTACTGAGTTTCAGGTGACTCAGTGGTCCCAGGATCAGAACATACCCTAAATTGCCTCAAGTAGCTACAGATAGTTCATTCCTATTGGCTGGCTCAGTGTCCCAGAATCTGGACAGCACAATTATTCTAAATTGCCCAAGTGGTCCCAGATAATGTGTTTCTGTTGGTTTAGTGATTCTTAGATACTAACTTGCTCAATTTTTGCTTCTGTAAAAAAAAAAAATGCTTTTTTGCGAAGCAAGTTCTTCATTCCAGACCCAAAGATGTAATCAATACTTTTGTGATATTCTGCCAAATATAAGCCAGACATGTTCAGCTGTTCGGGGCTGCGAGGATTGGAGAGCATTAGCCACTCGTATGCCACCGGCTTTTAATAAATGACTCCATAATTTGACTTTTTGAGGTGTCCTATGTAAAATGGGGGTACAACACAACACAACTAGCTTAGGAATGTTCACAGCATATGTCAACAGAGTACAATGCCGCCGTGTACACAGCAAGTGCTCAATACATGTTTTGTTATTGTTATTTTTGTTGTTACCCAAATTAACTTTGTAGCCATAGAGTGTAGCATTGAGTTTCAGTGTCTCAACTTTCAAAATGACCAAGATGGACATCAAAGAAGTACTGCAAAATGAACTTATGCTAACATCAAGAAAGATGTAAAATACAGATGATATGTAAATGCATGTTTTGTGCAACCTTGATCATCCCTGAGAATCGGGGAGAACATTAACTGGGTCATAGGAAAGAGTTTATGAAAGACAGTACAGAAGCACTCAAAGAAGTTTGGCAGCAGTGCAAGATACAATAGGAAAACAAAAAAAGGAGTTCAGTGAAAGGGGGAGGATGAGGCAGAGAGGATTACATAAGAAGTTTGGTTCTACAGAATGGACCATCTTGAATTTTTAAAAGTCAATGAATGGTCATATTTATTTGGTAATATGTTTCTCTAATTCTGGACTGTCAGAATCACTACAAATGGAAGGCGTCCCCCTGAGTCTAATTTTTGAAAAACTTCCCTCATTCATGAACTTAAAGCGTGAGATTGTATTTCTAATATATCCCTCTTCTCTGTAAAAATGTTATGCCTGTATGATTTTACCTTGTTACAGATGAAATTGATTTCACTGGTGGAAATAATCACTATTACTCTAATAGGCTTAAATTTAGAGCAATATTTCCAGAAACTATAACATTGGAAATTACCAAGGTTATTGCTAATTAATTGAAAACTCCATCTAATGGCTAAAATAAAAATAAAAGAATTATCCTACTCCATCAATGAAAACTGCACTATTTTTCCGCATATATAAACAATACATGTTATTGCTTTTCTAAAGTTATAAACAAAACAGTAAGGTAAAAAACATTAACAACTTAGTTATCATTTTTTTTATCTCTTTATGGACATGGAAAATACCCAACTAACTGTTTCAAGTTCAACACTATCCATACAATTAAGGTAGCACAACCAGCCCCATTCTGAAAGAGGGTAGGAAATTCATTTCTAAGGCAAAACAATGCAGTAAAGAGATAGAACAAACTTGCTAAAAATGAAATTTACTTAACTATTGACGTGGGGTTAGTTTTTTGTTTTTCACAACTAGGAAAATACTCTGATTTTATTTTCTACTTCCATTAATTCAAAGAGTGCTGTCGATGCCATCTTTCCTCAAAGATGGGCTAAGGGCCACTTAACATTCCCCAAGTGAGGTACTATATCCCACACCCGTTTCAGGTGGTCATGAACTGCCTTACCGCTGTGATCCAGGACAAAGTCATCTTGGGCATAACGGAATTTGTCAGGTCCACATGCAATAAAAACATCATCATCACCAAAAAAGTCTTGCAGGCAAGTAACCTAGAAAAAAAATCACATCCAAGCAACAAATTAGAAATGTTAGAAGTGAAATAAAAAATCAGCAAAATTAAATACATTTTTTAGGTGGGACATGCTTTATTACAAACAAAGCAGCACAAATTAAATATATTTTTATGCCTCATTTATAATATTGAGTTGGAATGAAAGCTGTTTGCTATCACATTTCCAAGAATTTTACTCTTCACAAGGTGCTTTCAGAGTATCACCTTCCTGACCTCAGAACACCAGAATGAGGTCAGTCCCAATATCCCTGTCTACCTGTGAGGTCAAGGACACACACACAAGGTAGAGCGATGTTTTCCACGTTTGACTAATGGGCAGCAAAGCTGGGATGTATAGGGGTCTCTGCTCTTTGTTTAGTCTCTTTACTTCCTCACTCTTCCAGCAGCTCCACCTCCCAGCATGGCACCCTGGCCATGACTCTCTGTACCTCTGGTACAGTGAACCTTTGGGTATTTGGGAGATTCAGGTATGAAAACTGGTTGGAAAAGTACAGGATTCCCCCTTTATCTGCAGGGGGTAGGTGGGAGGAGTATCTTTCAAGACTCTTCAGTGGATGCCTGAAACGTTGGATTATAGTACCAAACTCTATACGTACATACCCTTTCATTTAAAGGAAGCACTATGCCTTCTCTTAGGCATATCTGAATTGGCAGTATCACTACTTTCATGCCTTGGGGTCATGATTCAATAAAACGAGGGTGACCTGAACACAGCACTGTGATACCAGGACATTAACGGGGTTCCTAAATTCCAGTATTCACTGCTCCCCTAGTTTCAGGCATCACTGTTCTCACAGGTGTGGAAAGAAAGATTGCAATGCTATATTCTGTCTCTCAGAGGTACGAGGATGACCACTCACCACTGAGGGGCTTCCTTCATTGATGCTCCTTCTTAGGGCATCCAGGACAGACCTGCCAGACTCCTCCCCCCTGACCACCCTCCCCAAGCTCTTGTCTTTGTCATTTCTCCTGTATACTTCCACCTCAGATACATCACCACCACCCTTGCATTTCCTATCTGCACAGTGCTGGTGGTTCTTTTTTGTGAAACAGCTTTATTGAGAAGTAATTCACGCACCATACAGTTGGCTCATTTAAAGTGTACAACGTGCTGGTTTTAGTATAGAGTTCTGCAACCATCACCAAACCTATTAGAGTATTTTCATCACCCAAAAAGCAATCCCATGTCCAATAACAGTCACTCTCCTGCCCTCCCTTCTCCTCATCTCCCATAAAATACTTTCTGTATGGATTTGTCTACTTTGGACATATCCTATGAATAAAACCATACAAGATATGGCATTTTGCAACCAGTATCTTTCACCTAGCATGTTTACAAGGTTGGAGCACATATCAGTACTTCATTCCTTTCTATGGCTGAAGGAATGCTCAGTTACATGCATTTACAGCATTGTTTATCCAGTCCTGTTTATGGATGACATTTGGGTCACATCTACTACTGTATTTCCCCTCCTGCTGGTCCTCAGCCAGAGTTGCCTTTCTGACCACTCTTTAGTGTCATGACCTCCGGATGGGCACATACACTTTCTGGTCATTATTTCCTGGGCTCTAGTAGAGTTCTAGCTTTGCTGAATGCTCAGTACATTTTTGTTGATGGAACTGTGGCCTGGTATGGAGTTATTCCTATTGAAATTGAGTTCACAGACACAAAATAACTTCTCTGGGGTGGGTGGTGCCATCTATTCTGCCATCTTTACCAATAGGTAATGCATTTATTTCTTGTGGTTGAATTTCACAAGTACATGGGACTACATGTTTCACTGTTGCCCCAAATTCAGTTGATATTTTTTAAAGTGAAAACATCTAATAAAATGCCCAAGGTCTAATGTAAGTTGAGATAACTCTCTCCCACCAATGGGAGGCACATTAATTTACTGTTGTATATGCATTCTGACTTTGATCAAGTACCAGCTATATGCCAGGCATAAACAGAAGACAAGGAGCACACAGTCTAGTCAGGGAGATGGACAAGAAAACTAATAATTTCAGTGCAAAATGTTGCACTAATGAAATAAGGAAGTACAAAGAATAAATAACAATGAAAATAGCATCCCATAAAATATTCAACAGCTAAGACTATTTCATATGTTTAGACACTCAAATAATTATATCCTAAAACATATTTCTTGTTCTTTAACTCTGGTGGTCTGTCTATTCCTTTTATCATAAAATTAAAAAAAAATGTAGCCTTGAGTTAGGGGCCATGTCACTACATCTGACTCAGGGGGAAAATACCAAGAACAATGTCTCAAAGTCATTTTTAACAAGAACAAGGTAAAGGGTATCAGTTTAGAAGACTTCCTGTTTGCTTTTAATTTCTTCCTCAATGCAAGAAGCTCTTTAGAAATAATGGATGTTATGTGGCTTTTAAGAGAAAGCTACACAAATGAGGGGAAAGTAATATTTCTGCTAAGGTATGAAATTAAAGCAATCAGCAGTATATAATGGGGAGACGTCCAACTGAGAAATAATGTATCTATGGGAGCATATCTAAGCTCTCCAAATGAATGTGGGCCATTTAAAAACAGTAATTTTTTGGTCCTTCGGTAGACAGATTAATTAGGTCAAGGGGAATAGGTGGAAGCTATAATTTCAGTGCTAGTTCTTAACAGATTGCCACAACCACTTTTCTTTTTCTTTCCCTATTTGGTTTCTATTAAAGGATACAGAAACAGACACAAAGACTTAAAATACTATGCACATACTAGGAGCACAGAAAATCCTTTCCTCAAAATAAAAAAGGCAGAGGACACGGGACTGCCGTCTCTCTTTGGAGATGGTGTCATTTCTTTCCCTTTCCAGAGTTACACAGGAGAGGATCGGAAAGCAGGTTGGCTTTCTCTAAGCTCTTCTTCCTATAAAATTCTGAAGTCTGTTTTAGTTTCTAAGAAAAGATTACATATTTATATTTTTGGAGACTTCTTTTGGAAAAATGGAGTGCACTCTGGTGGAGGGGGAAAAAGGAACACTTTTAAATAGGTAAATAATATTGCCCATTAGGGATTTATTTCTGTTCAATTTCAGTCAAAGAAATCAACAAAATCTTTATGTCCTCCACATCCAGGTGTTCCTTCAAGGCTCTGTAATTTGTCCAACATAGACATTACCATTGAGGTAATGATCTGGCTTTGTGTCCAGACGTCTCAGCGGACTCTGAGCTGCACACATACAGGATCCCTGTCTAGCTCATCACTATGTTTCTAGCAGAGTACATGGCACCTAACATGCAGGCTTTGTTAAATACATTTCTTTTGAAATAAAAAATGCTTTGAGTCCTCTTTCTCTACAGAACCCTCTCTAGATGAGACATCTACACTTTCTGTGAATTCCTACCAATCCAGTATCATGCAAGGCAGTCCTTGTTATAGGACTTATGTTGGCTTTCTAAGCCAAGATCATCTAGAAGCTTCCTGAACACACCAGTCACATCTTTAGCTCCTTAAATAAGTTATTCTGTAAATAGTTGATCAAATATTGGCTCTAGATACCTTAAAGTAACTTTCTGAAAACTAATCTGAGATCACGTAAGCTCTAATAGAGGAATTAAATGTCTTTCACCATTATTTCAGGGTGATTTGAGAAAAAGATACTTATGAAATCTACTTCTAGAACCATTCAGTAGAGGGGATTCAAAGCAAAGTGATTCGCTATTCAGTCTCCCATTTGTTGGAATTCAGAGACCTGAGGTTGTATTTAATTACAGGATCCTGAGGTACTTTCCAAGCGTATTTGATTTAACAGTTCCAAAATCTGATAAAAATGCAAAAGAAACATCATTGGATCTCAGTGAGAGACCAGCTTAACTGACATCAACTTATCTAAATATAGTCAGGGTCAAAATCTTAGCACCCTTGAAATGTCTATCTCCTAGAACAAAGACCACATTTTGTAGAAAAAAAATAATGTTAATGAAGGATATCAGGAGTATAAAATGTACCTTGTAATTTTAAGATTTTCTTTCATTTTAACTCTGTGTGTGTGTGTGTGTGTGTGTGTGTGTGAGAGAGAGAGAGAGAGAGAGAGAGAGAGAGAGAGAGAGAGAGAGAGGAAAGTCCACACCTCCTATTGAAATTAAATGCTTTCATCATTCAGCTTTAAAGGGTTGTGGCTACTGAAGAGTAATTAAACAAAAAATATTTTTTTCTAGCTCATTTCTAAAGCTAGTATTTGAAGAAGCTCAGAAAAGAAGTCTAGTAAGTGGCTTATATTTGAAATTAAAATTATCACATAAGCTTTTAATGGAACTGCATTAATATCCTTATTGTTTCTTCCTAAGAATGGTCACGTTACAAGTCATAAATTGTGAAAAGGGAATTGCACTTAATTTTCCCAAAGGCTTCTCTACCATACATAATTTTTCCATCATGCAAACAAATAGAAATACAGCGTTTAAAGATGTAAAGAAAATCCAAATGACAATTTTATCACAAAATATAGGATAAGCCTAATAGCTTCTGAGCCATTATCTGTCTATTGCTAGCAGGGGACATTAGAAAAAAAAAAAAGACTGCCCTTGCAGATGCTAAAAAGCCATCAGCTCAGCAGACTAAGTTTACCATAACTAACATTATCCCATACACCCACCACCACCACCACCACCACCACCACCTTTTTAAACCAGTTCTATCTCTAGAATATAAGATCTGCTAAAATGGGAAAACCATATCTGAAATAAAGAAAAGGTTAAGTGATTTGGTTCCTCCAAAATGTTAGGAACAGCACCAGAAAAGCAAATTCACAGAGCAGCAAGCAGGAGCTCTGATTCTCACCATTTCTCTACTCTCCACTCAGAATATAATTAGCATAAATACCCTGCTTTGTTCCCAGTAAATGTTGGCGGGTATACAGTAAGAAAAGAAAATCCCTTTATACAGCAAAAAGCCAGCTACTCAGAATAGCAATGTTTTTCAGCTTCCTGTAAAACCATTCAGCCTGGCACTCACCCACCATCTGGTTGCCATAGAAACAGAACTGAAGCTAAAAGATGGCTGTACTTACAGTAAAAAGCTTCTTTTTAAATATTTTAATCTTTATTGTTCACTTTATTAATTACAATGTTCCCCTTTTTTCCCTCCTATAGCTCCCCTCCACCCGGTACCCATTCCACCCTCTGCCCTTACCTCCCCTCACTGTCCTCTCCCATAGGTGCATTTTTGTCCAGTCTCTTGGTGCACCTCCCATACCTCTTTTCTTCGCAAGAATTGTCAGTCCATTCCCTCTCTATGCCCATGATTCTGTTATATTCACCAGTTTATCCTGTTCATCAGATTTCTAATTCTCTTAATTTTTAGATTCATTTGTTAATAGGTGTGTATTTGTTGTTCATAATTTTTATTTTTACCTTTTTCTTCTTCCTCTTCTTAAAGAATACCTTTCAGCATTTCATATAATACTGGTTTGGTGGTGATGAACTCCTTTAGCTTTTTCTTACCTGCGAAGCACTTTATCTGACCTTCAATTCTGAATGATAGCATTGTTGGGTAGAGTAATCTTGGTTGTAGATTCTTGCTATTCATCACTCTGAATATTTCTTGCCATTCCCGTCTGACAATCGTATGGGTGCTCCCTTATAGGTAACTGTTTTTCTCTTGCTGCTTTTAATATTCTCTGTCTTTTGCTCTTGACATTTTAATTATGATGTGTCTTGGTGTGGTCCTCTTTGTATTCCTATAGTTTGGGGTTCGGTGCGCTTCTTGGACTTCTAAGTCAATTTCTTTCACCAGATGGGGGAAGTTTTCGGTCACTATTTTTTCAAATAGGTTTTCATTATCTTGCTCTTTTTTTCTGGCACCCCTATAATTCAGATGTTGGTATGCTTGATGTTGTCCCAGAGGCTCCTTACACTATCTTCAATTTTTTGGATTCTTTTTGCTTGTTTTTCTGGCTGAGTGGATTTTGCTTCTTTGTATTTCAAATCTTTGACTTGATTCTCGTGGTCCTCTAGACTGCTTTTAGGTCTTTGTATAATATTTTTAATTTCAGTCAGTGTATGCTTAATTTCTAGTTGGTCCTTTTTCATATCCTCGAAGGTCTCGTTCATATCCTCGAAGGTCTCATTAAGTTCATCGGCCTTTTCTAGGAGCCTCTTGAAAAACCTTATAACTGTGGTTTTGAACTCTATGTCCAGTCGTTTTTTTCCCCTCCATTTCTTTCAAATTTGATTTCTTTCCATGTCTCTGCATGGTGGCTGCTTCCCTGAGTTGGTCAATTAGCTTTGTGTGGTAGATATCCTCTAGGGGACCGTGGCTCAGCCTCCCCAGTTACCTGAGGTGGATACTCTTGCTGCAGCCCTTTATGGGTTGCACTTGTTGTAGTTAAGCCTAGATTATTGTTGTTAGCACTAGGAGGGTTTGACCTCCAGTTCAATTGGCTGTGAGGATCAGCTGTGCTCAGGTTGGATGGGCGGAATCTCCCAGCTGAGCAGGCAGCCTTGATTTTTGGTCAGCTCCACCCTATGTGGCACCTGGGTCTCTGTGCCTGGCAGTAATGGCTGCACAGACCTCTGTCGAGCTCTACCTGCTCCCGGACAATTCAGCCTCTCCCCAAATCAGTCTGCACACCCAAAGTCTCACCCAGGGTTGTAAAACAATGCAATCCTGTGGTTTCCCTTCTTTCTTTTTTCCACCCCCTCCAGAATGAGAGAGCAAGTCATGAGTCCTCTCTGCGCGATTGTGCACTTCTGCAGTTCCCAAGTTTACCCACCCTCTCTGCAAGCTCACAGACCTCTACAGCGCCCAAGTTTCAGCGAGCTTCCTCCTTACTGTTCAGTTTCACCCAGAACTGAGGAATCAGTGCAGTGGCATGCCTTTGTCTCCCGCCCAGTTTGAGAAAACCAGCCGGGTATGCAGCCGCCTAGCCTTTCTCCTCCCTTGTGTGCAGCTCCGAAGCTCTGATTCCGCACATATCCACAACTCTGCCCTCCGCAGCTCCTCTGAGTCACAGTGTCCTATCTTTACTTTTATTTGTGGAATTTCCACTTAGCCAGCTTTCCAGTGAATCTGGATGATGTCCCTTCGGTTGTTTAGTTGTAGTTTTGAAACTGTTGTGTGGGGCAGCAGGATAGATGTTTACCTATGCTGCCATCTTGGTTCCTCCCCAAGTAAAAAGCTTCTTAATTGCATCTACAGACAACTCCCTGCAGAGGTTCAGTAAATTGTTCGAGGTCCCACAGCCAGTGAGGGAAGAGCGGAGATCCGAATGCTGCCTGTGACTCTGTACTTGGTCACACAGTGTCTCCCCACGGAAGAAAACAGTGTGATTTAAAATCTACAAAAAACAACATAAGACAGAGAAGTTTTTATACTTGTCTAAAACCTAAATAACTAGACCATTTTTCTCTGTCTTACTTTTGTGAGTAAATGAATGAAAAGTATGCAAGTTTAAATCTAGAGGGCTTTTTAAAAAGGATCAACTTCTAAGTAATGTCCTAAGGTCAGCACAAGTTCAGGCCAACCTCTATACTTTAGGGAATAATGAGTATGTTCTGAAATTGATATCTTCAAACAAACTGGCTAACTCTTTCTGAAAACAAATTAAAAGCACAAGTTAGCTTCATATGGTTTTAGAATAGGATTCCATTTGCTGCCAAACTAGAAATTGTAAGAGTAAAAATATGTATTACTATTATAACCTTTAAATTTTTAACATGAAGGCAAAATGGCCAACATTTTCCAGAAATCTATTCTCTGCACACAAAAACCCTTCCTCAGATTAGTATACACCTTTGGCTTCAGTTTAGCATATGGTGAGCGCATCCAGGGACTAAGCCTTCCTTGGACTAGAGACTAGGAGAACCATCATTTAAGATGGTATGAAAAAACTCCGTCGGTTAATTCCACACTTGTTCTGAGAAACATGGACCACTCAGTACTGTCAGCACAAACATGTTACTGTGGTCTAATATAGGGCTATTTAGGTTTATAGGAAAATCATCCCTATGTGAAAAAAAATCATGTCCCCTTTTTAGGTTTCTTTCATCTTAATAAAATTATTTTTCTCCTCCCTTGCCATCATGCTCTGAACTTTCACCTTTTATGTAAAAAAGATCCTCCATGATCCTTTAAGCAGCTCCCCTGCCCACTTCTAACTTTGGACACTTAATATTTGGTGGGCTTAGGGAGAGAGACTTCTAGTTTAAAAAAAAATAGTGCATAATAAGGAGTAACCTGGGTGAGGGTTAGAGACTTTGGACAGAAAATAAACTTTAGTGCTCCAATTCCACTGTCTAATGACAAAGTTCCTTCCCTCTGTGTATTTCCTAGCTTATGTTTTTACTTTTTTATTTGTTTAAAATATTACAATAGTACACGTCTCCCTTTTTTCACCACTGACCTCTCTCCAGCCGCCCCTACTGTCTTGCGTCCACTGGTTATTCTTATATGCAGGCATACAAGCTCTTCAGTTGATCTCACACCCCTCCCACAGCCCTCCTCTGCCTTCCCAATGTACTTTGATAGTCTGTTCAACGCTTCTTTGCCCGTGTATCTATTTTTGTTCATCAGTTTATGTTGTTCATTATATTCCACAAATGAGTGAGATCATGTGATATTTATCTTTCTCTGACTGGCTTATTTCACTTAGTATAATGTCTCCAGTTCCATCCATGCTGTTTCAAATGGTAAGAATTCCTTTTTTACAGCAGTGTAGTATTCCATTGTGTAGATGTACCACATTTTTCTAATCCACTCATCTGCTGATGGGCATTTAGGCTGTTTCCAAATCTTAGCTATTGCAAATTGTGTTTCTAGGAACATAGGGGCGCATATACCCTTTCTGATTGGTGTTTCTGATTTCTTGGGATATAGTCCTAGAAGTGGTATTACTGAGTCAAATGGCAGTTCCATTTTTAATTTTTTGAGGAAACTCCATACTGTTCTCCACAGTGGCTGCCCCAGTCTGCATTCCCACCAGCAATGCACAAGGGTTCCTTTTTCTCCACATCCTTATCAGCACTTGTCGTTTGTCGATTTGTTGATGATAGCCATTCTGACAGGTGTGAGATAATACCTCATTATTGTTTGGTTTGCATCTCTCAGATAACTAGTGGTTTTTTAGCATGTTTTCATAGGTCTCTTGGGCTTCTGTCTGTCCTCTTTAGAAAAGTGTCTATTAAGGTTCTTTGCCCATTTTTTTTGATTGGATTGTTTATCTTCCTTTTGTTAAGTTATATGAGTTCCCTGTAAATTTTGGAGATTAAACCCTTATCAGAGATAATATTGGCAAATATGTTCTCCCATGCAGTGTGCTTTCTTGTTGTTTTGTTGATAGTGTGAGTGAGCCTGATAAGTAGGCAAGTTCTGAGTCCAAATAAATGGGTGCAGTTCTGGGCTGCAGAAAACATAAGATTTTGATTTCTCTAACTGCATCTACTTTCACATGACCAATTAAAAATTTCATTTTAATCACAATGTTCATTTTCAAACCACTATCAATCCCACAGGAAAAGCAAGGAGGGAAAATTTCTCTGGGTGGTCTTCAAAAGATCTCACCCCTACAGCCAAAGAAATCCTCTGAATAAGTTTCGTGCCTGGGGATAGTCAGAAACAAAAAGCATGCCATCCATCTGAATCATTCATGGCCACATTCTGAAACATGAAATTGATATTGGCAGAGGCAAAGACCACAATTAGATTTTTCTGTTTAGAAGACACCTGTTCCTGAAACACAGCCAAAACTTGTCTCCTTAACATGCAACTGATTTGCAAGTTGTTAAAATAAATACTTATTTAAGTTGGATAGCTGAGCAGTTAGGTTCACTGGTTTATCAAGACCTGCCCTAAAAAACACAAATGCCTCCCTGGCCGGGTGGCTCAGCTGGGTGGAGCATCATCCCAACCCACCAGGCCGCAGGTTGGGTCCTCCATTAGGGCCAAGGAAGAGTCCACCAGTGAATGCGTAAATGAGTGGAGCAACAAATGTATGTCTCTCTCTCTCTCACACACACACAAAATCAATCCATAAAAACATTTAAAACAAATGCAAATACCCATAGAAGGGCCATGTCTATTGATTGTGCACCTCTTCTTACATTTCTGTGGAAGTTTAGAATAAGGTAGAGAAATCCTCTGTTTTCATTTGAAGGTAATTGATATACTTACGTAATTTAGGGCCAAAGAGTATGGCAAAAATGCCCAGCCCCCAGGATTAACAAATATTACTTTTTCACGTTTGCCTCGAATCCCATTAGTATAGGGAAATAAAACATTATCAGTCAAAATCACTTTTGTTCCTGGTCCCCAGCCCAATTTTTCCTCCCTCCCTTCCTTCCTTCCTCACCAACCCAGGAACGTTCTATCACATATTTTCCTGGGTCCTTCCAAACCATGTTTTCAGACTCTGTGTACAGATGTATATGTCCACAGACAACCAGGAATTTTGTGTAATGTGTTGTAAAAATTTTATGTATGGCATATCATACCAAATATGTCATCCTGAAGTTTCTTTTTTCACTCACTATCAATTTTACAACCTAACCAGGTCTTAGTTTTTCTTATTCTTTCCCCCACCCTTTTTTTTTTTTTTAGCTCACTGATCTATTCCTAAAGTTTTTGTTTTTTAAAAAGTATTTTAGCATTTAACATGCTTATTTATTTTTGACAAATTACAAAGGTAAATTCTACATACCCTCAATATTTCCAAATTCTTTCAAATAAATCTAACTTCCTCAGGATGTTCATTTTAATGTCTAACTGATAACTATCGTGGTGGCTAAGTCCTCAGATGGGAGAAACGTGTGAGGCAATTCGCTCTTTGCCCACAGACTTCATCTCCAATTAGGAGACAGAACGGGCAGCAAGTGCCTGACATTTCCGTCTAGAGATACAGGCATAACTGCTATTCCAAAGAACTGGGTTTCTTGACCTAAAAAAAAGTACAAACTCTGGAAGAAAAGACATTTTCAATTAGTAAAACTTAAAATTATTCATGATAGAGCGATAGCTATGCTTCCAGAAAAAAAAAAAAAATCAGCCAGGTGACAGAATTACTTACTCATAGATATAGCCCCTTTCTAAAGACAAAGGAAAGGAAGGCAAAACAAAATCATATGCCAGATTTATTCTGTACTATAACACAAGTCAGGTCTTAAAGGCACAGGAAACTTCTGTTTCACAGGGAATGCATACAAGGAATCCCTCCCCGAAGAATTCAGTAAGCCGGGAAATACTGATTAACTGTATGCACGCAGAATTTCTTATCTTTTCCTTGCATCCAGAGACATGTTATTCTTTCAAAAAACATTTATTATTATTATTATTATTATTATTATTATTATATTATTATTATTATTATTATTTGAAAATCTCCAGGGGTGTCAATTAAACTGGGACTGGGACCAGTGAGGAAGGGAAGTTGTCTGTAAGCATTTATCATCAAGTTCTATGTCTTGCTTGGGGAGCCAGCTGTCTTAAATAACCATTCCCTCCCTGGGGCCCTGCGTCTGGGCAAGAATGCTACTCATGTCAGAAACTCATGTCAGGAGATTAGATGTGAATGGAAAAGCAAAGGGAATGTGGTCTCTCTTCTCCAGCTGGGATTGATTATCCCCTTCCCAACAAGGAGGCTGTTATTCGCCTGAAAAGAAGAGCCTCTTCCCTTCTTGGCTAGTTGCCAATCCATCGCGGCACCTGAGTGACCTAGAGAACACCCTGCTTCGCCACGGCTTTAAGGCCTCTCTCCAGGAAGACGATTTGGCACATTATTTCCCCATCAGTATAAACAGAAGTTACCCTGGGGTTCTTATAGCGTGGCAAGGTACCTGGGGAACCTGGGCAGGTGCACATGGCCACATGGAATATCAAGATGGGGGCTTATGCAGCTCAGCATGAGCTTGGAGCAGCCACGGAGGATGGGGAAAACATCCGGCACCTGGAGACTGTCCTTCTCCCTACTGTACCCAGCGCACTCAGCGTCGGGGACGCTCGGGAACTATTTATCGAATGAATGAGTGGATTAGAAGCACAGAGGCAGGGTTCCAGGTTCATCAGCTCATGGTAGCAGATTCACGAGGGGGAGGGGCAGCTTTTACCCCCAGCAGATGCACGGAGACATCTATGGCGAACCAGAGGGCTTAGGCAGAAAAGAGATGTGAGAACGAGAGGAAGGATGGCTGCACAGTGGTGTAGATTTAAACACTAGCAGGGCCCCAAACTTAAGCAAATGTTATTGCCGCAATAAACTCCATCCACCTACCCTCCACCAGCACGACATGTGTCTCCAGCAACGTAGACAACAGGGGGGGCACTCCCAGCACACAGGAAGGACAAAGATCCACGGGACTCCATGGAGACTTCACCGTCAGGAGCACCACAGACAAGAGGATCACATGGAGGGACAGGCAAGGAGCCGCGCAGGAAAGGGCCACTTTGCCTTATTAAAATGTGAGAAAATGCAAAGTAGGCTATGGTAACCGTGATCGAGTCTGCATGTAGTGCAACAAATTCTGCAAGTATACATACGTTACAGCCATGTAAACTCATTAGGTGAATTTTAAAGACTAAACATGCAACCTTCACAAATGTGAGGCTTGGGCCAAATGGACCACAAGGTCCCTGGGGAGCAGCCCTGGCCAGGGAGCAGGGATGAGTTTCCGTCGGTGGAAGACAGCCCTGTCCCTCGCCTCCCTCTCTCCCCTGTTCTGCCTTAGTCTGGCTCGAGTCCCAATTCCCCTCCATAGAAACACCTGTCTCGTGTCCCTCCTCCTACAGGAGCACTAGCTCACAGAGCGAGAAGTCAGTTCCACCTGTGCTCTCCCATTTCAGGAGGACAGTCCCTGCTTCTGTTCAGCCCATGGTGGTCTCAGCAGCTATTCCCTAACAGTGTTTGGAGTGTCAAGGCAGGTAACTGCCTGAGGCTGAAATCCTCCTGGGCTATCTCACCAACACAGGAACCTGAGGAACAAAGTTTGTCAGTATTTGTTAAAGTGCCGTTTTCACTAACCTCCCCTCCCCCCACATTTCATGATTTATTCAGAAACATGGCATTCTGAAGTGAGTATGATCCTATTTTGAAAAGCCAGGTCCCCTTTCTAAAATGAAGCATTGCCATAAAACAAATAAGGACAAAGTGTAAGAGAGTGGGAAATGGGTAAAAAGGGTGCCAGTTGTAAAATAAGTTTCAGGATGTAAAGCACAGCATAGGGAATATCGTCAAAATTACCACAAAAACTAGGTATGGTACCATGCTGATCACTTCCTAGGCATATACATGTCTAATTACTCTGCTATACACTTAAAACTAATATCTTACTTCAATTATAATTTAAAAATAAGTTTTTAAAAAGTGTCTCCTAGTTGCTTTAATTTTCAATGGCATTCCCAGCTTCTGATAAACATGAGTCGTCTGGGTGGAGAAGGAACAAGAACATGTTATGGAAAACAGGCACTATTTCTACCTTCTTCACTGCTTAGGAGACCAGTGAGCAACGGGGTGAAGAGGTCTGACGGTGGGAAGAGATCCCAGCACGCCCATCCCGGAGCCAACCGGATGAGGAGGCTCCGAGGAAAGGGCAGTGCACAGCACAGAGGCTGGTGACACGGCCATCCTGGCGCTGGCTGGGCGGGTGCCTGCCTGGGGTGCATCTGTGAGGGGTGCACTTTGATCTGTGTGGTGGTGACGGCCGGTCCCCGGGCTCATTTCCTGGGTGTTGCTGAAGCGCAGCGTTTGAGGACTTACTGCTGTCGAGTCATGTTTTGTTACATCTGCCTTCCTTGCCTTCAGTCCTTCAGTACGGTGGGACTAATATTCATGGAAGATTCATAACCCTTTCCACTTCACAGGAGTTCAGCAATCCTTCCCTCGTAAATCATGAACATCATTGTGGGATACATAATTTAAGTCTACGCTCATCACTGCCGTGAGTTGCACATGGAAGGCGGCCCCGCCGCCGGCCCCCGCCCCTTTCCTTTTGTCGGAACTGCCTTGGCTCTCTTTCCTCTCCCAGCCTCAGCCAGCAGCAGCCCTCCTCTGATCATTCGGGATGTTTCCCTCAATGCAAGTGTCTGTTGCAGCTGTCATTTCTGCAGTTCAAGGATCTTCATATGCCTGTGAGGACAATGCAAGTCTCCCACTGCTACAGAAATAGGTCAAGGTCAATTTTTCTATTGCAGTTCTGCTGCCAGAAGTGTATGCTGTTCCTTCTAGGAAGCAAGCACACACAGACACACGCACACACACACACACACACACACCCATCCTCCCATCCTCCCATCGGCTCAGCACTTAAGAGGTGAAGAGCACACTTGGCTCCCTCACTGGGAGTGCTGCCCTGGTTTCCCCCACGATGGCTCAGGAAGAGCCTCCTTTTGCTCTTTGTGTTACCATGCTTCACAGACATGGAGACACCCAGCTGAAGCACAAGAGAAACTAAAAATGGAGCATCAGCCCCCCTACAGAGTCTCACTGTCCCAAAGTCCACACTCATCCCATGGAGTTAGCTACCTGCAGAACAAAGGTTAGGAGTGTGGAAACCACCAGCTCTGTCTCACAGGATGGCTCAGGTTCACCAGCTAACCCACCTCTTCCCTCCCCCTCGCTCCCACTCATGCTTACACTCTTCACTTTTGGCAAAAGCTGTGGAAACACTTCATATGAGAGAAGGAAGAGAAGACCAGCACACTCTTAAATTCTCTAAAAGTCAATTTAATTCAGAACTACTTCTGAATTATACTGAGTGAACTAGAAGGGACCTCGCCTTCACGAGATGCTAAACTGCAGGCACACCCCGTTTACAGAAGGTTTAGAGAAGATAAGTGAGGTCTCTAAGGCACAGATGAGTGGCAGGGTTAGAAGAAGCAGGTCCCTTGACTCCCAGGGTCACCTTCTACTTTGCTCTTTTAACAGGGAAGGAGAGAAGCACACCATAACGAGATAGACAATCCAACACCTTGAATCCACCTAGTTTTTCTTGTACTGCCAGGCAAAAATGAGAAAGAATAAGGCATCTTTAAGAAAGAATACTTGCGAGAGTGAGGTGAGCTTGATTCTAGTACCTAAAATGTGTTTGGTAACCTAAAGAAAGTTCTTAGCCACTCATAAAACTCAGGGCTTGGGGTATAAGATCTGTAGATTCCTTCTGGTCACACCTGTGCACGTGGCCCACACACGTTTGCTTAGATCAACTACGTGATCCTGGCAGCACATTAGACGCGCGCACGCGCACACACACACACACACAAACATGAAGAGAAAGTTCCTTTCATCAAAGAATATTTACATTTCTTTTCCACTGTCCGGTAAGTCACCCCTGGTCTTCAATATGGGACAACAATCAGGCAAATTACGTTACTGAACACTAACCATACACAAAGCACCATACTTGGTATTGGAGAAATAACAGATACATGATCATCTCTTTAAGCAGAAAACACATTCATGTGAGAAGTGAAATACTTCAACAACATTACTGAGCCATATTCAGGATGTGCCATAAGATGGACTCATTTGGTAGTTTATCTTCTGCCCAGTCTGTCAGAGAGTGACTGGCAGACCCTGGAAAACTTCCGTTGGGGGAAGGAGGTGGAATGGGTAGACCAGACTATCCAATGTGAGGGGTTCCATTCTAACTGTAAAAGAACGAAGGGCAAGAGGGACAGGACCACGGAGGTTGTGGCAATGTTAAGTGACACTATTGCCAAGCACAAATTTTATGCTACCGCCAATGTTTGATTCTTCTAGAACATTCTAAGATAATTTTTATTTCTGTACCTTGTTTGTGCTTTACCTATTCCTGTACTCCTCCACCCCCAACTCTAATCCTCCAACTTTTCTGTCCTCTCCAGATTGTCAACTCATATTCCTCAGGAAGATTCAATCCTGTGAATACCGCTGTCCTTGATTACACTGACTTTCTACATCAAGTTATTGAATTTTAGTTAAATTCACTAAAATTAATTTTGAACAATTTTATAATGATCTCTATTTTATATGGGATGAATTCCTTGAGAGAGATTCACACAATAAAGATTTTTTTTTAGTCATATGTCACCATGAGATCATTTAACCCAAATTCTCTTCGTTTCTATAGAAGGAAACTGTGATGCTACTGATAGGAGCCCAAATAAGTCAGAAATATATGCTGAGAATATTGTGAATCTGGTCACATAGGAGGAAGGATGCAGATACTAAAACTGAGAAGGTATTTTGGTTATTGTTGCTTTACTTCCTACAATAATCCCTTTTACACAAGAAAGCTCTCTTCCAGTGTCTCCATTATCAAAAGTACTTGACTATACATGGATTGACTCTCAACTTAAGGTATGTCAATGCTCTACTGTCCAGGTGTTCAGAAAGGAAGGGTCAGAGACCAAAGTCTGGTCTTAGTTCTGCTTCTAATGACTATAAAAATGTGACCAGGTAACTCAGCCTCTCAATATTTCAGTTCCAATTTCCTTCCAGAGGAAATGAAGATAGCAGATCAAGTAATATATAAAGAACCTTAACACTGTAATATGTTATTTTTCATTTCCCAAGATCATGAAGAATACAACTGTCTTTTCTAAACCACACAACTCCTCCTGCCTGTATTTTCTACCCACTTCCTTTTTTTCATTGTTTCTAGTCAAATTGAAAAATTCTAATTTTTTGTAAACTGGACCGAAGTCAACTTTCTTGCAACTGCAGTAATCAAGACACACTTTTACCGATTTCTTCCCTTCCCCACTCCCAATATGAGCAGAGATATTTCTTTTAACTTTTTCTTTTTCTTAACATTACCTGCATTTAGGGCTGTCAGATAAAATACAGGGTACTCAGGTAAATTTAAATTTCAGATGAACAACAAATTATTGTTTTAGTATAAGCATGTCCTATATAATTTTTTTCTTAAATCTGACAACGCTGGCAAGCATTGATAAATATCATTCTTCAGTTCAGTCCTGTGCAAAGATTTTTTAAGAAATTAATTTCTATATTGGAGATATTTCAGAAATTTTTTCTTAAGGAAAGGTTCTACTTATATGTGATGAGAAGTTTCTCCAATCAGAGTTACCAGTCTTGGGTGTCAATGACCACTTTCCTTCACTAGAATAGCCAGGGGCCTGGGGAGGACACACAGGAGCAGGAAGTCTGAAATCTGACCAACACAAACACAGTGACTTGTAGAGTTTTACCCCCGTGCTTCCCATGTATAGTGATGGCAAAATATGCTCTTACTGAGCCCCCGGCAGCTCATAATATCTATTAAACATTACATCTGTAGATCAAACCAGACCATCTATCTTTGACCTTCAAAAGTGGCATCACCTTGGAGACACCGAGGTAGCTCAGCTTGGTACTCAGTTCCATAGTCAGAATAAGCTAAAATCTAGACTTGATCGGTGAGAAATGTGGGTGAGCCATTTCAGAGCACTGACTGACTACATGAAGAACACATGCTATGGGAAGTGTCACTGCCAACTCGTTGCAACGTTATTAACCTGTAAGCTTTAATGGAAGGCCATTACAGTCCTGAGATTGCAATAGCTGCCACACAGACCGAACTATAGATCTTGGTTCCTGTCCTGGTTGACTAATAAGCTAATGGTAGCACTACACAGAAATGTATCCCTCTCCCTTTTGGGGAGGTGACAGGAAACCACAAGATATAATACTTTTCTAGCTTTTCCACTCAAGTATTAGATTTAAGTCTCAAATTAGCTTCTGTTAGGTCTTAACTACGGATAGTTGTATCATTTGTCTGACATATATGATGTAGCAGATTGGTGCCAGGTGGGGAGGCAGATACAAACTATTTTCTTCTGCAACTTTATCGGAAACCTGTCGTAAATGTTAAATACACGAAGAGCCTCTTTCACAGTGACTTGTGTTGCCACCGAGTCTGCCCTTCATAAACAAAGGATATAACTCTTGCAAAGGCCCAGAGAGCACCCTGTCTGTAGGCTTGATGCCAGGATGTTTATTCCTCTGCCTTCCAGTTTGAAATAGAAAAATTTTGGCATTTTTTTCCCCTTGAAATGAGAAAAGCACATTCTAAATTACCTTAACTAAAGGATAATCCTCTGATGAGTGCAATTTATCTTGTGAATATGAAAGAGAACCCCCTCCACCCCACCCTAGTAATGCAGCTCCCCAGATAAAAATGTATCCAGACAGGCCCACTGAGCTCCTCTTTAATCAGGGCTATTTTACATGATCACACTCATCATCAGACACTGTCCCGCCCAACATTTATCCTCCTCACAAGGAAGAACTCTGAAAAGGAGGCTAGGCTCCCGGCCATTCAGGGGATCTGGAAAAAAAAATCAGAAACACTGCTTTTTGAAGGTTGTCTCCTAATCAGAAAAGGACCAGCAATCAGCCAGGCAAGAGCTCCTTAGTGCCCACCCACCCCCCTCATGACAGCACACAAAGCCTGCTTGAGCAAGGGGACCTTTAATCACTGCTTGGGGCCTTGCTCTAATTACAATATGCATTAACACGTGCATCTTGGGTAGTCATCTGTCACACAAAGGAAACAGGAAAATGTTGGCTCTTCACAGGAGTCAGTGCCCAGACTTCCCTCCCTTCAGAGATTAATATACTCTCCATTTCACAAGCAACCAAGAGTGTGCTAGGAACAAGTGGAACTTGGGTGAGGTTTTAAAACAAATATTGTGTCGGTATTAGCATCTAAACTCACTGCAATGACTGGAATCCAGACTCAGACACTGGGTGAGCACATTAAAATGAAGGCATATAACTGTAAAATGTAACAGGAAGGTTCAGAGAAGCCCTCTGTTCTAAACAGTAGACTCACAAATACAACATCCTCTCTTTCTTTCTCTCTCTTTTTAACAGACCCATTCATATCCTCTCCCCTCCAAGCAACATCCACTAATCCACCCATAAAACGTCTGCCATGTGTTCAAGCTAATACAGTGTCCAGCTGCTTATGGCAACAACTGTGGCCCACAGGCTGCATGTTTGAAAGCAATCGTTAGCAATTGCGGAAAATTCCCCAATCTAACCAACGTTATGGGGGAAGGCAGATTAAAAAAAAAAAAAAAAACCTCAACCCCGGGCAATCCAATCAGCAGCAACTGTATATAAAATTACCACCTAATTTCAGCAAACAGCCGTGGTATTTCTAACAGCTGCTAGATCTACAGAACAGAAATAGTGCTCAGGCACCCAAAGGCAGGCAGAGATCAGAAGAAACCACAGAATAAACACTCACAGCTCAGAGACCACTCTCATTTGATTACAAAACCCCACAGTCCAGAGTTGTTAACAGTTATGTGTTTAAACAAGGAAGTTCCTTCCCAGAAGGTATGTTCCGTCATTAGACACAGAAGCAATATTCATGCCCTCAGGGAATCTTCCCTAAAGGTTGTGAATGAACTTGTCTCAGGATGACTGAGCCCATTTCTTGCCTACAAAATCAAAGATTACTGAAGGAAATCAAAACAGTTCTTTTTATAAATCAGTGTGATAAGAATCTTTAAAGGAGAATAGTCCGGTCTTACAGAGTGATAGGAATCAGGGAGGGGTTTTACTTCTGTATAATATTACTAGGGGCCTCATGCATGCAATTTGTGCATGGGGTGGGGGGGTGTCCCTCAACCCAACCTGCACGCACCCTCTCCAATCTGGGACCCTTTGATGGATGTCCAACTGCCTCTCACAATTCAGGACTATTGGCTCCCAACAACTCACCTGCCTGCCTGCCTGCCTGCCTGATTGCCCCTAACCGCTTCTGCCTGCCAGCCTGATCACTCCCTAACCATTTCCCTGCTAGCCTGATTAACATCTAACTGCTCCCCTGCAGGCCTAATTGCCCCTAACTGCTCTCCCCTGCTCATCCAGTAACCACTAACTACTCTCCTTTGCCAACCTAATTGTCCCCAACTGCCCTACCCTGCAGGCCTGGTCCCCCCCCCCCCAATTGTCTTCCCATGCAGGCCTGGTTGCCCCCAATGGCCCTCCCCTACAGGCCTGGTCCCCTCAACTGCCTCCCCTGTAGGCCTGGTCCCCTCCAACTGCCCTCCCCTGCTGGCCTGGTTGCTCCCAACTGCCTCCCCTACCGGCCTAGTCCCCACCCCCCAACTACCCTCCCTTGCCGGCCCACTCACCCCTAACTGCCCTCCCTTGCAGGCCTGGTCCTTCCCAACTGTCCTCCCCTGATGACCATCTTGTGGCGGCCAATTTGTGTCCACACGGGGGCAGCCATCTTGTGTGTTGGAGTGATGGTCAATTTGCATATTACTCTTTTATTAGATAGGATTACAACTCATAATAAACCATGACTACCCAAAGACATTTTATAGTCTACACTGTACCAGATTTCAAATACTTTTAAATAGTATACACACTTTCATTTGTCTTTTAATGAACAGCTGTGAATCTATACTAGTAGTGTGTCCAGAATTACTTTAATTGTTTAGGAGTCACAAGCTTTAATTAAGAGGACAGGTCGGAAGTGGGAAAAGCAAGTGTACTAACAAGAGTATTCCTTATAGCAGTCACTCTGATGCCAGTCATCCCTGCCCAAGACCATCTGATTTCTTAGGAGCATGGGGTCAGGCATCTGTATTTCATCAGTGGCATTCAAAAACTTCCCCAGGTGATCCTAATATGCATCTCTGGTTAAAATCCACTGTCTTAGAAAATAGACATTCTACCCTCATTTCCAAGGGAAAAACTAAAGATTACCTTTACTATGCTGGCATAAAAACTATGAACATCAGGAATACCATGGATATGGCAAAGTGTTAGAAAGACTGTTGAATGGTTTGGTACTGTCCTTAACTATGGAAATTTGAGAAAATTTAAAAATAAAAGAACTACCCAAAATCAATGAGAACTTTCATGATCCTTCATCTTTTTTTAAAATTTACTTATTTTTCTTAATTTTTATTGTGCCATCAATAAATCAACAAACAAGTGCTGGCGAGGATGTAGAGAAAAGGGAGCCGTAGTGCACTGTTGGTGGGAATGCAGACTGATGCAGCCACGATGGAAAACATCATGGAGTAGCCTCAAAAAATTAAAAATTGAACTGCCTGTTGACCCAGTGATCCTACTTCTGGGAATATATCCTAAGAATCCCGAAACACCAATTCAAAAGAACATATGCACCCATGTATTCATAGCAGTGTTATTTGCAACAACTGAGGTCTGGAAACAGCCGAAGTGGTGGATAAAAAGCTGTGGTACATATATAAAATAGAATACTACGGTGACCTTTCATCTTAATCATAGTCATTCATTTTCTTATTATAAGTGTGCCTTTCAAACAGTATAATCTTAAGCTTACCTACACAATGTTTTTGTTCCATAGCAAATATCTAATAACATAATTTTTACTGAGTTATTATGTACAAAAGCTAGAGAAAACACTTTCTGGAAGTTCTTTTAATCCTAAGAACCACCTTGAAATATGGTCACCATAATTACCTTCCTTGTATAGATATGGAGAGGGACTCAAATTAACTTCCATGATCAAGTCAATCAGCAGGGGAGGACAGGGTGAGCCAAGATCCTGAGCTCTGAACTAGTATAGAATTTAGCTGTTATTAAAAAAAAATGAATTTAAAGGTCTGGTTTCAAAATAGACTATTTGATGAGGTGACTGACCTACAGAATGACCAAACAATTGCTATTTTGGAAGAAAGAAAAATGTGTTCACACAGCCATAGTTCACTCTCAGAACCACTACCCATTAGGCAATTCTATTGCCATAATAAATATAAGCTGAATGATGGGAGCAGGAAGCAGAATAAAAGTGAAAAGATTTTTCCAAATTTGGGTCTGAATTATCGCCCTCAGTGTTACAACTACTTACAGACTGAACTTATATCAATCCTCTCAGAATCAAAAGTGCGTACAGCAGCCTGATGTGGCTCAGTGGTGAGTCTCAACCTATGAACTAGATCAAGGTTAGATTCCTGGTCAGTGCACATGCCTGGGCTGTGGGCTGGGTCTCCAATAGGGGACATGCATGAGACAACCGATCAAAGATTCTCTCTCATCACTGATGTTTCTATTTCTCTCTCCCTCTCTCTTCCTCTCTGAAATCAATTACATACACACACACACACACACACACACACACACACGTGTGAGTGTGTGTACTGCAAGGAGAGCCTTAAATAATGAGAAAAAGCTGAGAAAACATCATTAAAAATTATCTATGCATGTAATTTGAAACAATCTCCACTAAAGTACCTTAAGATATTTAGGTATTTATCATGTTAATGGAAATTGACTTTCTCATCTTTCCTAATATGGAACTGAAAATTTAGAAGGCCAAATATCTATGGAGAATCTACCATTTGATTGATTTAGGCTGGTCCTAAATCCCCATCCTTAGAAAATTGCAGAGTCTGGAGTTACTCCCCTGTCTCTAAGAATTCAACTTTTAATATGTTAAAAGCAAATGAAAATCAATAAACAGGGGGTGGTGACAAGAAGAAAAGTCACAGCAGGGGAAATGTTCACAGCTCTGCCTGGGGCCTGACTGAGCCTGGGGAAGAATCACAAACCATAGGCCCCAAGTCTCCAGGATACAACCTGGAGGTAGCTCCCCACTAGCAATGTAAGGAGTCAGGCATAATACCTTACAATCTTCTTTTTAATTTAAGCTCCCCGGACAATTCAGCTCTCAAATAATTCCACAAATCTCAAGCTCTCATTTCCCATTTCCCCAGCCTTTTGTAATTTGCCGATGGAATAAAATACAAATGGAAACCCTATTCTGTGGATGCCGGGCGCATCTGTGCATACTTTTAGATGTATGCGATCTGGTTTCCTTCCTTTCCTCACAAACTGTTAATATATTAGAAAACCAAACTGATTCCAGAGATCTTTTGTGAGTTACTGTACTGAATTATGGGGCGTCACGAGGTCTTTTATCAGTTTCACATCTTATAAATTATCTGATATAATCTAAAGAAGCAGAAAAGATCTTAAACCTCTGGGAACTAAAAAACTTGTTTTGTTCCTGTGTGATGCACATCCTAGATGTATTGCCCTCTGAACACACAAACACGGACTGGTATCTAGTTCTTGAGGGAGAACCTATCAGATTCACCAGCGCCCATTAATTTTTCTAATTTATGGAGGTTAGCTGAGCCTGCAAATAGAAGGCACATTTATTACTGTTTTACAAGACCCTTATGAGTTAAAAGATAGCCTATCTCTAGGTATTTCTAGGCTGATTTACATCACAAAAGGGGAGCTTAAATGAAGTTTTCTACACCCCCAGTGACTGATTTTTATAGTTCTTGTTCACAGTCTATATAATTTAAAGTTCCTACAAAGCAATCAGATGTTTGACCTAAATATTGCTTCCGTCCTTTTTCTCATTTCTTTTCAATACAAATGGTTTTCTCTAGCTCAGTGAGTTGTTGCATTTTTTGTTTTATTAACCTTAGACCAGTGGGGATGATAGGGGGAAAAACAAAACACACACACACACACACACACACTGAATTTGGAATCAGGAGTCTTGTCACCAAATAGCTGCATTATTTCCATCGAGACACAGCCTCTCTGGATCTTAATGATCTCACCGATTAAATGAACACAAAGTATTTTTAAGGGTCCTCCTACCTTAAGCCATGAATGTTTCCCTTCATTTTCCTCCTCTCAGAACTCAGTGCACTGGGAAACCTTTAGGGGGCATGGGATCATCGGCCTCAAGAGCCCCCTGTCCAGCTTCACTACTGGAGCCTCTGAGTGCACAAGGGTTATCAGTCCTGAGGCTAATCCAATCCAATGGGACACAAAGCAAGCCACTTTATTGAATACTGCCATTCCCACTCCCTTGCCACACCCCTGTAGAAGCTGCAGCGAGCCCTTTAACATGCTTGAGTTTTGGCTGTTAACCACCGAGATATCAGGATCCTAAAGATGAAGGTCACCCTCATCTTCAGGGCCTCCTGATAAACATGGTGCTGGAATACGGAATATAAAAAATCTTAAAAGCTGCAAAATAACAAACCTGGTTACCAGGTGGCAAAGACGAAGCTCAAAGCACTCCCTACAAGGAAAGTCATCAGGGAGGGTCTGCAAACAAGAGGGGGAAGAGAAAGGACATCTCACATGCTCACCATCTTTTGCATGCTGGGCCACTTCGCGTTTACAGACTTCTCTCCTAAGTCCCATGCCCAGGGCTTCCTGCTCTTTCTATCGTGGAAAAGTAGAAACATATTCCTATCTCTTGGCCACCTCCTCACCCCAGGTCCCAAATCCTATCTAATCGAATTCTGTGTTGCCACCAGGATTACTCTTCTATAACACTTTCCTGATCCTATCATGTTCCCTATCATTTTCCAACTCACCTTTGTACAAATTTGAAAAAGGTATACTTTAGGATATTATCGCACTCCATGAAAGCTCTGCTCAGGGGAACCAACATGGCTCATAGCTTTCCCTGTACATACCAAAGCCCACACTCTCACCTGCTCACAAAACCCGCCCTTAACCGCCAGGGCACACATGCCAGAAGTATGCCCATTCCACTGGGCCATGTCTTCCAGAAAAGGTGACTGAGTCTGTTTCCAAGTTGGTGAGAGGTGAGTACTAGGCCCCTAATGGCAGATGGGCTAGAGGAGCCAGCTTAGGGGGCATTCAGAATGTAGATAAAGTGGTGCAGCAGTCACATATCCGTGTGCCATTAGCTTAGACATGAATTTCGTTCGTGCTGTTGGAATCAGTGCAGGAGGGCCTCGCCTCTATGGCTGCCTAGCATCTCCCCACCAGCCACTCTCAGGTTCATACCTAGAACAGAATATCCTTCTGGAGGGCGCAATCTAAGTATCTTACAGGACCTCCTTCCTGCTTGCTTTGATTCCTCATTGCCTGACATTCAAATCCCCCAGCAAAATCTTATGCAATATATCCTTCAGAATCAGGCTGCACATGTCACTTTTTCTTTCCCCATCCTACTCCTTAAGGTTTCCACACACCCTGCTACTAGTGAATCTTTCAATAAGCCCCACACTTTCACTCCTTCCTGCCTGTGATCCAGCTGGACTTTTGCTTGAGCTGCCCTTTTCTATATTAAAAACAAACAGTCACTACACCCTTCAACATCCCCCGCATATGGCCCCTTTCCCAGCGAGTTTTTCCTAACCTCCTCTTGCCACAGAATTCGTCACCCTAACACTTTGATTATTCAGTCAACAGATACTTATTCATTATCTCCCTCTGTTAGGAGTGTATCTATCCTATTACACCGCAGTCCTTCCGTTGTGTGGCTGAGCATTCCTTGAAGACGTATTTATTCCTGGAGACTGACATGGTGCCTGACATTATATTAATGCTCAATCAGGAATGAACCTTTCCACCCTTATACTTGGTTCACAGAGCAAAACTCACAGACATGCTCAAGAGAAGCTACAGTGCCTCTGAGGAAAGTGAAAATAGATTTTTGGGGATGGTTTTCTGGACTGATTTGTGTCGCTGCGCCCCTTCCCCCCAACCCCTTCATGTGTTGAAACTTTAACCCTTGGTACCTCAGAATGTGATTGTATTTGGAAAATGTGGCCTTTAAAAAGGTAATTATTAAATGATGCCACATGGGTGCTCCCCAACCCAACCTGTCTGGTGTTCTTTTAACAGGAGGGAATTTGGAAACATAAAGAAGAGATATCAGGGGTGTGTATACACAGAGGGAAGATCATATGAGGACAAAGCCAGAAGGTGGCCATCAGCGAATCAAGGAGAGAGGCCCCAGGAGAAACCAAATCTGCTCTCACCTTGATCTTGGACTTCTAACCTTCAGAACATTGAAAAAAGAAATGCCTGTCATTGAAGCCACCTAGTTTGTGGTATTTTGTTATGGCAACCATAGCAAATTAACACAGGGGGCAAAGTTGTCTTAGCTATTACAATGGTTGTGGCCCTCCCAAGTTACAGCCTACCAGAAAAACTATTCGTTGTATTAAATTTATCTCATTAGGATGAAATGAAAACATTTTGAGTTAATAAATGTGTATATTAATTTTAATTTTTCTCCTCTGAGGATGATAACGAAAAAGGAAAGTTGAGAAATAGTAGAGTGCTAATACAAGTGGCTATCGTAGTTGTCAAGTCTGGACTGAAACAAGCACACTGGAAAAGAGTAACTGCCCAGAATCTATATACACACCTGTTCTTTCCACCTTCAAACCCACTTCTCTCCTGTCTTCTCAGAACCTTATCAGTTTTTACTTATTTGTGGGATTACCAGAGGCCTGAAATTTGTGCAGAGTAGGCCTTCCTTCCCCCGGCTGCCAGCACCAGCTTCCCTCTGGCACCCGGGTCCCAAGCTTCCCTCACAGCCCCAGTTTCATCCGGAAGGTCGTCCAGAAGGACATCTGGTCTAATTAGCATATTATGATTTTATTATTATAGATTTGTAAGAGCATCTGCATTATTTGTCAAGTGTTGCCCACCTCAAAAACAAGAAGTCTCCACAAACCCCACCTAAACTTCTCATCTGCCTTTCCTTTCACAGCCAACATACCTGGAAGACTGTCTTCCCTCTGTTTCCTCCCTGAGGGCACTCTGGTGTGGCTTCCACCACTCCGCCTCACAGCAGGCTCTAGATCACCAGCAACCTCAGCCAAGTCCAACAAGCATATTTCAGTGCCCACTGCCCAGTGATTTCGTAGAAGCATTTGTCTATTTACCTCCTTCCTGAAAGACTTACTTACACCTTGGCTTAAAAAAATGTTGTTTTGTTTTTATTGATTTGAGAGAGAAAGAAAGGGAGAAAGAGAAAGAAACATCAATGAGAAACACAAATCAGTTGTCTCCTGCATGACCCCTACTGGGGATGGAGTCTGCAACTATATGTGCCCTGACCGGGAATCAAACTGGTACCTCGTGGTGCATGGGTCGATGCTCAACCACCAAGCCGCTCTGGCCAGGCTACCCTTGGCTTTTAATTCACCTGTTTTCCCCAACCTCCCAAGCCCGTCCTCCACATATCCTCCTCCTCCTGTCCATTTCTGCTGGAATTCTTCACATTTCAGTCCTAGGCCCCGTCTGTCTTCTTGGTCTACACTCTGTACAGAAGATTTGTTCCCGATTTCAATTACATGTCTAACCTTCCTTCAGGGCTATCCATTTTCCTGAATGCTCTTCTATCCACCCATTTGCACAATCTTGAGGCTGCCCTCCTCCCATTATTTCTAGGGTAAAAACTCAAAATCCCAAGCTGATGTGCAATGTCCAGCATAACCTGCCTTGCCAGAGCTCTCATTATTTCCCTCCTGATGATGCATGGAAGCCATTCTCAATACCTTATTGTCGGTAACCAGTCAGCCTCTCTATCTCCCTCAGCATTCCTGACCCTCAGAGGGGCATCCCCATGGCCCAGGTCACCATGGTTACCCAACAAATTTTCAGACAGGCTACAAGCAGTTTATTCACTTTTCAAACATCATACAGACATTCTCTTCCTTTCAGCAAGCAGTGCTTTGCTAAGTACAACGACCAAGCCTCACCTTGAAAAACGTTCCAACCCTAAAGTTGAAATGGATTAATTACATATATCCCAGCAACTATACAGAAGGAAAACAAATGGCTTGACCCATGAGAAAATTATGCAGCATATGTTTACCTACATGTTGGTGAGGCTGGTGTGTTCGACCTTCTGAATTCACTTCTGAGTCTTTTTCATGAGTTATTGTTACCAAAAGGAGGATGTGCATTCACACACATTACTTATTGCTAATAAAAATTACATTCTAACACAGCAAAGACAAAAAAATTTAAAAAACCAGCACCCCATTTCTGTCTCTGCACAGTTACCTAATTGAGGCTTATACAATTAGTTGATTCGTTTCCTTTACATATTTAAAGGTACATGGTAATAAAAATGCTTGCTTTCAAAAAACACACACACAAAAACAACAAAAAAAAACCAAGAAGGAAAAAAAAGTCATATTATCATTCCACATAAAATTCAAGCTGGATTTGAAATTTAAATCTCTTTATAGAAATGAAGTGTCCTGATCTAAAACCTCATCATTAAAATGGAATATTCAAATTACCTTTCAGACCTGAATCATGTAAGTACCCTAAGAGAATAGGGTCCAAACTTGTTTACCCTTTGCACTCCTAACACATAGCAAGATTTCTGGTACAGCCCTGATCGGTTTGGCTCAGTGGATAGAGCATCTTGTGGGCTGAAAGGTCACAGGTTCAATTCCGGTCAAGGGCATGCACCTTGGTTGTGGGCACATCCCCAGAAGGGGGTGTGCAGGAGGCAGCTGATCGATGTTTCTAACTCTCTATCCCTCTCCTTTCCTCTCTGTAAAAAAAAAAAAATATATATATATATATATATATATATATATATATATTTTTAAGTTTCTAGTACAAAATGGGTACTGACACTATTGAGCTGAATAAATGAATCCCGATTTCGGGGAGCTTCTAGTGAAGTGGAGGAAATGTAATGAAAGGACTCTTCCATCCGTGGCCATTAGCAAATGAAGGGGAAGAGTGACAAATGGATTATTGCAAAGACCATAGACAAGGAGACTTTGACCCAAGCTCATTTAGCAATCTGGGTTTTGGCACCCAACCTCTAGGTCCCCACTTTTCTGGTAACAGAACACACTTCTTCCTTGGGGAACCATCTGTCTCCATTCAATCCAGGTTGGCTTTTGATCAGTTCAATCAGAGCACTGTCTCTAAGTAGATTTCCATTCTGAAATTATGCTACAATGACAGAGGAACCCGGGTCTATGTTAGAATAGCCCCGAAGCTGCCCAGGGACCATAAGAAGATAAACACCCAGAGCGATGGTGAACTCTTCAACCAACTGCCACGTGCTCCATGGACTTTGGATGCCTTTGTTCAGATCACCTCAAGTTCCTTCCTCCTTTCCCAGTTGAAGTCTTACTCATTCGTCAAAGACTTATTCAAAATGTTCCAACTTTCCCAGAAGAGGGAAGATCCTCTCCATCAGAATGAATCATTCCTTTGTTCCTGCAGTATTTTGTTTAACATCTTCAAGCATTTTCCAAGCTCATGACTCAGGTCCTCTTGCTGGCAAATGAATTGTATTGGCCTTAAAGTTGCTCTGTAAGCCTGTTGCACTTAAAGCACTATTTAAAATAGTCAAACACCAGCAAGACGGGGGTTTATTATTTTTTCCTGTCTTCCTTTGTAAATAAAAAGAGAGGGGTTTTATTTTTTTAAATGTGTCTTTGAGCAATGATGATGTGTATTTTTGGTCTTAGCCATTTAATTATATTCATTTTCAAAAATTCAATATAAGATGCCATTCAGCTACTTTGAGGTCAGCATCCAGAGAATTCATTGTTTTGGACCAGTTAGGCTTCCACTTTCTCCGATGTAAAAAAAATCATTTATGTCACAGGAGTGCTTTCAAATTACATATGTGTTCCCCACTCACAAACGCTGAGATCAGAAGATGGGATCCAAATCTTGTGGTTGCTATGTTCACTGTTCTTAAGGTTTTTTTCTTCTGTTCTCATTAATGAATATATTTAATATTATTAATATATAAAAATGCTTCATACACACCACTGGACAATTTGGTACATGATTCAAATTGACACAAACTATGTGAGTTGTGTGAGCTGGTATTACAATAACAACATTAATGTTATTATACACAGCAGTTCATTTCATTACCTATAGATCTTAACCAGAACTCCATTAACACACTTTGTAAATCAATAATTCCTGGGAAAACTTCACTGGAGCTTTTTAAGTCTTATCTAGAGACATGTTTTTCATATCAAGCTTCTTAAAGAAATGAAACATTCAAAATACTATTTTTCTAGACTTCCAAAGTAATTAGTTCAGTGGTCCTTATCTGCGGAAAAATACCAGTGGCCTCAGGCAAAAAGGCTGTCTTCACTCTAGTACAGTGATTTTCAACTTTTCCCATCTCATGGCACACATAAACTAAGCCAAACTGTATTTTGGCTCTCAAAAGAGATTTCAATTGTTGTACTATCAACATTTGGCTCGCTGACTAACGAGTTTGCTGACCACTGCTCTAGTGTACTCCTTTCTAGGGCTTATAGAGGTTATATGTGGCCTTCCCAATATCCATTTAAAGACCTTGACTCTTCCATGGGCCCAAGTATGTTGACCAGGATGCTTCCCCTGACCCACAAACCATTCAGTCCTCTGCAAATTCTCTGCAGGCTGTTCTCTCCAGAAATAAAGATTGCAATGGTTGTGTACAACGATTGCCCTCCTTCCCATACAGTCAGGATGTGATCTGGGAGGGATGAGATTAGCAAACCACTTGGGCAGCAGCAGGAGCTGGGAACTGCAGAGAGGGAAGGAGAGGGCCTGACCATCCTTTTCAGCTTTGCCAGCCTCAGGATCAGCAGGGAAGGTTCCCACTTGGGGCTCCACAGGACAGGCCAAGAGCAATTCACAACTCATAAATGGCCAGCCGTTCACCAGACAACAAAGGCCAAGATGCAGCAGGAATTGGCTATTAGTCCCTTAGCTATAATTTCACTCTATTTTGGGGCATTAGGCAAGCGATGGAAGGAAGCAGGCCTGAACAATGTGTCCAGAAGTGCTATTACTCAGCACGAGGGCACTGAGCCTTACATAAATGGAAGTGTCATGCTCAAGGGTAAAGGCCTGGAGCAATCACCTCTGTATTTTTAAAACGATAAATGCTACATTTATCAAGCACTGACTCTGTGCCAAACACAGTGCTAAATGCTTTTAATATGTGGTATCTCACTTAATCCTGACAACAGCCTTGGGAGTGGGTATAATCACTCCTGCTTTATAGATGAAAGAGGCCTTATTGCCATCATTCTACTGATGAAGAAACTAGGGTTCAGAGTGATTAAGTGGCACTCCAGACACCATGCAACCTAGGGTTTGAAATCGAGGTGTCTGGCTCCAGGTCCAGTGTTCTTCCTGTCCAGGGATCGCATATCTTGTCTCATAGCGAGTGAAAGACTATTGTACATGCAGTACCTAAACCACAAGTCTTCTTACGATTTTTTTTTCACTTTACAACAGTGCCCGAGTGCAACTCATCAGTAGAAACTGGCTGGGCTACACTATGGTGTTCGGTCAGCTTAGTCATATTAAATATTTTCCACTGAAGATGGATTCCCCAAGATGTAACCTAACCATAAGTCCAGAAGCAAATTTACTGATCTTCCTGCAATGGTGAGACTAGGCATGGCTTATATGATATAAACTGACCTCTCTTTCTAAAATATTTAATCTCAAACACATTTAATTAAAGTTCCCATTAAACAATGGAACTCCAGGGGAGTGGGAAAAAAACCACCTCTTTCCATTTTTGAGAAGTGAACATATTATATAAGCACTCACAGGAACTTTAACTGTGCTCTTTGCTCTTTGTCAAATGCTGTTTGAACAAAAACAGCAAAAACATTCATTTGAAACACAAGGAACCTTAAAATTGTAAATGTTTTTTGGAGCAAAATTTGGTTCTATAAGAACTGGATGCACAATTCAGTAGCATTTTAAGTCACTAGACCACCTCTTCTCCATCCCCACCAGCCCACCAAGATTTCTTCCAGCCAAGTCCAGAATCAGCACAGATTTTCCATATTAAACGTAATTCCAAAGCTGAGGGTGAGAGACGTTCACAGTAGCAAAGAAAAATGTATTCTTGTTTCTTGCCCCAAGAGAAAAAAAGGCTTTCATGTTGTGAAACAGCACATGTTGGCCAAATGATCTTAAACTTCACGAAACGTCAAGCAAAAAAAAAAAAAACCTTCCAAAAAACCAGGACACAAAACACTTCATTTCATGCCAGGAATCTTACAGGCAGTTGCCAAAATGTATACTATAGTAAAAACTTGCTGATGCTCTCTGTTTCTTTTGTGAAACATCCTAGCATAACGAGAGGGATGCTGAATGCTCAGGACTCACAGGCTACCTTTTGGGACCCCAAACACATCAGTGTCCACTGGACTGAGTTTAATACATACGAAGGATCAGCTTTCTTTCTTCCCAAACCTGCTTATGTCAGGTGTGCTTGTTAAAATCATAAATGTGACTATAAAACTAAGTTTTTCATGGAAATTACTTTGAATGATTTGGAAATACTCCATAAAGATAGGTTATTAAAATAAATTGCTATTGAATTGAATGTTCTCAAGGCATCTTGGATTTGGGGGATGAGGTCTAATAAAAATATAAATGGATCCTGCCCTCAGATTGGTTCACAGGATTGAAGGTCTCACTCCAAAGAACTGAAACTAGCAATGATGGGCTCTTCATTATAGATGTGGTTTATACAAGAGCGATAAGGTAGAACTTTCTTCAGCTGATCACACTCTAAGCAAAGGCCTTAACTGTACATCAAATATTTGTATGATCAAAGCACACTTAATGTTTTAAGTTAAAATCTAACTATAAAAAACATGTAATTTTTTTATGATCCTTTCAGGTAAGACTTTTCATCAACCAACTACTATAGCAATACATTCAAATAAGAGCAGTTCTTATTGTGGGCAACTTTTTAACACTGACACAGTTTACCTTCCCAGGCAACCATTATTTCAGCATCTCCCCTATTCGTCATTGGGCAAGATATTTTCCATCACTGTACCAATAAACAGTGCCTAATTGGTAATTCACTTAATCTGTTTACTAGGGGTTCGGTGAATGAAATTCGTGCACTGGGGGTGGGTGATCCCTCAGCCCAACCTGCCTCCTCATACATACTGGGAGCCCTCAGTGGATGTCCTACTGACCGCTCACCTCCAGCCTGCCCAAGGTCTAAAGCCTCTGCCTCTGGCCAAGGCTTTAGGCCTTGGGCACCCAGCCATCAACCTGCTCTGCTCAGCTCCAGCTTTAGCCCCGACCACCCGGGAGCCATGCAGTCACCACTGGGTGCCTCAGCTCCAATCCAGGCCTTAGTCCTGGCTGCCTGCAACTGCCTGGCCTCGAGGGCCATGTGGTCGCTTCAGCTCCACCCCCAGGGGCCACACGCTTGCTGCCACCACCTTGGCTCCACTTCCAGGAGCTGTGCTCTCGCCGCCAGGCACCTCAGCTCTGATTCGGCCTTAGCCAGGCGATTGCAGGCAGACAGGGCTAAGGCCTGGACCAGAGTTGAGGCACGCAGTGGCGAGTGCACAGCTCCCGGGGATGAAGCCAAGGCGGCAGCGGTCACTTTGGCTCTGCCCCTGGAGTCATGTGGTTGCCACCGCCACTTTGGCTCTGCTCCCAGGGACCACGCGCTCACCATCGCCACCTTGACTCCACCCCCGGAAGCTGTGTGCTTGCCGCCAGATGCCTCAGCTCCAGTCCAAGCCTTAGCCGTCTGCCTGCGAACCCCTGGCCTCAGGAGCCACGTGGTCACCCCTGGCCGCTTTGGCTCTGCCCCCCGGAGCCCTGTGGTCACCACCCCCACTTTGGCTCCACCACCACCCCCCCCCCCGCCTTAGCCCCGGCTGGCTCCGCCCCAGCTCCTGATTGGCTGGGGGGCGTGGCCAGTGGGCATGGCCTGTGGGCATAGTGGAAGTATGGTCAATTTGCATATTACTCTTTTATTAGATAGGATTATAACTCTCCATGAAATGTCAAATCATGGCTAGAAAGAAGGGAAATGCACTGGCAGTGTTCTCCCCAAACTGACATGCTGGCTGCTGAGTATACTGTGGATTGTGCATCAGACCCTGTGTACTGCCAGCATGGATGCAGGCAGGCAACTTCCTCTGAAATACAGCTGCTTCCTCTACATTCCAGTTTTCCAATGCAGTTAATTGCACAACAAGGGCTTGAACAACAAGGGTGCACAATTTGCAGTATATGAGGAATAAAACTAATTATAACCTGATCAGAGTCAGGAGCCAGCAAGAACCAAGCACATGGGACACAGTGAGAAAGTGAGTCAGCATTCCTTGAAACATCTCACTGTTCTTCCCAAGCTCTTCTGAAGAAAAACCTTACACAGAATTGAGGATTTCAGTCCTTCTTCATGAAGCTATTTCTTTATATTTATTTAGACAATTCAAACATAAGTTCACTAAAGTTATGAACCACATCTTAGGGACTTTTCCATCTGCTAAGCATAGGATCTTGAATTGAGGGGTACTCAAATAATACTTGATTTAATACATTATTTCCCCTGAAGCTTGGCTCATTGCTCACTCCAGCAGAGATTCCACAAATAAAATGCTTGAAGTCAACTCTGATGTCAACAAATATCAGAGGAAACTGACTCTAATTTGAAGCATGAGTAAAGAAAACAAATGCGATAGAAACTTAGCATGCTAAATAACAAAGGACACAACAGAAACTAAAAACATCCAGGAAGGACTTTCCTCCTTTTCCTTCTTTCCTTCCTTTCCTTCCTTCCTTCTAAAGATATTTTTTATTGATTTGAGAGAGAAAGGGAGCTGGAGAGAGAGACAGAAACGTCCATGAGGAGAGAGAATCATTGATCAGCTGTCTTCTGCAAGCCCCTACACTGGGGGGTGGAGCCTTGACCTCCCGATTCATAGGTCAATGATCAACCAATGAGTCACACCAGCTGGGTAGTTTCATTAAAACAAACAAACAAAAAAACCTTACATTTTTTTGTTTTGTTTTTAAATTTATTTTTATTGTTGAAAATATTACAGATGTCCCCTTTGTGTGTGTGTGTGTTTTCCCATTGACTCCCTCCACCTCGAATCTGCTCCTTCCAGGCCTTTAGCACGCTATTGTCTGGGTCCATGGGCTACACATATATGCAAATAAATTCCCCAGTTAATCTCTCCCCCTCGTCTCCTAACCCCCCCACACACACACCTTCTGAAATTCATCAGTCTTATTGATTTCACGGAGAAAGGGAGAAAGAAGTATCAATGATAAGAGGGAATCGTTGACTGGTCCTCCTCCTCTCCTTTCTCAATCCTTCTCTTCCTCCTTCCTTCTCCCTCCCCTTTCCTCCTTCCCACCCTCTCTCCTTTCTTCCCTCCTCCTCTTCCTTCCTTCTTTCCCTCCCTTTATTCTTTTTCCTAATTCTATTCAACTGAAAAGGGTGCGATTGTTTAGAAACCATTATCTACTATTACCCTTCAGAGAAGGAAGGTCTGGGGTCAAATATGACATCTCAAATTACCCATCATCCCTGCTGAGTAATCAGATGACACCACCGAAGACACTGCATTAACTATACACAAGATGATGACAGATGTGCTCCTGAAAACTGATTGCAGATTTAAGAAGGGAATGATGATTCACAGAAGAATATGTGGCAATGCGGGAAATTAAATGCAAACTACACTAAATAATTACTCAGGACAGTTTCATAAATTTTTTTCATTAGTAAAGGGCAAAAATTCAGACATTTCATGCTTCTTTTTCCTAAAAGAAAGATACTCCAATAGTTTAGATGAACACACTATGATTTCATTGTTACAGAAATTTTTCCTACAAGAGGACGGAAGCATTTAGCATGTCAAGCATTAAACCTCAAATTGGAGTTGGAACCAATTCAGTGTGTTACAATCATAGCTGTGTGATTCTCCACAGCAATCACTGTCCAGAGCATGAAACCATGCTCCTCTCATGAGGAAAGAGTCCTTGTCTTGGAAAACAAAGTTGACAAACTGCAAAACAAAAAATATCTCAAAGGCTTCCTTCAAACCTTGGTAAAGCAGTTTGTATTTGTTCTAAAGTCACGTTTTCCTTCATATTTTTTTTTCCTACTAGGAAATGGATGTGTACCTCAAGTTTATCACACTCTATTCCTTAATAGCTTTAAGATTCTCCTTTGTGCCGTGGACTGTTTATAGATCCTTTCAATGGTAACTTCTAGAAGACAAAGACAATGTTCCCAACAGACTGGTCTTATTGAGGATGCTGATAGAATAGAAAGGCTAAGAAACTAACAAAACCCCATGGACCAGGTGTCTTCAGTGGCATCCATCTCATAAGAACCCAAACCTTAAGGTTTATGCTTCTGTTTCAGCAACTCCCCTGAAACACCAACAGCAACACCTGAAAAACAAACCCTAACCCTGTCATCACACTCACAGCTGGCAGAGACCAATGGATCTTCAGGAAAACAGCCAAGTGCCAAACTCTAAATAGTCCAGCTTAGCATACAAAGCTTTTCCAATACAACTCAGAAAATGAGTCGTGATCTGGGGAAGGCTAGCATGAATCATCCTAAAATTTGTATAAAGTTAAACTTAAGAGAATTTAATGAAATATTGTCCCACGTTAAGAATTAAGATATAATTAAAACTCTTGCAAGCTTACAGCTGTCGGGGAAGGGCATGAGGGTGGGGGGTTGAGTAAAACAGAAAAGAACTCATAGACACAAACAACAGTAGTGGTGATTGGGGGTGGGGGGTGGAGTAGGTGGAGGAAGGTATAAAGGGTTAAATGGTGATGGAAGGAGACTTGACTTGGGGTGCTAAACACACAATACAATACGCTGATTATGTGTTGTAGAACTGTGTACCTGAAACCTGTGTAATTTTGTTAACCAGTGTCACCCCAAGAAATTCAATGAAGAGGCACAAAACTTCTTGGGCTAAGGAAAGCCATGCCAACTTCTGCCACCCTAAAACCAGATAATCCAAAGCCACACACATTTGTAGTTTGGTTTAAACCGACAAATGAAATAGCTAATTAACTAAATCTGCACGCTTGAAGGAAGAGAATGAATTAGGATGAATAAGCAGCATTCTTCCCCATAATTAGGTAGACAGTTTGTTAGGTAAACACTTTAAAAATCTGAACAATGCATAAATTTCCCAACCAATTTCTCTACATATTCTACAAAAGTTTTGAAAATCAGTAAGTACATAGATATGATAAATGTGTGCTATATTCCAGTACACTTATTTACCAATTCCGATCTTTTCACTGTTATTATCAACAAATTATTTTAAGCTCTTATAATATTGCCCATCTCAATGTCTAAAAGGATACACTAATAATAGCAAAAACATTTTTAAATAAAAATAAAGCTGCAGCACCTTCAGGGATTTCTGTGAAAAGCAAACAGGAAAAAAATAGGAAGGATAAATGGGCAAATAAATTAATCTTCAAACCTTGAGCTTAGGGCAGTACACAGTCCATGGATACTACAGAACATTTTGTGAAGAAGTCTGTTTCTCCCAAGCAGCAGGTGACTGACCCTTTCTCCTGCCTGCCACACAGCTTCCCCACAGCTGACCTCAACCATGTGGGCCCTGGACAGGTCTTGTCAAAGCTCCCAAGTCTTAGAGGCCCATGAGGCTGTGGAAGGAGCCTCCATTTCTGCTGGGGGAGGCCTGTGGCATATTTCCCCACAGCCCCAGTCAGTTGGAGAGAACAAGGTAAAAGGTAGCTAATTTCTTCTATAGATTAAAATTGAAAGAAATAAGGAACTAAAACATCACAAACAGAGACAATAAACTAACAAATCATCCCTTTCCTGTCTGGCTTTAGAATTTCTTATGTTACTTTAATATATTTGATGAAAAAAAGTGCATTGTGCATATGGTTTTTGTGAAGTAGACATGACATTCTATATTTCCATCTTTGATTTACTACCAGTCTTTGACTCTATTAGATATAATTGTTCCTTAAAGCTTCATTTTTATTCCATATTGAGATATGGGCCCACACTTTTATAGACAATTTTAATGGTAAGCTCTAAGTAGTGACATTTTCCAGGCATATCTTACCTGTGACATTTGCCAAAAAAATATAAATAAACCACATCACTTGAATAAGATATAGGCAAACAAAATGCATTTCCCATAAATGTTGAAATTATACTGAAAAAAAAACAAACTCAGATTGCAGAGATAGTCATGATCAAATACACTGGAATATACTTTTGGCCGGCATTAGCTTTGGCAATGCAGAGCCATACACTGGCTACACCAGTATCCGCCTCCCTAGGCGCCAGCCAACACCACTGCATTGTGAATGGCACAGGACGGAGACCCACACAGCATGTGCTGGCCTGGCTGTTTCTGCATTCTCCTGGAAAGAGGAGTCTTCAGAAGCACTGCATCAACTACAACACTCCCTCTCCCTCTGTGGATTCTCAATTCAATGCAACCCCTCCCGCCCCGCCCCCCACCTCAGTCCAGACCACGATTTAAGACCACGATTTAATCCGCTGTGTAAGGGAGCACAACCGCACTATGCTGTGGCTAACCAATTGGCAGTCACTTGAACCCATGCTATCGAGTTAAGGATATCATTGCCCTGGCACCTGCCCAGCAGTTTGGACAGACACTCCTCCACAGCTAGTCTGCACCATATCACTTAACGCTGGCAGCACCTAGAGGGGACAATGTTTGCTTTGCCCAACTGTCTGCTAGCTTCTTGAAGGCTGAGACCATATCTTAATGTCTTTGCCAGGTATAACACATCACTGTACACGTGGCTAGTTCGATTATAAATGTTGATTTCTTTTTGCAAAATAATTCTCACATTTACTTATTTATTTGATTTCAGAGGGAGGACAGGAGAGAGGGAGAGAGAGAAAAAGAGAGAGAGAAACATCAATTGGTTGCCTCTTGCACATGCTACAATTGGGGATGGAACCTGACACCTGAGTATGTGCCCTAACAGAGAAGTGAACCTGCCACATTTGGGTGTTGGGGATGATGCTCCAACCAACTGAGCCACCCAGCCAGAGCTCTCATATTTAAAAACCCAAGACTTAAAAAAATCCCAAAGCAGATATAACCCTTTAAACTTTTCCATTCAGATTTTTAAATTCGCAAAACGTACCACGTATCTTAGATTTGCCTTAGAGATCTCTGAGTGTTTAGTTGGCGAAATGGCAATTTTATTGATATTTTTTATTTGTTGTAGCAAAACATGTTTCCCTTGCAGAGCACTTACATTGGGTCCCAGCTAAAAGGCTTACATAGACTGTACCTCACTGAATCTTCCCAACTACCTCAGAGCGTGGAGAAGATGCTCAGTCCCCTTTCAAACCAGGAGGACCTGAGGCACAGGGAGATTACCTTCTCTGCCCAAAGCCCACTGCTCCAGCGACGGAGGCAGAAATAGACCCAGGCTACTTGGTTGTGGAGCTCAAAGCTTAGAGAAACTACTATTTATTAGTGGTTTATGATATTGGATAACCTTGAAGCTACTTTCACATACTTTATTACCATTGATCTCAATAACTAACCTGTGAAGAAGGGTAGATGTTACCAATGAATAATAGGCAGATAAAAATTTCTTGCACATAGTCCTAATGAAAGTATCAGATATAGCACCCAACTACTCTATCTTCAAATCCAATGTTTCAGGCTTCTGTGATAGATGGTACCACTGTCTCCTATTCTTCATGCCTCTTTGCACACACATCTCTTCGTGTATTTCATTACCTCTTGACACAAGAGCTTGGACATGACTCACTTTGACCAACAGAATGAGGCAGATGTAATGTTTTAAGTCTACGTTTCAAGAAGACACATGTATTTCCACTTGCTCCCTTTGCTGAGATATACAGTAAAATCTTCACTTGACATCGTTGATACATTCTTTGAAACGGAGACTTTAATTAAACAATGTATAATGAAACCAATTTTACCACAG